>OX637364.1:457085-845388 GCA_951799405.1 Agapetus fuscipes | reverse complement strand
TGTATGTATGTATGTATGTATGTAGTATGTATGTATGTAGTATGTATGTATGTATGTATGTATGTATGTATGTTCCCTATAGACTCATAAACCGCTAATCCGATTTTGACGAAATTTTCAGGAAACATGTAACATATTTTTAGAATGAATCCTGTGAAGTTTGATGGTGATCAAATAAACAATGGTTCTCAATTCTCAATATTTCAGCAACGAGGTCGGTAAATTTTGAAACCACCCAATAGAAGAATACCATTATATTCAACTACAATACATAATCTTAGTTGCAAATATACATTTACATTAAAGATTCATATAAAATGCATGCTCACAAGTAGACACATGTAAGTTCACGCTTACAAATGCTGCATGTGTACCTACTCATAATTTAAAATCCAAATCTAAAATGAACAACCCAGTAACTTTTACTTTACGCCAACTTGAAATGGATGATATTCAGCTCCTGAGTGGCTTGACACTCATTTCTTATGAAGGCTGAGTAAGCCTTGCCGGTATTTTATTTTGGGTTAGAAATAAACACTGAAACGAGAAATAATTTCTGACAACTTCAGTGGGATTCTAACTCGAGATCTCGGCATGGAATGCAGTTACTCTACCAACTAAGCTATAGACCGGACTTTTTACAAATATGGTGGATCGATATCGGTTTGGTTAGGGGTAAGCAACCTGCGGCTCACCAGCCACATGCGGCTCTTTGGGTGTGAAGTTACGGCTCTTTAGCTTCATACGCAAATATAAAAAAAATACAGAATTATACTTCTGATCGAAAAAAACTAAATCGTTCTGAATCGATTAACGATCTCTCCGCTACTTGTACTCGCTTTTCACCCCCCACCCTCCCCCCGCCCCATCGACGCTATTTATTGTTGGCAAAAAAACATTTGTGGCTCTTTACAAATCCAAATCCAAAATAAGATATGTATCATTTGAGATTCACATCAAATGCATTCCCATAAGCAGACACGCATAATTTCGCGCTCACACATACCGCATGTGGAACTACAATATAAAAACCCAATCTTAAATGAACATAAGCCCTGCAACTCTTGCCGACCTTCCCTGAAACAGGGGCGACATCGGCAAAGTGAACCATTTTTTACAGTATGGGTGGTCAGCCTCATACCAACTTATAAGTCAAGGAAAAACTTTGAAATTTGTAAATTGTAATTTTTGGCTCTTCCGACTCAAAAGGTTGCCGACCCCTGGCCTAGACAAAAGTTCCAAATTAAAAAATGTTATTCAAGTATTCCAAGTTGAATTTTAGAAATGTAAGAAAGCTTTTATATCCTGCACTTATAAAAAATACGATAAACGAAAGTTCGTAGATCACAACTAAAAGACCATATTGAAATATATTATTATTATTAAAACCTTTTATTGAAACATACTTTTAATTAAAATATACATAATATAGTTGTTTTTTCAAAAAACGCATTTCTGTAAAATTATATACTCACCACAAATTTAAAGATCGTTTTTTTCTCGGCGGTTAAACGTCTTTCTTCTATGTGACAATGGTCCAAAGCAACCAAAATAAACAAAATGTTTGCCTTTTACCTAACCCGGCCGTGCGACTTACAATTTTGTTGTCAATAGAAAATGTTCCGTGTGCACTACCTAAAACTTTCACTTATTGAAATAATGGATAGAGCACATTTTAAATGTGGAGAAAAAATGTGAATTCACTTGGCCGGGATAAAGACAGGACAGGGAGTCAAAAATTCAACATAAATTAATCACTTTTATGGAGATAGTTGAAAAAACACTTAAGTGCATCATATTGTATGAAGCATTTTCCCCAACTGCATACGTTTCACAGTGCGGTTACATTGAAAAATATTCCTGATTGTTTGGAATACATTTATTTCTTCACTTTGCTCAAAGAGTATAGTGAATTTTATAGATTAGTTCTTTAATTGTATGATTATAAAATTTAATTTATTGTTTATATTCTTTTCTTGTATAGGTCAATATGCATCTGACCAACTATAAATAGAAAATGGTTCACTCTGCCAATGTCACCCCTGTTTCAGGGAAGGTCAGCAAAGAGTTGCAGGGTGTATGTTCATTTGAGATTTGGGTTTTTATGTTGTAGGTTCACACGCAGAATGTGCAAGTGTGAACTTATACGTGTCTGCTTGTGGGCATGCACTTAATGTGAATTCCAAATGTAACAATTATATCCATGCAACTTAGAATAGATTAGATGAGTGACGTTACATAGCCGATTTTTTTATCTTAAATATAAATGGAGCACCGCAATCGATTTTCCCTATGCTTGGCTCTGCTGCTTAACAGTTGTACCTAGACCTTTTTTTTTAGAAAACGTGAAGATTAACCTAGAGATAAATTGTGTGAAGCTTGATTCCGATTAGCACACTTTTTTTTTTGATCCTGTTGTTTCCTCTTTTATCTGTAGAAAAAAATTGATACCACATGCCCAAATGGCGTAGTGAAACACGCCGGGTACTGCTAGTTATTAATACAATCCAGCCGTCAGGGTGGTTCAGTTATTACTGTTGGGAGCATGGAAGTAGTTATTGTTATCAGAAGGCTCGTCTGTGGGCTGGGAATGCCTTCCTCTGTACTGAGAAGACTGCCAGCTTCTGGCGTTCTCATTTTCAACCGTTCTTATGTTGGATTCCCCATTCATGAGCTGAGGGCTCGGGAGAGGGGAATTATGGAACACATCCTGGGAGTGGATGCGCACCACAGACACTGCGGGCCGGTCTCTGCCAGGATTAGCGTACAGCGCCCTCATGGCGCTCGTGCTCCTGGAGCGGGACAGCTGCACGTTGTTGGTGCGCACAAACCTCACCCCACTGCTGGAGCGCAGGCAATTCAAGTTTCTCATGGGAAGAAGGGTGTCAGAAAACTGAGGATTGGCATCCAAGAACATCTCGGAGTTATTCATGTAGTTGGGCGAGGCAACTGAAATGGTAGTTCTATTGCGTGCACTCACAGACACTACATTAGCAGGGGAGCGGTGGATGTTCAGCCGGGGTGATGCGTGGGAAGACCTCCGTTGGCTGGCTGGTGATCTTTCCCTTCTCGAGGCAGGATCTCCCGGCGAGCTGTCTCGGTGAGATGAAGATCTTGAGGCGCCAGATGCGTTTACAGTTGAGCTATTGTTGCTTGGGGTGCTTTGGCTCCCCGTGGGAACGATGTTTTGATGAGGTGGCGGGTCTGCGGTGGCTTCACTAGTTGGTGCGGGCACTACAGGAGACACGGACACACTGGGGGTGAACATGTGTTGGTAACGGGACAGCTCGCTCTGCGTGAGTAGTCGGGCATCCCGCCCTATTCTCTGCACTGAGATCTGCCCTGAGTTGCCAGATGGAGTTGGCTGGATGTCGCTGCCCAGCTCCCCGATCATGGAAGAGAAGGGAATGATCCCGGGAGTGCAGTTGGGCGGGAGATTTCCTTGCAGATTCAGTAGTATCATCTCAGAGGGAGGCACACACAAAATCCCCACATCCTGAAACCAAACACAGAGAAGATGAATTTTTTACACAAATAAAGCTGATGGGAATAATGGTTTGTTGCTTCTAGGGCTTTGCTTTCAATAGCAAACAAAGAAAACTCAACTCTTTGCCACTCAGAATTGCTTTCAAGCTTTATATAAAGCAATGCTGTGGAAACACACCCCAAATACTTCGACTAGAATCCACTAATCGCCGTGAGCTCGGGTTCAAATCCCACCGAGGGTGTCAGAAATGATTTCCCATTTCGATGTTTATATCAAACCCAACATAAAATACTGGCAAGGTTTACTTAGCCTTCACAATAATTGAGTACCAGCCCCCCCCCCCCCCCAGGAACTGTGAAACCCGCACTTCAACTGAAGTGGTCGGTGTAAGGCCACCTGCCTTACCTGTAAAAATAAATAGGTTCCACTCGCCACATGAGAAGCTCTTCGGGGCTAACGCAGCAAGAAGTTACCCTATATGTGAAGCTTAGTTGCATTTTTTGCAGCCAGAACATGGCACTGTGTCCATGAGTCATTGTAGCAAGATTCTACTTTAAATTGAAACTATAAAAAAGATTATTGCTACCATTATACTGTTTCTTTTATATTATTTGCATTTAAATTTCTTTGACTCTCAAAAAATCAAGTAGTTTGAAAAGTTGTGATCATAGATAGTATCATAACAATGGTCGCCCAGTAAAATAGCAGAGATATACGTAATAATATGTCTGATTGATTTAGTGATTTTAAAAATGTAATTTGTCATGTATGTTCCTTGACTTATAGGTTGGTATGCGGCTGACCACCCATACTGTGAAAAAATTGTTCACTTTGCCAATGTCACCCCTGTCTCAGGGAAGGACGGCAAGAGTTGCAGGGCTTATGTTCATTTGAGATGGGTTCTTATAATGTATATATATATGAGGATAATTTATTTAATTAAAAATTAATACATAACAATAGAGCGCCGTTTTTGTGTATGTCACACCTCAAGGGCCCTCCTAATCATGAATGAGATATTTATTTGTAGGTCCACATGCCGCATGTGTTAGAGCGAAATTATACATGTCTGCTTGTTAAATCTTAAATGGTATATATCCTTGCAGCTTAGATTAGATTAGATTAACAGGATTAGTAGAAAGTACAGAGTGAGGTGCATAAAAACGCCTTGGAGTGACTATATCACAAAACAGCGCCATAAAGAAATGATCAACTCATCATCATCATTCTTCTTGAAATAACAAGCCAGAATGTGTCGGCTAACATTACAAAGAGCTTGAAGGGATGAACATGAAGACAAAATACTTACATCAATTCCAACAAGATTGCTTGCAGAGATTTCCATCACCCGCCCATCAGCTCTCACCCTGCTTGGCTGGTTAGTATTCCTGTTGGGTGATTGGTTGATACCGACCAGTCTGAAGTCTTTGCTCAGGTTCTCAGACTTATTGGGTGCTATCCTGGTAGAGCAGCCCCTCCATGACTTGCCATTGCAACTTGTTTTTTCTCCATTCTTCTTCCTGCTCTCTTTCCTGTCATTGCTCTGATTTAATTCTTCAATAGGGATATTGGGCACCACTTGTAAGTCTTCTACAGGGCCATATGGTACTGCATATTCGCTGATGAAAACAGAGAGTCCCTCTAATACCTGAAAGCAGGGGATACTTTATAACAACCTTAAGAATTTGATTTGATATCAGAGAAACAGGTAAGAAAATGATATGCAT
The DNA here is from genome assembly GCA_951799405.1 of Agapetus fuscipes. Lineage (NCBI taxonomy): Eukaryota > Metazoa > Arthropoda > Insecta > Trichoptera > Glossosomatidae > Agapetus > Agapetus fuscipes. Next base: position 840,174 of record OX637364.1, on the reverse strand, counting down.
ACTTGTTCAGCCAGCAGCCTGTGTTTAGGATCCTTCACCAGCAAACGTTGTATGAGGAAAACAGTCCCAGCAGACACCTGCACCGTGTTCCCATCCCTGCAACAGAACAAGCATCTCATCACGGTGGTGTTCCTGGTGTTGGCCACCCACGGATCACAACTCCTCTCCATCATAGAAAATCAAAAATATATGTAATGTACAAAAGTAATCCTAGTGTATCATATATGGAATCACACCTCAAGCGGCACTCCAATAGCATTATTGAAACAAGCGCCAGTTTGAATTCCATCATGTCCTATTGACGGTATATTCGATATCTGGTTAAACAGATGTCGTTGGGTAATTATTAATTGTTAATGTTAATTCTTGTTTCTGACCAGGCAAAATAGGTTGGTGAATTGGTTTTTGTGTAGTAGGTTCACTCACATGTGGCATGTGCAAGCGCGAACTTGTAGGTGTCTGATTGTGAAAATGCATGTAATGTGAACCTCCAATGTAACATATCTTTGCAACTTAGATTAGATTAGAATTGCATTCCTCTTCACAATACTCACGGGGGTATATTGTAGTTGGCGGCCTGGATGCGGTTGAAGAGCTCGGTGATGCTGGTGTCGCAGAAGGGGAACTGTCCGTACAGCATGGTGTACAGCACCACGCCCAGCGCCCACATGTCCGAGGGCTTGCCCAGGTACGGCTTGCCCATCAGCACGTCTGGGGATATGTACGCCGGCGAGCCTGCAACCATGCAAACAACACACGTATAATCATATCATGTGTCGCAGAAGGGGAACTGTCCGTACAGCATGGTGTACAGCACCACGCCCAGCGCCCACATGTCCGAAGGCTTGCCCAGGTACGGCTTGCCCATCAGCACGTCTGGGGATATGTACGCCGGCGAGCCTGCAACCATGCAAACAACACACGTATAATCATATTATGTGTCGCAGAAGGGGAACTGTCCGTACAGCATGGTGTACAGCACCACGCCCAGCACCCACATGTCCGAAGGCTTGCCCAGGTACGGCTTGCCCATCAGCACGTCTGGGGATATGTACGCCGGCAAGCCTGCAACCATGCAGACAGCACATGTATAATCGCATATAACACATGTATGACCTTCCTTCCACGTGTAAAATGAAGCTGCTGATACCGGCCGGAAACACCCAACAGACGATTCCTGGCCGATCTACCGAGTTGTGTTTACGACAAACTATGGAAGCAGAGGAGAGCAGTCGGAATGTGCGGAGGAGGGGGGGAACCCTTATCAGCAATGAGTCGCGCAAAATACAAGGGAAGATTGAAAAGTTTCCGGAATGGGCAAGAGATGGCGCGCGTATCGCAAAATTGTTATGATGGTTGACAAGGTGAACTTATTTTAGGTTAGCTGTCAAATTTTCAGACAGATACGTCGTACAGTTCTTGTTTACTAAGTCAGTTTTGTGAAGCAAGTCAGGCACTTTTGCAAAAAATGGATAAACACAAATTTCGTGCAGTCATCAAACATTTCTGGATGGATGGGAAAACGGCGACGGAGATACGAGATATTTTGCAGAAAGTTCATGGCACCTCCACACCTTCATTTTCGACTATCAGTTTCTGGGTGAGCGATTTCAAACGTGGCCGTACGAGCACCAAGGATGAACCACGCAGTGGACGTCCAAAAACAGCCACAAATCAGGAAATGGTTGACAAAGTCCATGATCTCGTGTTAGCCGATCGTCGAGTAGTAGAGACCACGGGCATCTCATATGAACATGTGCAAAATATTGGGCACGAACATTTGGGCATGAGGAAGCTGTCGGCGCGATGGGTGCCGCGTTTATTGACTGTGAACAATAAGCAAAATCGTGTGAACACTTCGAAAGAGTGTTTGGCCCTTTTGAAGCGTAATCCAATGGATTTTTTTCGCCGATTCGTGACCGTGGACGAAACATGGATCCACCACTACACATTTTTTCGAACTTTGGGATTCGCAAGGTGTGATCCACATCGACTTTTTGCTGACGGGAAGAACGATTACGGGGCAATACTACAGCTATTTATTGGAACAATTCAACGGCGTATTGAAGGAGAAACGGCCTCGTTTGCAGCGGAAAAAAATGCTCTTCCACCAAGACAATGCGCCGGCCCATTCATCCCGAATCACCATGGTCAAATTGGTTGAATTGGGCTACGAGATAGTGCTGCATCCCCCCTACTCTCCAGACCTGGCCCCGTCCGACTTCTTTTTGTTTCCAAACATAAAGACTTGGCTCGGGGGCAAGCGCTTCACGTCAAATGAGGAGGCCATCGCCGCCACAAATGCTTATTTTGCAGAGTTCCCGAAATCATATTTTTCTCAGGGTTTACAAAAGTTCGAGCACCGCTTGCAAAAGTGTATCACCCTACAAGGAGACTATGTTGAAAAATAAAAACAAAAACCTGTTCAATAACTGCGTTTTCTTGCCCATTCCGGAAACTTTTCAATCTACCCTCGTACATCATAATAAGCTGGTCCATCACCGAGTTGCGACTTTACAATCAAACTGTCAAAAGGGAGGATGTGATTTTCGCTCGAAATAAGCAAGGAATCTTTCAATTTTATTGGTTGCAAGTTTGCATGTTTGGAAATAAAAAAATAAAATTAGATAAGGGGCCGTGCATAAATTACGTCATCGATTTTGGCCGATTTTCGACACCCCCCCCCCCCTATAATCATCCTATAGTCATTATCTAATGACCCCCTCTCCCCCTCTTGCTGTAATAATGGATGAGCTTAATAATTAATAATGTTATATTACTTACATAACAGTTAGTATATTTTGTAGAAATTGGTATTTACAAGAACGACATCACTTTTGGTACTCGTAAATCATTTGCCATCATCCGCAGACCAGACTCCCCCCCCCTGAATGCGAATGACGTAATATATTGACAGCCCCTAAGATAATCAAAAATAATTAATTAATGAACATATTATGTTTTTTGAAATATTAACCATTATAAATGTTTAATTTCTGTCAATAAAATATGTTTTTATTATACATTCATTTCGACACTAACACAAGATATTTTACATCACGATTTTCAAAGCCACATATTGCAAAAAAGGACCTATTTTCTTAACAATATTTCATTTCCCTTGGAATTTTAATGTTCACCTTCTGAAAAAAATCATCCTTCCCTACTGCTACTTAATACAACATAAATTAACAATATGTTGGTGTTAATATCTGCTTCTGGTTTAGGTTTTCACTCGCATCAGCTAGGAAAGGACAAAGAACTTGAAGAAAGAAAAGACGAGGCACCTCTCCGGTCCGGTCGATGGAGAGGTCAGTTGGTAGTGCTTGCATTCCATGCCGTGAGCTCGGGTTCCAATCCCACCGAGGGTGTCAGAAATGATTTCCCGTTTCGGTGTTTATTTCAAAACCCAAATTCAAACACCAGCAAGGTTTCCTTAGCCTTCACAAGAAATGAGTACCAGCCCCCTCGGGAGCTGGGAAACCCCCACTTCAACTGAAGTGGTTGGCGTAAGGCCGGCCCCCTTACGTGTAAAAATAAAAAGGTTCCACTCCCCACATGCGAAACCCTTTGGGGATAACGTGGCAAAGAAGTTAAACTATATGTGTAGCTTAGTTGCGTTTGCGTTACCTCTTTGATCCTTCAGCAGGTCTCTCTCACTGCCAAGGTGGGTGCCAAGACAGAAGTTTGTGATGGTGATTCTTCTTGTGCGCTGGTTCAGAACAATGTTGCCAAGCTTCAAATCCCGATGCACTATATTTTGCTGAAATGAAAAAAAATTTGTCAAAAACATTTGTCATTGGTGGAGATAATAATAATTTTAAGATGATTTATTTGGTGAGCGCTGTTTGTGGATGTTGGGTAGATTTGTCTATGGGTCACAGGCCATTAAATTCCTTTATCCTTTTATTAGCCTTGTCCATCCTGATCACCTACCCATCAAGCCACAATGTTTTCAAAATACCTCAGTGCATCTGTAAGACGAGAAGGGATAGACGTGCATATATTCTCTCTAAAGGTGAATCCAGATTTCTCCGATTCAATCACCGTATCCGTATCTCCGACGCGTATCATGATCGCATATGTGGACGGGTAATGATACGCGATCTTGATACGTCGTTATGATACGGCCCGTCCCATGTCGTGTCGGTTTTTGTCCGATCATCAAAGGTGATACCGAAACGGGTGTCAACCAGTCTCGGACGTGTTCATCACTCACTCGCGCCGCACACTAAGTTTCAGTTGCATGTGCGCATCATTTTTTATGCAGTGCAAGTGAAATAAAAACAATGTGACGTAAAAACAATGCAGATGTTATTAAAATTATCGAGGCCTATAAAGAAAAGCACGTATTATGGGACCTTTAGCCACAAAAGATATTACAACAGGAATTTGAAGCAGGAGGCCTTGGAAGAATTCCCTGACAGAAGGAGTGTACTGAAACATACAAAGGGAGTCTGTGTTATGGCCCAGGGGGCCAAGCGGGCTGATCTTTCTAGCGTGTTTGGAATAGAACGTTGGTAAGATCCCTGCCTGGGTCATTTGACCATAACTTTGACCTTGGTTCAACAGATTTTATTGGGTAATTATTAATTAGTAATTCATTAAAATAAACAATAATGAATTATTAATTGATGATATTAGTACCTGTTACTGGCCAGGCAGAATAGGTTGGTGAATTACATTCCTATTCACAAATCTATTTGTTCCTTGACTTATAGGTTGGTATGCGGCTGACCACCCATGCTGTAAAATTGGTTCACTTTGCCAATGTCACCCCTGTTACAAGGAAGGACGGCAAGAGTTGCAGGGTGTATGTCCATTTGAGATTTGGTTTATATGTTGTGGGTTCACATGAGGCATGTGCAAGCGCGAACTTGTAAGTGTCTCGTTGTGGGAATGCATGTCGCACGCTTAATCATAAAGAGCAATAACTCAAAAAATAAGAATGTTGGGAAATCACGTTTGAAGTTCAGACATCCAGTACTACTTGTATGGGATGAAAAAGTCGACCGATGTTTTATCTCGGTCATATTCGTTAAAATTGAACGGCTGTCGCATTCTACCTATTCTTCTCGCATTGTTCTTGCGTTATATTATAAAATCTCGATTTTCCTAATTTTTGAGTTATTGCTCTTTATTATTAAGCGTGCGATGTAATGTAAATCTCCAATGTAACATATCTTTGCAACTTAGATTAGATTAGATTTAAAAAAAAAATACTGACGACAGAAACACACCTTGTGCAGATTCTCCACCACTCTGACAACGTCGAAGAATATCATGAGAGCCTCCCTCTCCGGCACCTTCTTGACCTTGGTGACGTAGTGCTGCAGGTTGATGAGGTCGCTGGTCTTCTCGCTGAAGTGGTGCGCGCTCACGCAGTCCAGCACCAGGAACAGGCGGCGCTTCACCTTGCCCGTGTACACGTAGCCCGCGCCCGCAGGGTTAGCCACCTCTTCCAGCGCGCGGTCCTGGAACACCAACACACATCACTCAGCTGGTTTCATCAATCTCATATTACCAAAAAGGATGTATGTCTATAATCTAAATCTAAATTGCAAATGATTGGAATATCCAAAGTCATAATAAAAATAAAGCTTGCATAAAGAATGCATGAAGGTAATGACTCTGGAGGAAATGAAAAAAGTATGTAAGGACAGAAAGAAATGGCGGTTAATCTGTAATGTTGGGGTCTAGGGTTTTTTAAATTAGAATTTTGTTTTCTGTTTTGGTTTTGATTTCCATACATATTATTATTTATTGATTTTAAAAATGTAATTTTTTATTATTTTTATTATTTAAACAAGAATACAACAGCATTGAATAGAATTTTGTACATAATTATATAAGATATTTTTGACATTTCATGTCGCCTATTACTGTATTCTACAATTGGTATTTTAAATTACAAATCATGCCAGGTAAATAAATAAAAAGTAAAGAAAAACAAAAAAGTCGGGGCTATAGCCGCGGGGGCCAAGAGGGCTGATCTTTCCAGTGTGTTTCGAATGGAACAACGTTGGTTCGATCCCCGCTTGGGTCACTTGACTTTAACTTTGACCCTGGTTCAACAGATGTTATTGGGTAATTATTATTTAATAATTCATTAATAATAAACAATAATGAATTATTAAATGATGATATTAATACCTGTTTCTGGCCAGGCAGAATAGGTTGGTGAATTGCATTCCTCTTCACAAATCTATTTAAAAAAAAAAAAAAAAAAAAAACATTTGTTGTGTATGTTCCTTGACTTATAGATTGGTACGAGGCTGACCACCCATACTGTAAAAAGATGATTCACTTTGCCAATGCCACCCCGGTTTAGGGAACGGCGGCAGGAGTTGCAAGGTTTATGTCCATGTGAGGCTTTCTTTATTTGTATGCACACATGCAGAATGTGTAGGCGCGAACCTACATGTGCTGTCTGTAGGCATGCATTTCATATGAGCCTTAAATGCTTACATATCCTTGCAGCTTAGATTATAGATTTAAAATTCATATTAAATGCATTCCCATAAGTAGACACGTATAAGTTCGCGCTAACACATGCCACATGTGGACTTACAACATAAAATCCCAATCTCAAATGAACATAAGCACTACAACTCTTGCCAATCTTCCCAGGAAAAGGGTTGCAAAGTGAACCATTTTTACAGTATCTTGAATCAACCTATAAGTCAAGGAAGGATGAGTCATTCATCAAAATATCAGTTTAATTACAATTTTTAATTTTAAAAACTCAAAGATTCATAAATCATCACTAACTTGCCTTTTTTATTGCATCGCCTCCATTTAACTTGTTATGAAACAATATAAACAATCTCTCAATACAATTTCACCATGTGGTCTTACCTTGTGTTTCTTGAACTTCACTGAATTTAACAATCATTTTTTAAGTTTTCCCCCACCACACTCTTTCACTAATTACTTCATTAATTAATCAATTAATTTCTTCGTTTTTTTTACTATCACCACTTGAATGAATGCAAAATGAAAAAAGATATGGTACATAACCCATTTTGATGTGCACAAGTCCACTGCCTCTCTGCTATGCTCTGTGTAATGTAACATTATTGTGTCCCTACATTGGTAGTGGGTAGGTTGTAAAAATAATAAATTCTAGAAATAAAACACTACCCAGCGTATTGTTGTACAACAGGTAGGTATATGTGTCATGAACAGGTGATGACAGTTTACATGGCTTATTAATTTTTAAAAATGTAGCTCTTTCAAATAAAATAAAAAATAATTGTTTCTAAAAAATATTCATTGTAGAAATTCAAAATCGACCATGTTTATGGGATTCCACCATAAAAAATTGCTCCGATCGTAATTTAAAAATAAAACGTTGGAACGAAATAATTTATTTATTCAAAGAAAAAGACGAGATGACGGTGGTTTTGAAAAAACACCACTTCGACTTCGATCTGATATAAAAGGATAAACTCAAAACTTTTTGCGACGCACATAATTAATAAGTGCGATTTCTTTTATGCACGAAGCGTCCATTCTCAATACGAGGGAGAACTGAACTGACAGATGGTCGCCACTGGCTACTCCATTTGGCGACCGTAGGTAGCCAGAGGTAGCCATGGCTACGTAGCCGGCGACGTCGCCATGGCATCCCGGTGAGGTAGGGCCCTAATACACAAACAATACAAAATATGAAAAAATTAACTTTTATATACCTACTTCAGCAATAGGTACACATTCTAAAATGGACTGATCTTTGCCAGATGAGAAAAAAGTGCTAAATTAAAATTTGTGCCGAGTCCATTTGCGAAGGCAATATCAATGTGCCATTTCAGAGCATAGCCATCAACAGTACTGCATGAGTTAGCTCTCTAGCAATGACCAAGCTGGCAGCGGGCTCTTGGTGCACAACAAGTCGGTTTATCTAAGCCTGAAGTCTCAACGGGGGTCGGTAGATCTTCCTGTGTTTAATGTTGAGACTGCAGGAGCAGTGGTTCGCACTTCTCTCCCTGCAAGGAAGTGCTCTGCTTACCTTGAACAGGCCGTGGTGGTGGATGACGCCGTCCTGCGCGTGCAACATAGACAGCAGCGAGTACTCCGTGTGCAGCAACATCTTGCCCTGCCGGTCGTCCTGCGTCTCCACCTGCCCCTCGTCCCGCAGAGTCAGGATCTTGATCAGATAGAAGTCATCCGTGCACTCCTTCCGTGCCAGGCACTGCACGATGCTCTTCACGGGGCTCGGTCCCAGCTTGGGGCCCAGCAGATAGTCGCCCGCTCGCTTGATGATCTTGTCAGGGACTGGCGTGCCTTCCTTCGGGACAAACAGCTTGTTTATCCCCACGTTCTCCTCGGCGTTCACAGCGGAATTAGCCAAGGAATGTGTGGCAGAAGTCAGCACATCGTCCGTTTCCCCGCGGAACCGTTTTGAAGTACAAACAGGCGAGGGCAAGATGGGACACGCGTGCTTCCTGCCGTGACCTCCGAAATCCATCATTTAATCTTAAAATACCTTTCTACTTATTATTGTCAGCGATGCAATACATTCTTAAATTTCTCTACACGAAATTAATCCAGGAACTTTGTTTTTCTTCACCCTGACCTTGTGAAATTTCTAATTTGACAGATGCTTTCGTTTACAATATTGGCACAGACCACAGACGTGATCGGAAATATCCAGTTGAAGAGGGGACTTCTATTGGAACGCAGGGCAGAGAGGTAGTGAGAGGCGCAACCCGGAACTCTCGATTACTCCGTACAGTTTACAAATGCCAGTTTATCTTCGGAAGTAAAAACCACGAGTCTTTTACAATAATATCGGGCTTTAGGCGTTCCAATTTCAAAATGCACTATGCACGCACTATGAACGTGCCATGCTTAGGAATCTTCCATACAACGCTATTGACCACCAAGCTTCCTTACACTACCAGTAGATGCTGCTTTATTGGTTCTTGTCCAAAATAATAGTAGGAAACTACTATTTGGTATTACCGATATTCCCTTGACAGCCAAAATGGCGCCCACAGATAACGCTTGCTTGGCGTGGGGTCGTAAATTTTTAACCGTTGAATGCTGTTTTTGGCTGTTTTCACAGGCGTTAAATTGTGCAAAAAGTTATTTGAAAAGAATATAATACTTTGTGAGTGAAAAAAGTGCGTGAAAATGGTGTATAGGTGGCCTGGTGCCGGACAACGTATTTCCGTCGTAACCTCAAAAAAAATTCGTTCACAAATATAAGACAGCTATAAAGTAAAAAAACCTTCATGGTTTGTTACGTTCCAGCTAAAAAATACTAGTGCCTCTAAATAAACTTTAATTGACATCAAACTTTCAAAATGATTTACATTATATTTTGTATTGTTTGTGTATTAACACTCTGAAAATTCATACTGTTATAGTTTAAAATTTTTGAGGAATTCAAAAACACTGTTTATTTTCACATGAATATATTTAAAAAGATTACAATCTTTAGAGTAAGTTACTAACGTTTTCGACCTAGAAGGTCATCATCAGGTATCAGATACCTGATGATGACCTTCTAGGTCGAAAACGTTAGTAACTTACTCTAAAGATTGTAATCTTTTTAAATATATTCATGTGAAAATAAACAGTGTTTTTGAATTCCTCAAAAATTTTAAATGATTTACATTATTTTAACTTAATTTGCCAAAACCTTAATTAACTTAATTTAGCTTAAAACCAAAATGTAGTTCGGTGTATTATTTAAGAATGTATATTTGTGTAAACTTGTATATTTTATTTTAAAAGAAATAAATTTTTAAAACAAAAAAAAAACTTTTATTTCACATGACCTCACCATTAATGTTTCCCGTAATATCAAAAATATATAGAGATACATTTTGGGTAGAAGTGATATTATACATTCCATAATATTATCAAAAGCTTCCATATATTACTTATAGGTGGCTAAGATTCTGGCCTTCCCTTTTTTTTATTCAGTGGGATCTCTATAAACCTATAATACTCTGTGGAACGTGCTATGAACCAACTGTGAGTGTGAAAATATCGCGTTCTGTTTTACCGACGTTGCTGTCAAGTGGTCACCCGTGGGTCGCCCACAGCCTCTGTGCCCAAACCCGCAAATCTCGGACCTACCTATCGTTATAAAGAGCTTTGAACTGCTCTTATAAGTAGAGGCGCTAATATCTCAGTTTGACTAACGGATCATGCGTCTTAATTACCATTTTTGTTCAAGTTTTGGGTCAATGAAGGCAGATATTAGGAAATATAAAACACAGGAATCTGTTAAACTTATAACTTCACTGGTTAATAAATTTTTGTTTAAATCGCCGTGTCTAATTCATGATCAAATTATAAAGTGAAATATTATTACTACGCTCGCTCTGCATGTAGCAAAACCCAGCCATTTCCGTTTTTGTCAGCTTGCATCTGTGGTTTGCATGTACTTTTTTTTCATTGTTATTTTATTCATTTGCTGAACTGATTATGTTCTCCGCTGAGAACCGAACTCAAGACCTTCGCATATTGAGTCTGTGGCGTCAACCACTAGACTATACCCCCGTGAAAAATGTGATTTTTTTTTTGGGATTTTGGAGAAAAGTGTCAAAATAAATCATTGTTACTATAATAATTGCTTACCAAGGTCCAAAAATTCTTAAAATAAGGATATATTGATTGAAAATTGCAAAGATGAATTAAATTTTTGAGTCCGCGTCTCATGTACATGCGCAAGCAACCATATGTTGGTTAATTGCAATTATTATTATTATTATTATTTTTTTGTGCACAACAGTTTACCCTAATTACAGTGCACCCTCACAGCTATCAACACGCTGGGAGGAACTCTTTTGCTAGATTTTTAAATCTTAATAAATTACATTAAAAAATGCCTATATTTGACTTATTTAAGAGCTTTATACTCCGAGTCACAGGGTGTTGCGCCACGACATCAGTACGGCTTTTCGGTACATGAAATAGATCATGTCCTCGCCCTCGGGTGTAGTCGTCAGGCACATACAACCTGTAGCCCTCCAACAGGGTGGGACTGTCAATTAAGCCGTTGATGACCTTATGAGTGAGCACCATAAGGGACCTGTTGCGCCTCGTTTCAAGGCTTCTAAATCCAGTCTCCCAAAGTAGCTCCTCATGATGCATGAATTGTGGGTAACTTCCACACCGCCTCATGAGGAGATACCTGAGAAACTTTTTTTGGACTTGTTCTACCATATCTATGTACTTCCGCTGGTAAGGAGTCCAAACCTCGACAGCGTACTCTAATTTGGATCGTATAACGCAGCTAAAGATGTCAACCATCGCTCTGGGGTCAGTGAGTTGTTTGCTCACTCTGATTACTAATCCCAGCAGCTGGTAGCACTTCGTCATCAGCTGCGTTATATGATCGGAGAACTTCAGTCCAGGATCAAACACAACTCCCAGATCCCGCATTGATTTCACACGAGACAGTAATTGCCCACCAATACTGTACTCATGCAAGATGGGTGACATTGAGACACATTTCTTTGAGTTAAAGAAGAGCTTGTTTTTCTCAGCCCAAGCTGCTCATGCATCTAAATCATGTTGCAGATTTATGCAGTCGTGAATATCTACGACTTTCGTGTAAACCTTCAAATCGTCTGCATAAAGAAGACAAGAGCTGTACTTAATGATATCTACTATATCATTAATGAATATAATAAAGGCCAATGGACCCAGATTTGATCCTTGAGGAACGCCGGAAAATGGCTGAAAGGTATTAGAGGTAAAACCATTTATCTCGACGTACTGTCGCCTGTTCCTCAAATAGGAGGCAAAGAAAAATAAGAGGGATTTAGAAAACCCAAGAACATGCCTTTTTTCAAGAAGGATATCATGATCTACCTGATCAAATGCTTTCGAAAAATCCGTATACACTACATCTGTCTGGAGCTGAGAATCCAGATTAGAAGCTACGTCTGCACTAATAATAAGAAGATTAGAGACAGTAGATCTCTTTGGCAAGAAGCCATGTTGATGTATGGTGATACGAGATTTTATATTTTCTAGTAGATTCTTATGAATCAAACTTTCAAATATTTTAGCAAATGTTGATAGTATAGAGATTGGTCTATAGTTATGAACATCTGGCTTAGAATCTGATTTATGTATGGGGGTGACTTTGGTGAGTTTCCAAATTTGCGGAAATGTGCATCTTTTCATACTATAATCTATAATCTAAGTTGCAAGGATATATTCATTCAAAGCTCTCAGATGTATGCCCACAAACAAACACGTGTAGTTCGCGCTTACAAATGCTGATTGTGTACTTACAAATAAAATCCAAACCTCAAATGAACATAAGCCCTGCAACTCTTGCCGACATTCCCTGAAACAGGGGTGACATTGGCAAAGTGAACCATTTTTTACAGTATGGGTGGTCAGCCTCATACCAACCTATAAATCAAGGAATACGAGTAATAAATAACATTTAAGTATAAGAAAACAACAAAACCTTAAAAATAAATCTATACAAAAAAAGTAAAAAATGTCTTATGCAAAAAATGTAGCAAGCCAATAAACCAACATTAAAAATCAGCATTGCAGATTAGCCGCCACTTCTTCCTGTCCTTGCATACTTCTTTCATTTCATCCAGAGTCATAACTTTTTTCATACAACTCTCTGGATTGACTCTGGATATCCCATTCACTCGCTATTTCGAAAATTTGGTCCATCCATACCTTTCTCGGTCTTCCTCTTCCACGACATCCATCAATTCTTGCAGCATATACTTTCTTCGTCATTCTTTCCTCATTCATTCTCTCCAAATGTCCAAACCATCTAAGTATACTTCTTTTAATCTTTACTTTCACACTTTCTCTTACACCGCATTCCTCTCTAACAAAATCATTCCTCACCCTGTCACTCCGTCTTTTTCCAATCATACTTCTTAAGTAATCCATTTCTACCGTATGGACTTTACTAATCTCACTTTCACTCACTGTCCAGGCTTCACTTCCATACATTAGAGTGGGCACTAGTATACCACCGTGCACCGCCAGTCGAACATTTTTTGAAAGATTCTGGTTTTTGGCGATGCTAGCGGTAGCACCCAGTACGCACCTGCCTTTCATTATTCTTCTTTCAAATTCACCGGTCATTCTTCCATCTTTTTCAAACTTACTTCCCAGGTATACAAACTCATTTACGACTTAACATTCATTTCATTAATTTTAAATTCATAATTCATATTTTCATCATCTCTTTCAAAAATCAATACTTTCGTTTTATTTGCATTCAACTTCAAATGGTTACCTAACAAAGCTTCATTCAATCTAGAGAGCATTGTTTGCAATTCTACTGCAGAATCAGATACAAGAACTGCATCATCTGCATACAGTAGAACACTCACTTTGCTCTCTCCTATCATCAATCCACAATCATTAAGTCCAGCATCCCTGACACACTTGTCCATAACTATGTTAAATAGCCATGGACTCATCACACATCCTTGCCTCACACCCTTATACACTTCAAACCACTCACTATACTCACCATCAATACGGACACATGCCTTACTATTTTCATAGTTTGCATGCACCGCACCTAGGAGAGCCCCATTCACTCCGTTTGCTTTCAAAACATCCCATAACATACCTCTGTCCACTGAGTCAAAAGCCTTTTCCAGATCTACAAAGGCCGTGAACAGCTTCCGCCTCACCGACAATTGTTTTTCAACAAGTTGTCGTAGAGTAAAAATCTGATCAACACAGCCTCTACCGGCCATAAAGCCGGACTGTATATCGGAAATCCTTTCACTAGTAGTCAGAATCACATTTTTTATAATCACCTTACAGAAGACTTTTCCTGGTATACTGAGTAGACTGATTGGTCTGAAGTTCTGACAGTCTTTTTTGTCCCCTTTACCTTTGTAAATGGGAACAATGACTGCCTTCCTCCAATCCATCGGTACTACTCCTGCATTCACACAAAGCTTACATAATTCGTACATCCAATCTATCACACATTCACCTCCTGCTTTCAACATTTCACCATTTACATCGATTGAAAATAAATGTCAATGGTTTTGCGATGGATTTTGCAATAGCCAAAATGACTTTTGGTGGAATATTATCTGGACCTGCTGCTTTGTTAGGATTTATGCCAACTAAGCAAGATTGTACCTCATCCAATGTGAACAGGTCAATGCTAATATTATTGGAATTAGATATTGTCAATTTTTTTAGAGTAGATTCCACATCTTATTCAGGGATACGAGAGCTGTAAACGGATTGAAAATATTTTGAAAACCTTTCACAAACTGATTGAGGATCTGTAGTAATAAGGTCTTCATCCATCAGTGTAGGGATTGAGTTACCATCTTTCCTAAATGATGTAACATATTTCCAAAATTCCCTAGAATCACTTCCAATCCCGGACTGAATTTTATCAAGGTAGGACCTCCGAGCACTCTTAATATCAGTTTTTAGCTGCGCGCGCTTTTTTGAGAATTCACCATAATTATAAGTAGTTCGGTTTTTATAATATTTCTCATGAAGTCGCTGCTTGCATTTGATATTGTCAATAATATCACGAGTAAACCAAGCTGGGTAAGTCCTACTTTGATAATTAGTTCTCTTTTTAGGTGCACAAAGACAAATAATCTTAAATAAAACATTATAAAAATATTCTACTGCACAGTCAGGATTTACAAAATTATACAAGTCATTAAAATCAAAATTTCTTAAAATATCATTAATTCTAATTACGTCTAAGTATTTATAATTAATACTATTGTCAGAGGACGGCCACCTTTGTATGTATGAGTGCAATGCATTGCTGCCCTCACCGACACATACATCAGCGTCCCTAGCTCGTACATGTGTGTGTACCTCGTACCTTTACCGTAATTGAGAGTGTGGGGTGGTAGCTGTCCTCAGTTACCAACGGCTCCAAACATCGATCCACTGCACACGACATCCTCTCATTCGTCAGTACGAAATCTAGGATGCCGGCGTGGCCGTTTGGAATAGTGTTGGATTGGATGAGGAGGTTGCTTTTAAGGAAGCAGGAATACTCGAGGAGAGCAGAACCGCTAACGCTATTCATGTTAAAGTCTCCCAGTATCATAACACTGCGGTTCCCTAGTACCCGAGCATTCTATAATCTATAATCTATAATCTAAGTTGCAAGGATATATTCATTTAAAGCTCTCAGATGTAAGCCCACAAACCAACAAGTGTAGTTCGCGCTTACAAATGCTGAATGTGTACTTACAAATAAAATCCAAACCTCAAATGAACATAAGCCCCACAACTTTTGCCGACCTTCCCTGAAACAGGGGTAACATTGGCAAAGTGAACCATTTTTTACAGTATGGGTGGTCAGCCTCATACCAACCTATAAGTCAAGGAATATGAATAAAAAATTACATTTAAATATATAAAAGAACAAAACCTTACAAAGAAATCTATACAAAAAAAGTCAGAAATTTCCTATGCAAAAAATGTAGCAAATGAATACACCAACATTAAAAATCACCATTGCAGATTAGCCGCCACTTCTTCCTGTCCTTGCACACTTCTTTCATTTCATCCAGAGTCATAACCTTTTTCATGCAAGTCCTCCTTTTATTATGACTCTGGATATCCCATTCATTCGCTATTTCAGAAATTTGATCCATCCATACTTTTCTCGGTCTTCCTCTACCACGACATCCATCTATTTTAGCAACATATACTTTCTTCGTCAATCTTTCATCACTCATTCTCTCCATATGCCCGAACCATCTTAACATACTTCTTTTAATCTTCACTTTCACACTTTCCCTTACACCACATTCTTCTCTTACAAAATCATTCCTCACTCTGTCACTTCGTTTTTTCCCAATCATACTTCTTAGATAGTCCATTTCTACTGTATGGACTTTACTAATTTCCCTTTCACTCACCGTCCAGGCTTCACTTCCATACATCAAGGTTGGCACTAGTATACCACCGTGCACCGCCAATCTAACATTTTTTGAGAGATTCTGGTTCCTGGCGATGCTAGCGGTAGCACCCAGTACGCACCTGCCTTTCATTATTCTTCTTTCAAATTCACCGGTCATTCTTCCATCTTTTTCAAACTTACTTCCCAGGTATACAAACTCATTTACGACATCAACATTCATTCCATTAATTTTAAATTCATAATTCATACTTTCATCATCTCTTTCAAAAATCAATACTTTCGTCTTACTTGCATTCAACTTCAAATGGTTACCTTTCAAAGCTTCATTCAATCTAGAGAGCATTGTTTGCAATTCTACTGCTGAATCAGATACAAGAACTGCATCATCTGCATACAGTAGAACACTCACTTTGCTCTCTCCTATCATCAATCCACAATCATTAAGTCGAGCATCTCTGACACACTTGTCCATGACTATGTTAAATAGCCATGGACTCATCACACATCCTTGCCTCACACCCTTATAAACTTCAAACCACTCACTATACTCACCATCAATACGGACACATGCCTTACTATTTTCATAGTTTGCATGCACCGCACCTAGGAGAGCCCCATTCACTCCGTATGCTTTCAAAACATCCCATAACATACCTCTGTCTACTGAGTCAAAAGCCTTTTCCAGATCTACAAAGGCCGTGAACAGCTTCCGCCTCACCGACAATTGTTTTTCAACAAGTTGTCGTAGAGTAAAAATCTGATCAACACAGCCTCTACCGGCCATAAAGCCGGACTGTACATCGGAAATCCTTTCACTAGTAGTCAGAATCACATTTTTTATAATCACCTTACAGAAGACTTTTCCTGGTATACTGAGTAGACTGATTGGTCTGAAGTTCTGACAGTCTTTTTTGTCCCCTTTACCTTTGTAAATGGGAACAATGACTGCCTTCCTCCAATCCATCGGTACTACTCCTGCATTCACACAGAGCTTACATAATTCGTACATCCAATCTATCACACA
The DNA here is from genome assembly GCA_951799405.1 of Agapetus fuscipes. Lineage (NCBI taxonomy): Eukaryota > Metazoa > Arthropoda > Insecta > Trichoptera > Glossosomatidae > Agapetus > Agapetus fuscipes. The sequence continues at coordinate 823,267 of OX637364.1, read as the reverse complement.
TTCACCTCCTGCTTTCAACATTTCACCATTTATACCATCAAACCCAGGAGACTTCCCATTCTTCAGACGTGAAATAGACACTTTCATTTCTTCTTTCATAATATTCAATTCATTCGCTTCATCTATCTGTTCATAAATTCTTCTTTCACCCTGACCAAAAATTTCTTGAAAATAGTTCTTCCATCTCTTGCACACTTCTTCATTCTCCCATACCATCTCACCGGCAGCACTTTTGACTCCCGGAGTGGTCAATGCAGAAGATTTATTTCTATCCGCATTGATCCACCTCCAAAATTCCTTCTTACTGTCGGTGAAACTTTTGTTAATCCTTTCATCAATCTTTCTTTGTTCATTCATCTTGCTTTCATAAATTATATTCTTCGCCATTCTCTTAGCTATCTTATATTCCTCTTCTAGCTTTCTATCATTTCTATCATTCAACCAATTTTCGTAACACTTTTTCTTAACTTTCACAGCTTCCTTCACTCTATCATTCCACCAGGCATCTCCTTTCAATCTTCCACCTTTCGTTACCCCACATGCTTTTTTAGCGCATTCAGTCATTCCTTCTTTCAGATCTTTCCACATACTTTCAATATCTTTTCCACACACACTCTTCTCAAGTTCACTCACACTTAAAATTTTGTGGAGCTCTGACACGTACTTCTCTTGCACATTTTCTTCATTCAGCCTTTCTACTTTTATTCTAGGCAATCTTACTTTCCTCTTGCGTTTCTTCTTTCTTACTTCACCAATCATTATTTTGGCACATAAGAGATAGTGGTCACTGCCTATTTCAGGCCCCCGGTAGACACGGCTATCTCTTACGGCTCCTCTCAATCTTTCATCCACACAGATGTAGTCAATGATTGTGCGACTTCCCACAATCTGCCTCGTGTACAGATGCACATCCTTATGCCGAAACCAAGTATTCGATGCAAAAAGACTGTGCTCCGCACACAAAGCAATCAGATGTCGCCCATTATCATTGACTACACCTCTCCCACCAGGACCAATTATTTTCAAACATTCATCCCTCTGTGCACCTATCCATCCATTCATATCACCTAAAATTACAATGTTTTCATTATTTTTCCTTTCATGCACAACCGCATTCAATTCATTCCAAAAACTCATTCTCACCTCCATACACTCTGAATCAACAGGAGCATAACAGGCAACCAAGAAAAGTCTCAAACTGTTAATTTTGAATTTAACAACCAAAATCCTAGGAGAAACTCTTCGATAACCCGTTATACATCCTTTTACACACTCACTCACAATCACACCTACACCTTGCCTTTCATTCCCATCTTCCACACCTGACCAAATATACAATTCACCGTTCACTAATACTTTCTCACCATTTCCTTTCATTTTTGTTTCAGTCACACCCATTACTTTTATTCGTTTATCTTTCATTACATTCATAATTTCTTTCTCCTTGCAATCATTCATCTTCCTTACATTCCATGTCCCGAAAACCCATTCATTCTTTCTATGAAAATTAGTGGCGGCATTTCCACAACGTGCAGGTACAAAATTATTGTTGGTGGCCATTTCTACATAACAAAATTTGAAAAACTTAGGTTAGTAAATATACACAGAAAAAAAAATATTAAGCTAAAAAACATAAAATTGAAACAGAAAAAAGTTAAAAGTAAAGTTAAAAAAGTTAAAAGTAATGTTAGTAAATATACAAAGAAAAAATATATATATATAAATAAGTAGTTAAAAAAAAAAAAACAAATATATTGTCCATATAAAAGTCCACAATTTTAATTTTGCGCCATGTGCCATATTGTCCTCTTAAATCCGGTAGGTATAACACAATTTTTATTTTTCCTTCCTGTAATTTTGTTTTTGTTCCAAAAAATTTTCAAAAATAGTTGAGGTTATGTACCCGTATCAAAATTTTTCTTCCAAAGATGTCCAAATACAAATAATCATGATGGCAATTTGTATTTTTGTTACTAATGCACGAAAGACAGATCTTGAGCTCCTGCCAAACCACTGCGCCAGATTGTACAATCACAATTTTTTCCTTCAACCTGAACTATGAAGATCGATGGAGCGGCGGCCCAAACGGTAGGCGTGTTTGTATAATGGCCGAATATAAAGTAATTCACAGTTCCCAAGTGCTACCGTTTGCCTCTACGTCTCACAATCTACCGTAGAATGTTTGAGTAATTCAATTTTCACACCATTAAAGCATAAATGGTGTTATTTTTAATTCAAAATGCTCCAAAAAAAACCACAACAATAATTAATGACAGATAGGTATAGGTATATGTAGCATTCCTCTCCATATATTCATAAAAGAGAGTTCTTTCCTCCTCTCCTCCCTGACACTGAAAATAGACGACGCACACGTAGATGGGGGAATGATTTTTTACAATCTTAATCCACAAGTGCTCTCCGTCCGTTTCCAGGTCAGGCATCCTTTTTGACACCAGCTCATTTCTGACTGCAAGGCAAACACCGCCCCCCCCGATTGCCGCGGTCACGCCTATGCACTGTGTACCGATTGTCGAATAGCTCAGATGATAGTTGTCAGGTAGCTAGCATGTCGGATAGCTACCTGTGGGAAAAAAGAAGAAGAAGAAGACATGATCTGTCAAAACATTATACCTGTCAAAGGAAAAATAATGTCATTACCAACTTGAAAGAAATTGAAGTGCATCTTTAGCCACAGAAATTGAGCCGGATCAAGATTGGAGGAAGAAGACAGGCTGAGATTGACAGTTGGGAGGGAAACACTTAAAATCCCCGGTTAAGCTCCGCATCGCGCTGGTAGGGAGTTTATAAAAGGCGTCGACCCCCCCACAATCGGGGACACAAGCTCTTCAACACCTGAACCAATAGCACTGACCAGGCGTGGCCAAAAACATCTATCTGCGGAGGCTTGAGTCGCCGTTATTGCCTGCACCACACAGCCCCTGGCCGCGCCTGGGTCCCCCGTGGCGGATTCCTCGGAAGGAAGGAGCCCCTGCTTTCTACCCATCGCCAGCGCCCGCTTGGCTACTCGATATCCGGAGCCCCGTGCCCAAAGTTCCTCAGGAGGACGGAGCGCCTGCCCCGTCCAGCCGAGCGCTCCCGTCTTATCGCTGGCTGAGCCCCGTGCCGCAATTCCTCCGGAGTGTGGAGCCCCGACATCCCGCCAAAAGCGTTGCCGTGCCCGAGGCCGGCGCCCCAGCATCGACTACCCGCATCCCAGCATCAAGACTTCTCTCCGTCCTCGTGAGCTAATCAAACCCTTTAAATACATTATCTAATTAAACTTAGAACCAGTCAGTCGTGCAGTTTAGCGTGGTGATGCTCTCATTTCTCATAATTTAAAATAAATCCCGTCTTTCCTTTACCCGGTTTTTCTCTCCACCTATATTTTTGAACCTCTTTAGCATCAGTGGAAAGCGAGCAAGGTGTTGGGCCTGAACACCACCCTGAGGAGTCTTGTGCTAGCCGGGCAACTGCAAAAGCGCGCAACCTAACCTCAAAGGAGCCCCCTGTCCGTTGTCGGAATCCTAACCTCAAAATGGTCTGCCTTTCCAGGTAGGGCCATGGAGGTTTAGTGGAGGTCCGCAGTGTTGCATTACATAGTACAGAGGTATTCAACCAGGTTTCTGTGAGGGCAACTATGTCTGAGTTTTGAAGGTAGATATTGATTTGAAAGTCATCTACCTTTGTATTCAGACCTCTCACATTCTGGTATATCGCACTAATGGCCATCTTTACTGTGGTAGAATTTGACGATATACACGCCCTTTGGCCACATGACCAGGTTGAACACTCGGTCCCATCCGTCCTCTGGCAAACTAATTTTAAATGACACATAGTCCCCTTTATTTGGAAGAATTTCCACAATTGCCTCCACTTTGGTGGCTTCTTTTATGTAGTCTTCCACTTGATGGGGAGAAGTGTCCTTGGCGAACCTCCAGGCATGAAGCGTCCGCCTCCTGGTTACCACCGTGAGTTTGCTACTGGAGGCGGTTCCTTGCAACTTGGTCTGCCTACGTGGGCGCCTTGGCCCCTGTATCTTCCCTGGGGCTTAAACTGTTGCTGTTGGGGCTGTCGTTGCAGAGGCAGCTTCTGTTGCGACGATTGAGGTGGTCGCTTTTGCAGTAGCTGCTTCTGTTGCTGCTGCAGCTGCTTCTGTTGCTGCTGCGGCTGCTTCTGTTGCTGCTGCGGCTGCTTCTGTTGCTGCTGCGGCTGGTTCTGTTGCTGCTGCGGCAGCTTCTGTTGCTGCTGCGGCTGCTTCTGTTGGTGCTGCGGCTGCTTCTGTTGCTGCTGCGGCTGCTTCTGTTGTTGTGGCTGCTGCATCTGTTGCAATGGTTTAGTAGCAGCCACTTCGTTGTACTTTTTGAGCTGCTGCCCCTTAAAGTGGCCAGTTTATAATCCCTGGCCCTCCACAACAATTTCTAATTTAACAATTTTGGCACAAAGCTCGTTGATAACTTTGTTTTGGGCCTCCACTGTCGCTTTTAATTCTGAAATGATGGAGGTAAGGCTTTCGAGCCCCTCCACCATCTTGTCCGCGCTCGTTTGCCCTCTTGTGGGCATCGCACCGCACTGAATTCAATATTTTTCAATATTTTTAGCTTCACTAAACGACACACGACATTCCTGTCAAGGAGTTGATATTACCAAATTATCAAATTACTTTCCTTATACCCATATAAGGAAAGTAATTTGATAATTTGGCCGCCTTTCCCTCAATTGGCATAATTCAACCATTTTTTTTAAATATCTTGTCAACCTCACTGACCTGCCAATCAATAACTTTTGTACCAAAATAAAAAACTGTCTTAAACTATTCCTACATACTTTATGTTATATTTCTGATACAACAATAGATTTTAAACAAACATATAATAATTTTCTGTATCTGATCTTGTATCTTATCTACCAATTAATAAAACACGTAAATATTCACTTTTTGTTTTATTTTTTGTACGAAATGGGAGTAGGTATGGAATAATAATATGAGATAATATTATATGAGCATGGCATAGCGCGTGTGTATAAGTGCACTAACACACGCACACGTCGTGGTTAATGCTCTTAACACTACGTGGTGCTAGTATCTCGATAAAACCGGAAATACAAAGAAATATTAGGAACTCAGCTCTCTATAATCTGTGCCTACAACTTTTTGGGTGGGTGGAGTACTCTGTGGTGGAGTTCATGCCTAAGAATCTTCCATACAAACTATATTGACCACAAGCTTCCTTACACTACCAGTAGATAATGCTTTATTGGTTCTTGTCCACAATAATAGTAGGAAACTACTGTTTGGTATTACCGATATTCCCTTGACAGCCAAAATGGCGCCCACAGATAACGCTTGCTTGGCGTGGGGTCGTAAGTTTTTAACCGTTGAATGCTGTTTTTGGCTGTTTTCACAGGCGTTAAATTGTGCAAAAAGTTATTTGAAAAGAATATAATACTTTGTGCGTGAAAATAGTGTATTGGTGGCCTGGTGCCGGACAACGTATTTCCGTCGTAACCTCAAAAAAAATCGTTCACAAATATAAGACAGCTATAAAGTACAAAAAACCTTCATGTTTTTGTTACGTTCCAGCTAAAAAATACTAGTGCCTCTAAATAAACTTTAATTGACATCAAACTTTCAAAATGATTTACATTATTGTAACCTAATTTGCCAAAACCTTAATTACCTTAATTTAGCTTAAAACCAAAATGTAGTTCGGTGTATTATTTAAGAATGTATATTTGTGTAAACTTGTATATTTTATTTTAAAAGATATAAATTTTTAAAACAAAAAAAAACTTTTATTTGACATGACTTCACCATTACTTTCCTATAATATCAAAAATATTTGAAATAAATTTTAGGTATAAGTTATATTATACATTCCATAATATTATCAAAAGCTTCCATATAAAACTCATAGGTGGCTAAGATTCGGGCATTCCCCTTTTTTTTATTCAGTGGGATCTCTATAAACCTATAATACTCTGTGGTGGAGTTTCATTCAGATCAACATGCCGAAAACATCACTAAAGAGTTATTTAAAATTAGACTTTAATAAAGACCGCCATTGTTTTTTTATAGCAGAAATTGGTCAAAATCATCAAGGTGATTTTGAAACGGCTAAAAGAATGATTGTGGAAGCAAAGGTAGGTACTTATTCAAATATTTTTTTCAATAGGAAGTATAAAATTTTATCGCTTATTTATGTCTGCTTAAAATTCAATTGAATTTAATATTGCGCTCTTTATTTTGTAAAAATTATAAATATCCATCGACTATCAATGAAAATATAATACCTAGAAACTTTAATGCTAGCTTTAAGTATTTCATCATAGATGTCGCCCGTAAATTCAAAATATAGATAGATACACAGAGGATAGATATTTACATGTACCTAATTGACTTGGAAAAACGTAACTTTTTTCCATTGAGGTATATATACCTAATATATATATACCTCTATATATACCTATATACGTATACCTCAATGCTTTTTTCTCAACGAGCGAACATCAGTCTTGTATGGGACTGCCGTCAGTGCCGGCGGTAGAGTAGGGCGCGGTTGGGCGACTGGCCAGGGCGCTATAGGCGCTGCTTTAGAGATGGACGATATATTTTTGTGATATTAAAAATAGCGATTTAGATTCTTCCTTCTTCTTCTTCCTCAACCTTTCTCAGTCCACTCCTGTACGTAGGCCTCCTCTGATCCTCTCCATTCCTGTCTATCGGCCGCTGTAGTCAGCCATCCTCTACCTGCAGTTCTCTTGATGCCATCCAGTCACCTCAGTTGTTGTCTCTCCACTCCCCACTTGGACATCCTGGGTCGTCATTGGACAATCCTTTTCGGACACCTGTCATGGTCTTGCCTTGCGACGTGACCAGTCCAGCGCCACTTTAAGCAGGCCACTCGCTGTATGACATCAGTGACACCAGTGCGTCTATGGAGCTATACCTACTGAGTGAGCCCTTTTGTTTCCCTGATGATCTTTGGGGGGAAATGGAGTTGGAATATTCCAAATATCACTTGGGGAGATGATTTCACTTAATCAAAAACAAAATATTAGCTAGCAACGTGGCGTCATAATAAGGTCCGCACGTAAATTGACATAGATCAAACTGTGTAGTCACCCGGTGAAGTTGCTGGAAGGGAAGAGGCAAGCAAATATATTGTTATTGGTTGCTAATGACGGCAGTCCCACACAAGACTGAAGTTTACTCATTGAGAAAAAAGTTCCAAATTAAAAAAAATATTCAAGAGTCCATTAGTACCGAATAATTTAAAAAATGAATCTCTCATTACCAGATATTTACATATTTCAGAAATGTGGAGCTGATTGTGTTAAATTTCAAAAAACCAGTATAGCAGAAAAATTCAATGAAGATTTTCTCTCCCGTGCATATGACTCCCCCCAGTCGTGGGGCAGCACATACGGGGAACATAAGCAGCACTTGGAATTCACCCAAAAACAATTCTACGACTTAAAGGAAATTGCAGATCAAAATGAGATATTGTTTTCATCATCAGCAATGGATTTGGTAAACGTGCTACTTTACTTTTTTTTTTAGTCAGTAATGAAACTTACTAAAGGTGCCAATTACCATCTATGGGTACCAAGTTTACAAGTTTTAACTTAGCAACCAATTAGGTACCTACACACAAATCCTTGCTTTCACATTGTTAGTGAGCAAGCATAACTGTCATGTCAACATGCATGCTGTCAACAAGGTTATAGTGCCCAATAGAGCAAACACATCAAATTTTGCAGACAGAAGCTTTGCGGTGGCCGGCCCGGTGGCCTGGAACAATTTGCCCATCGGTGTTCGCGCGAACCAGCCTACCACCACCTTCAGAAAGGAACTGAAGACACTACTTTTCTCCAGAAGCCATGGCGCCCTTGAGATGGTCCTGGACCATTAAATGGCGCCACAGGAAAGAAATCATCCATCATCATCATAACATGGTTGATTGAAAAACTGACTACAAAACGGACATATTTAAAAATTATAACCTGTTTATGAATAAGAAGGAAGGGTTTGAATAGCTTAGAAATAATTATTTTATGTTATTCTAAAACTACAGCTTTTCCTCGATAATCTGACACTTTGAAATCCGATGTCCCTACAGTGGTACCTCGAGATACGAGTTTAATTCGTTCCGTAACCTTGATTGTATGTCAATTTGCTCAGATCTCATAGCAATTTTCCTCATTGAAATTCATTGGAATGCCATTAATAGTAATAATAATATTAGGATGATTTATTTGGTGAGCGCTGTTTTTGTGTGTATCACACCTCAAGAGCCCTCTGCGAGCTTGGTCGTCGCTGTAGAAAGCGCCAATTCTCAAGCAAGACCCAGTTGTTGTAAGGTTGGATGGACCTTTCAGTGACCGGTCTTTGGTAAAGGTTTATGAATTTTTCAACCCAGCGAAGAGCACATTTGGAAATATAAATGGTAGGTATATTTTTGTGCTCCGCCGGGATTCAAATCCACAACCTTCCATTTACGAGGCCGAAGTGTTGCCACTGGACTACGGACCAGTCCAAGAACTTATTCTGTTTTACCTTTAAGGTATCGAAATATAGAACCTCCGGGAATATAATGGTTTATTTTAGGTTTCAAGAATGAAGGAATTGACACTTTCCCGTAATTTACACTGAGCAGCACAAACACAACACAAAAAGTCATTTATTATAATAAACAAGACACTAGACAACGCTAGCGTCGCACATGTGAATAATACAAATTGTCTACGGTCAGTGTTTAACCCTAATAAATGCTAGCAACTTACGGGCTACTTGATTTGTATATTGGAGACAGGGTGGAGAGTAAGCGTAGTAGTGTTTGCATGGTGGTGGTGGTGGAGCATGGAGTGGGCGGGGCTCCCTCACGCTATCCTGTTCACCAGCGGAGTCTTCCGCCTGTTGGTGTGGGGCACGGGGCTCACGGTCTGGTAGATGTAGTTGGTGCGCGCCCGCTTAGTTGGTCTGTCTGTGTGGAATGGCGACGCCAGAGCAAACTCAAATTTGATAGGTTTACTTTCTTCTATGTCTATCTCATCGTACGTTCCCTCCATCACCTCCACGTCGCTGGTCTCATCATCCATCTGCTGGTCTGCGGGGGAGCATTGCATGAGGAAGGCCTCGTCCACCTCCAGCTCCTTCTCCTCGAAGGCGTCATCGTCGTTGTTCACGGTGAGCTGCAGTTCTTCATGTCCCCCCGCTCCAGCGCCTCCAGGCTGTCGGGGCGCACCATGGCCTTGCGGATGGCCTGCGGGTCCTTGCACGACCACTTCTGCACCTCCTCATCCATGTTGCTCACCTTGGTAGGGTTCATGGCCCATAGGCAGCCTTTTCTCTGTCCTCCGTTGGTGGGGGGTTGCTCTATTTTCTCGAAGCACTTGTTCAGGCTGAGGTTGTGCCGCACAAAATTCTTCCATCCGTTCGGCGCTGTTTTCAAGTACGGGAAGTGTTGGCACATGAAATTGTAGATCTCCGAGACGGGCAAACTGCCATTTATCCGTTAATCCGTTCCAGCCCAGAAAATGCTACCCCCAATTGTTTTTGAATAAAAAAAAATGTCATCACAGGGTTAAACTAATACTTACCTACTTTAATTTAATTGTTTTAATTTTAGGGTGACTTTTATTTTAAAATTTTAATACCTGACAATGATAAGGTATAGATCGAAAACGTTTGTAAAAATTTAAAAAATAAATACTTAATTGTACACGTGAAAATAAAACAGTGTTTCATTTGAATCCTAAAATTAACAAATATTGAATATGAATTTTCACAGTGTTAATACACAAATGATACAAATTATATTTTTAATTTTATTTTATTTAGGAATTAGCGAACGGATGTTTGCAAAACCGGTTGTGGAATTTAAATATACGCATAGTAATCGAAAACAAAGTTGTGTTTCTTTTTATCTTTTAAGATGAACGATTACAAAGTTAATGCCTCTACAATCAATAATAAAAAATAAAAAATGTATTTATAAATGACAAAAATTGCATAAAAATATAATAAAGGAGAGTGTAAAGCAAAATAAACTAGTTATTATAAAGTGTACACACATATACCTATGTATTTGTACCTAGTATTCTAGGTCACTTAAATGCAACTTACACTGCTACACACAACTTAATGCTACTGGATGCCTAATTTTGGTCACTGCTTTTCTCTTCACTGGTCTTTGCCTTTTTCGCCAGGTTCAAAAAAAGGTCTAAGGAGGTTTGTTTCTTCCTTCCTTTCAGAATGGTGCGGCGAAAGAGTTAGGCAAGTGTCCTTAAACAGCTCCAATGCACAAACAGTTGCAACTTTTTCAGGGTGTTTCTTTTCCATAAAGTTTTCTTTTCCTCGTATCTCAAAACAAAACTATGCTCGCTCGACAGCTCGTATCTCAAATAACTCGTATGTTAGGGCACTCGTAGATACGAGGTACCACTGTATTTTGTAATCCAGAGGGTTACTGAATACATTTATTTTTAAATCTTATGCCAACATTGTATAGGCCTTTACATGTATCTGTAATACCTACTTATTACAACCGACATTTTTTTTTAACTTCATCCTGTGTGTTTTGTATGGTCCCAAGCATTTATTGGTCATTAATTAATAAAAGATGGGCATAGCTTATCTGGATCCAATACATAACAGAAGATCCATTTTGGGCAATCTGACTTTTTTTTAAATCCGACACTACGTCAGTTCCTTGCATGTGGGATTATTGAGGGACAGCTGTTATATTATACTTTTCTAGTTCCATTGGTTTAGTATGAGTAGACATTAATCTCAAAGTATTCTATGTTATTGCTTACATTTTTTCTAGTACCTACACATGCAACACATTTAAGCGTTAACTTGCAAGTTTTCACTTGTGAGCGTGCAAAAAGAGTGAATCTTAATTGTTATCATAACCAGGCCCGGATTTAGGGCGGTTCGAGCGGTGCGACCGAACCAGGGCCCCCACGCTAACAAGGGCCCCGAAAGACTGAAAAAATGATGTAGGGGAAAGGTGGGATACTTGATCCCTGTTTTAGTTTTCATCCATTATCTCAGACCCTTGAAGTTATTTTGTTATTTTTTTGCTCCATGTTCATAATTTGGTTCATCGCCTACCACTTGGCATCCAAATAAAACTACTTTCGTGAAGATCCAATGTACTACATCAGTTCTTGTAAAAAACTCCTAAGGATCAAGTATCCCTACCCATGAGGGATACTTGATCCCCCCATGAGGGATACTTGATCCCCGGGATCAAGTATCCCACCCATAAAGATAGCATTAGTAATTATAGCCAATTATTAAGGGAAATTAAAAAAAAATTATGATACAAATCAAAATAAACTTCTTTATTGAGTAAAAACTAAAATTTACTAAACATTTGCATGAAATTTTTGTTTAAAGTTGATAATACCAGCTGTCTGCCGCACGGCTGTGGCAGCTTTTGTATGTCTGCGCTTCTGACTACGCTAATGTCTTCTACTGTTGGAAAAGTGAAACAACTGCCCACTAGATTCTTTCTTCTCAAAAATTTCACTTTGAAAGTACTTTCCTTTTGAGTCAAAACTTTTCCAACAAAACACTTGACTGTTTTTTTGGCAAAACTGACTTAACTTGACTAAAACTTTGTCTTCAGGCTTTGATTCGGTGTCGTCAATAAGTTCTTTATCATGTGAAAGGAAATCAGAGTCACTGCTGCTATCTGGAAGGCATGACATTCATGCCAAACTGCCTAGCGATCACTTAAAAACTCCCCCCATTTCTCACAGCATTCACAGCCGCTTTAGCTTGCTGAGGATCCCGTGGAATTCTCTTTTTCTGGCTCCCTCTTTTGCTATGTACTTACACGGCATTTGAAAGAATAAACGTGAATGAAATTAATTATTTCAAGCGTGGACTTCAAAATAAACTTGAAGTGGGATACTTGATCCCAGGATCAAGTATACCCCCACTTCTAGGGATCAAGTATCCCCCGGTTGTCATTTTTTCAAAAAGTAAAAAAAATAGGTTAGAAGAGTTTGCATTTCTAAATTGATGTTTTGGTATTTTGTTGCTAAAAGCACATACATTTCAACAATATATGTAGAATAATCATAAAGTACACGAATAAAAATGTATAAAACTTACATGGCACGCGTAAAAAAAAGTCTGAACCTTACAAAATCGAAAAATGTTAATTATTTTTTTACGCTTCTTCAGAGGTAACGGTCATTTGGCAAAACAAAGGTAACATTATGGTCGCTACCCAATGGTACCAACAGAACAGTGATAAAATACCTAGGAGCGCCAAAATCGAATGGGGATCAAGTATCCCGCGGGATCAAGTATCCCACCTTTCCCCTATGGATTGATTTTGATCACTATGACTCAAAAAACCACGGTTTGTACAAAAAAAAGACACTGATAGTTAAGAAAAAAAATGTTCTTACGAAAGAAAAAAAGTTTTTTTGGGGGCCCCAAACGGACTAAATAGGCCCCAGAAATGTGCAGTGCAAATCGTGCAGTCTCCAGTTATAGTAATAAAGGTTTCTTAGTAAAAACTAGAAAAAAAACATAATAAAACAAAGGCTACGCAGGTAAGCTATTTTACAACCCGTACGTGTCTCTCATAATGAGCCTGTAGGATGAACCAATATTATTTGCTATTGTTATATCTAGGCGGCAAAAACTAGAGACTCCGACGGTTTTAAAAAAAAACGTTTGTTTTGTCGCCAAGTGAGTATTAACAATAGATGTTCTTACAATAAATATTTTATTGAAAAAATAGATTCACATTCTGCTTAACATACGTCAGTTTCTTTTGGAGCTATGATATTTCAATTCATTTGAAATGAAAAAAGTTATTCAATTTCAGTATATTTTTGACCAAAATGAAAACATTCTTACGTTCTTTGATGTTATGAGGTTGACTGACCAAAATGTAAGAATTTGTTCACTTTGGCAATGTCATCCCTGCTTCGGGGAAGGTCGCCAAAAGTTTATGGGGCTACGTTCATTAAAGATTTGGGTTTTTATTTTATTTGTGAATATGCAGCATGTATAAAAGCGAACTGATAGGTTGGTACGAGGCTGACCACCCGTGCTGTAAAATATTATTTACTTTTGCCAATGCCACCCCGGTTCAGGGAACGGCGGCAGGAGTTGCAAGGTGTATGTTCATGTGAGGTTTTGCTTATTTGTATGCACACATGCAGAATGTGTAGGCGCGAACCTACATGTCCCTGTCTGTGGGCATGCATTTAATATGAGCCTTAAATGTTAACATATCTTTGCGGCTTAGATTATAGATTATAGATGCGTGTCTACTGATGGGTATGAATTTTATATGAATCTTATGTGCATCTTATTTAATCTTTGCAAAGCATAAATTATTTAATCCTGGAATGCTAGCCTAATTGTGATTTTCTACAACCTTAAAACATTATTAATCTGCAGTTACTATTTCCAATTATCTTAAAGATGTATTTCGAGTAATTAATATTTTTAAAGATTTTAAATTATGATTATCGTTAGACATTTTTTGGAATGAAAAAAACGGATTTTACTGACCGTGCAAAAGAGAAGAACGATTTTCTCTACGTTTCGTCGGAGTCATATCCGACGTCCTCAGGAGACGTGTGTCTTCTAGACTGTGGTTCTTCTTTGTAGCCTTCTTTGTCGCTTATACCATATGTACAATAAAATAATTGGGAAAAATGCATTACCTTTGCAAACAAACAAGTTTATGTGTGGAAGCAAGCTGAGGTATTTCTCTTTTATTACTGGCATCACCTCTTACAAGAAGTTTTTTTTTACAAAACGCTACTAACGCCACTAAGCTCCATATATAAAACAACTTCTTGCCGCGTTCTCCCCAAAGGCGTTGCATGTGGTGAGTGGAACCTACTACTTACTGGCTGGTACTAATTTCTTGTGAAGGCTGAGTAAACCTTGCCGGTATTTCATTTTGGGTTTTAAATAAGCACAAAACAGGAAATGATTTCTTATACTCTTGGTGTATATACCGCCCATATTGTAAAAATAGTTCACTTTGCCAATGTCCCTCCTGTTTCAGAGATGGTCGGCAAGAGTTGCAGGACTCATGTTTCTTTGAGATTGGGTTTTTATGTTGTAAACCCACATGCGGAATGTGTAAGCGCGAATTCATACGTAGCTGCTTGTGGGAATTCATGTAATATGAATCTAGAATGTAATACATCTTTGCAACTTAGACTATAGATTATAGAGGTATGTTTAACACGAACTTATTTGTCAAATAAGCTTTATCTCTTGTGTTTGAATTACACCGCAAAGGACCTCTACAAATTAGGTGTGATAATTGATAAGAAGTACCACTGTAAAGGACAGAAAAAAGTGGAGGCGCATCTGCGGAGGTACCGGCCACCCTTAGTGGAACGGCGGCAGGGTACAGTGCAGTACCTATTTAGTGTCGTTTTTTATTCAACCATTCTATTAACGTGTTCGTAAATTGTATATTTTGCATTCTGAAACCAATAGGGAGGGGAATCTTTTGATAGGGGGGAGGGGGGGAGGGAGGGGGGGAAGGGGGGCTATAGGGGGCCCCGAGATTTTTTTCCGCACCAGGGCCCCCAGAGGGGTTAATCCGGGCCTGATCATAACTTTGATACTTAGATTTCAGAAATCAATTTATTGTTAAATAAAAATTTAATTCTTCACCTGCTTTTAGGAATCTGTTGATTTTCTATCGAAGATGCATATACCTTTCATCAAGATTGGTTCTGGAGACTCAAACAACCTGCCATTAATAGAATATGCAGCCTCAAAACACACTCCATTGGTAATATCCGTGGGGATGGTTGATAAAGAGCAAGTCAACAAAATTTATCAAACAGTCAAAAAATACCACAATGAATTTTGCCTGCTGCACTGTGTATCCGCATATCCTACTCCCAGTGAAGATTGTAACTTAAATGTCATCAAAGACTTCCAGAAGAGTTTTCCTGATGTTGCCATTGGTTACTCGGGTCATGAACTTGGCATCACTCCATCACTAGCTGCAGTTGCCTTAGGCGCCAAGGTACAATAGTCACTCCATCGTGATGACCACAGCAGACATATATTAAAACATGTAATCTATGGATCATCCACTGTCAGCAGTGAATTGCATACAAAAAAGATGTTTGTTGTTCATCCATGGCTTAAATTTTTTTAAATACTGCTGATCATTGCCAGCTTCATATTATGGCACGTTGATAATATTATGATGTGGTTGCTATATTTTTCAGATTGTAGAAAGACATTTCACTTTGGATAAAAGTCAAAAAGGTACAGACCATAGATGTTCTCTCACCCCTGCTGAAATGACAGAGTTGATACAACAAATAAGGATCATAGAAGTTTGCCTCGGGAAACCCGTGAAGGCTGTTTATCCATCAGGTCTAATCTTTTTCAACCCATACAAATCATCATCTAATACAACCTGACGTCTTGCCATATTCTTCCTAAGCTTTTAGATAACCTGTAGTGAATTTGTTTTAGAGAGGGATTGTATTGACAAGCTGCAAAAAAGTCTCACCACTGCAAAACAGCTTCAAAAAGGACACACAGTAGCAGCGTGTGACATCGTCGTCAAGGTCACTCACCCCAAAGGAATAAATGCTTTGTTTCATGATGATATTTTGGGGAAAGTACTACAAGTGGAAAAACAGAAAGACAAGCCTTTTTTTGAAACAGATTTTATTGTATGATAAATAATTTTGTAATGTACAATGTATACAATCAGTCCCAAATGACTGCTAGACAAAACATAAATTGCTCAAAATAATAATTTTAGTTTATATGTGAATAACAGCAGGACAAGGAAAACTAAGGCTAGAAAATCACTTCCAAAACATGCAAATCTTTTTGTAATTTTGTAGCCATTTATTTATCAAAGTCAAGAAAACAATATAAATCAAAAACAATGCTTCCTGTGTTAATTGACAATGGTTCCTTGACTTATGGGTTGGTATGCGGCTGACCACCCATACTGTGAAAAAATGGTTCACTTTGCCAATGTCACCCCTGTCTCAGGGAAGGACGGCAAGAGTTGCAGGGCTTATGTTCATTTGAGATGGGTTCTTATAATGTAGGTCCACATGCGGCATGTGTTAGCGCGAAATTATACATGTCTGCTTGTGGGAATGCATTTGGTGTAAATCTTAAATGGTATATATCCTTGCAGCTTAGATAAGATGCACTTGAAATCATTTTATTGTTTTATCATTTTATTGAGTTGTGCATTTTTGAAGTTGAATAATAATTATATGGATGAATACACAAGCTTTACTTCATAGGTGGTTATAACCTTGAGTATTTATTATGTATCAGAGAGAGAGAGAGAGAGAGATGGAACTTATTTTAATCAACTGCACAAAATGCCTTCTTTGTTTGTTTAACACATCGTTTGCGGGAAACTAGTTAACTTGTCATACACCTTTTTATAGTAACGTGCGAGAGACGTGTAAACTCGTTTCGTCGCGCCTAGCGGTAGGGCGCGGGAAACTTGTAAAAACGTGGCATCAAACGGGTGTGGGGCCATGCGATACCTACCCTCAGCGGTCCCGATCTGTCTACCTGCCGATACAATGAGTTTGAGACGGGACAAAAAATAATAACTGTAAAAATAAACAGACAGAATATTGAAATTTTAAACAAAGGATTTTGTTTTTGCACTTTCGTTCGTCTCTCCAGTAACTTCTATATCCTGTTTTCGTTAGGATGTTTTATATTCGTAGACGTTTATACACTATTAGGTTATAGTTTTTTTTATAATATGTGTTAAAAATTTCAAAATAATATTGATATTCTGATTTCGATTGTGAAATAGTGTTTTTTCTATGATTCCCAAGAAATTAGAATGTTTTTGTACACAAAAAAACTAAAATATAGATATTGTGTTAAATAAATAAACGGAGACGTATTTTTAAAGTAAAAAACTAAAAGTTTCATTGAAAAATATCCAATAGATTGTAAGATATAAATGTTTTACGAAAAGTCTAATGTTGGCGCGAAAATTTCAAAAAACACCCGCTCTACGCCGCCATCTGGCGACAAAATTCCCGCATACATAGTGTTTATAGTCACAATAGAGATGCATAGCAGTACATCATTATCAGCTGATTTACAATGAAAATTATTTTCCAATTTAAAAAAATATATTAAGTTTTTGTGAAGTATTCAGATCAGGATTAGAGGTTAGGAAATCACAAATACTCATGCATGAAGCTTACTGTCTTCACTGTAGCCTTCATTTTATGTGCATCCTGTTGACCATGACATGCATGCTATTTTCAGAGTATTTCTTTTTACAGATAATGGCTAACATTGAACGTAAATCTCTAAACAATGCTGACAGAACTACAGTTCTTGGAGACAATATTCTTAGTAATAACTGTGTGAAATGGATTTCTATGGAAAAAAGTTACAATTACAAAAAGTCAAAAGAAACAAAATCATGCCTACAGAGTTGCCAATATAAAAATTATCCACATGATTTAAACAGCCTTAGAAGAATTTTCATACACCTTATTGTTAATATTACGAGCAACACACGTTTACAGCAAACATTTGTAAAATTACAATTGTTTTTACATTTGTAAAATTACAATTGTTTTCAATATGTATCATACAAAATATAACATAATAAAGAAAATATGTACAAAAAACAATGTTTCTCTCTATCTGAGAACGATTGGGTGAGCTGAAACATGTTTTTTATTTTGATTTAATAGAGTGGTGTGCTTAAGATGGCATGGCATGCTTTATACATAATGTTAAAATAAGAATAACAGGCTAAATAATGGTAGTTGGAAATTGACGGGACGCATTAATGTAACCAAATAACTTATAATATTCACTATCAGCACACCGTTCCTAATGAATGATTAGGTCCCAAGACCGGGAACTTAAATGGACTCCCAAAAGTTTTTTGCACATGTTCCAAATATGACTTTCTCTCGGCAGGCAAATGCCACTTTTCTATGTAACTATACAGGTAAAAGATTTGGTTAGCCTTTACACTAGCAATTCAGCCCCGTGACATCTCTTCAAATGTGTCGAACTCAATAATTAAGTAAAAATAACTATAATATATCTAGTTTATAAAACAATTAAATATAAATATTTCTTGAAACAATGTTTTACCTTAAAATGTAAATTTAGTAATTCCATAAATGTTATGTATTAAACTTTATACAGGATACATTAATCATTAATGGTTCCAAGACAAATCGGTCACTGACAACCGGGCACATACAGCTCAGCTATGTACAAATCGTTCACACAACAGTTCATCCGCACAACTTTTCCGTCAGATATAATATGTGCTCCACAGACAGCTCCATTACAGAAATCTAGAATTAATTAAAAGTGAAGTAATTACAAAGGTTTTTTGGAGAGAAAGTTTTCTGTGCCGGAGCTGTCAGTGGGCCTATATTGTATGTGACTGACAAGTCGTGTGAATGAAATGTTGTGTAACCAATTTTTGTCCATAAACAATCTTTCTGTAGGCGAGTTATCTTTGGGCAATTTGTGGTGACACAACCATTAATTATCTTTTAATTTGTCGGCCTTGGGCTTCCTGCCTCTCTTCTTGGCTGTGTGAAGGCCACCACCCCCACCCCCAGCCATGGCGCTGGCCATAGCCGCGCGCTTGGCGTGACAGGAGGTGCAGTACCAGTCCTCTGAGTCATCAGGAGCTATCCTGATGCCCACACAGATCCAGTGGTACCAGCCGTCACAGCCGTCACACCCAATCATGGGGGAGCCGTTGTCCGGCCGCCCGCAGGCTGGACAGATCCACACCTTGTTCCCGTGAGGATCCATGTAGAAGGGAGTTCCTAGAGGGACATTTGGAATATTGTCCACAATATTGACGACTTCTTCTGGAGTCCCTTCTTCAACATCCGGGTCCGTGATGGAATCATCAAATCCTGACCTTTTGGGGATAGGCTTAAAATATATTCTTTTATACTTGGAAAATGAGGAAGGAGGCCTGTTCTTGCGAGTAGGTGAAGAATTGGTGGTCTGGGGAGGAGAAGCCGAGGTGTTCAGGTCAGGCGCCACATCTGTCTTCCCAGGAGGGTGGTGCTTACCTGGCAGCTTTACTTTAGGGGGTCTAGTGACCAGCGCTGATATCCTAGCCAGTTCAGGGGACTGACTTCTCTCTACAGATAATTCATTTGAATCGTCCAACTTTTCAGTGATTGTGACAATAGCATCATCTTTATTCACAACGGGTTTGATGGTCAACCTCCGTGGATTGTCTGGGGAAGGAGGCAGCATAGGAGAGGATGGTCCCAGCTTCAGAGTAAGTTTCGGAATGGGTGTCGCAATGGCGACTGGGGTCTTTTCCTTGTCCTTGCGTTTTTCTTTCTTTTCTTTCTTTAACTTTTCTTTGGAATCATGTCTTTCCTCCTTTTCTTTTTTCTTTTCAAGTTTTAATTTCAATTTGTCTTTTTTATCTTTTTTCTTCTTAATTTTTTGATCTTTATCCTTCCTGTCTTTTTTGTGTAGTTTATCCTTTTTCCTTTCAGATTTGTCTTTTTCCTTTTCTTTAGTCTCAATAACTAATGAAGGTTCATCGATGACCACAGGCTCTATCTTGTGCTCGGGGATTCTCTGTTTGTCTGGTGGGTTCAGCTTGATTGTGATATCGGGCTTGATGGGCGGCATCTGAAGGATTGGATTAGTCTTGGGTGAGCTCTGTTTGGTTGGGCTTGTTGTTACACTGATGCCACTGTTTAAAATGAAGTTTTCTTTGGGAGAGCTTTTATGTTTGTCATGCTTGTCCTTCTCCTTGATTGTGAGAGGAGGAGGAACAAATGAAAAGGCAGTGTTGGGTGGAGGGCGCGGATCATCCATCTCATCCAACGGAATGACTTCCAAGCTGGGTCTCCGCAGGAAGGGCGGCAAGTTGGGGTGCTGAGTCATGCGGGGAGGCTGGCCAAAGCCGTGAGCCAGGTGGGTGAGCAGGGGCCCTGGGGGGATGAGGCCCGGGCCCGCCGGCAACAAGCCTGGCCGACTGGGGTCCATACAAAAGGGATTAGGCAGGAAGTTATCATTAGGGAGCATTCCCCTCAGCGCCGGGTTCAGCCTGGAGAACAAGCCTCCGCCAGGAATCAAGCTGGGAGTGGGGATCATTGCAGGTCCAGGCACAAGTCCGGGTGGTATCATTGGGAAGGCAGATAATCTGCTGGCATCCTTCATCATCTGCATCTTGGTTTCCTTCAACATCTTTGAAAACTCCTTCATGGCTTTGTCAGGTTTAGGTTTCCTTCCTTTGTGTTTCCTTTCCTTCTTTTCCTTCATGATTGGAACAGATGACATCTTTATTGAGGAACTGGGTTTCGGCTTGGACAAGTCTCGCGGGGATTCTTCAAGAGGCTCACTCTTGATGAAATGTTTCCTCCCATCGTTAGAATCATCATCAATATTGATCACTTCATTGGCATTTGGAGCTGGCCTGGAAGATAAGTCCATAGCATTGCTAGCCAGAGCCCCGTGGTCCCTGAATTCATTAGCTGGAGGAGCTTTTCGCCTGTGACTATCAGACTCCTCTATCATTAATCCAGGAGCAAGGTGTGAGGGACCTTTCTCAAATTTAAGAGCACCGTTATCATGAGAATACTTCTCATGAGGGTCATGTCGCTCTTCTTTGACTTTAGGAGAAATTTTCTTAAATATGTTCAATTTAGATCTGTCAGGTTGAGAAGTTAGCTTTTCAGTTTCTACTCTTTCCTCCTTGATGACTACATTAGGAGGCAGCACTTGTTCTGGGGTACTGTTGGGGATGTGATGGGGAACTAGAGGATGCTTGTGTACTTTAGGAATGGAAGGAGGTCTGGGATCAAACGTGGAGGCAACTTCTCGGGAGTTTTTGAAGTGCATCTCTTGTTTGAAGGGTTTGGTGGTTTTGCTGGGCGAGGGAGGCGGCTGCTGGAGGTGGGGCTCCCTGGGCTGGTGCTTGCTGGAGCCCGAGGGCCGCACTTTCCCTCGAGCCAGGTGCATGGCGAGCTTGTTATGCCGGTTCTCTGCCAGACGCATCGCCAACTTGTTCACCTTATTTTCAGAATTCTTTTGCTTGGCAAGAGGGTTCTTATGGCTTTTCTCTTTTCTTTTGCTGACTTTTTCCATCTTGCCATTCGCCAATTTATTTTTCTTCAATTTCTTCTCAATCCTATTAACCAATGGATTATTCAAGTGTGCCAAAGGATTCAAGTGGGTAGTTTTAACTTTTTCTTGGTGAACAACATCAGGAACAATATGAGGAGTCTTGGCTTCTGGAAGTTTCCCTTCTCTCGCCGGAGACAAGAAGCCAGACATGGTCATCATGACGCTACTGATCTCCCGGGTGTGGCAATCTTCTTCTTCCAGCTTTAATCTGGCCTTCTTGATGCTGGATGTGGACACAGGATCTGTGGGCCTTTTGAAAACGTCTCGGGGTCTGTCCGGGATGTCGGTGGCTGAGACGTGTGGGCTGCGGCAGGCTTCCCCCGGCTCCTGTTCATGCTCCTCTGTTCCGTTGTGTGTGATCTCCACGGTGTCCGCTACAGGGGGCGTGCTCTCCTTCTCCTTGTCAGGGTACATGGCGGGCAGGTACTCGTGCACATGCACGGGCCGCGTGACGACCTCTTGGCTTCCCGGCTTGAGGAAGTTGAGGTGCGCCTCCTTCGGCAGCGGGAAGCTGGGCACGTTTAGCGGGCAGGGCGCGGGCGGCACGCAGCGCGTGTACTCGCGCAGCTCGGGCAGGCGCACGTGCAGCGCCTGAAATACGAGCCCCAGGTCATCTAGGTTAGGCTCCGTCCTGTTGCAGTGCTCGGCGATGCGGTGCGCCTGCGTGCCCAGCGTCAGGATGTACTTCTCCAGCACGTGCACCAAGATGTCCAGCGGCGTGGAGTTGATGCCCTGCCAGCCAATGGTCTGGCACGTCTGGGCCACGGTGCGCCGCAGGACCTCACGCGCATAGTCATTTGACATCTTCCCTCTTAACAGTGCAAGTAGACAACAGGAACTGTGGGCTGAAAAAAAAAACATATGTTATTAGCATTCACAATTTCTACAATAAACTATACAGTACTTCTGTCCCAAAACCAGACGACTTCACAAATGAAGGCAAACAAAATATTCCGAATGTTGGCTCAGAGGAGATCCCAGAAATAGACGGGAATAAATTGAGAAAAGCCTTGAATAAGATGAAAAACAGAAAGGCCCCAGGAGAAGACAAGGTGACTAGCGAAATGCTGAAAGTGGGAGGAAAATGCCCTTATAGTACTCATGAATAAATGCCTGCAAGAACAACGCATCCCAACATCGTGGAGAAATGCATAAGTTATCCTTCTTTAAAAGAAGGGTGACAGTGAAAACATTGAGAACTACCGATCCATTAGCCTGAGAAACGAAGGGCATCAACATAGATGGCACATACCTCTGAGGTTTGCTGACGACATTGTGCTGATAAGCAACAGCAGCAAAGAGCTGAAAACCATGCAAGGGTAGGTTTGAAAATGAACCTCAAAAAACCAAAATTTTAAGCCCAGATAAGGTTGAAATTTTGGTTGAAAATAAACTCTTACGGGGCTATTCTTAGACATTTTAGTCGTCGGTTGAGCCCACGCTAATGATGCATTTATATGAAGACCTGTAAATCCAAGATGGCCGCAAGTGAACAGCTGATTTGTTTTGATACAAATATTACAAAATTGGATAGGTAAGAATGACCGTGGTGATGAAGCTTCCAGACCGGCCACCATTTGTTTGTCAAAGCGTGGGCTCAACTGACGACTAAATGTCTAAGAATAGCCCCGTTAGAAGTTGTAGACCACTACATTTATCTTGTTCACAACATAAAATTAGGTAAAGAAAATCAAGCAACCAAAATTACCAGTAGGATAGGACTGACATGGGCAGCTTTCGGGAATCTGGGATACACCTATGACAGGTGGCTGAAAAGCATTGTCTAATGGCGACTCAGGATGTCCAAGCGAGGAGCGGGAAGACCCCGACTGAGGTGACTAGACGACATCAAGATAACTGCAGGCAGAGGATGGCTGAACACAGCAGCCGATAGACAGGAATGGAGAGGATTGGAGGAGGCCTACGTCCAGGAGTGAGTGGACTGTGAAGGGCTGAGGAACAAGAAGATAAGCTTGAATGCAGGACCTTACCAACCGCCGACAAATATTCTTTAAAGGATTCCCACAACATGAGTTTCTATGTAACAGCTTTATAGATAATGCAAGTAAATAAATGAAGAAATACCTTTTTACTCCGAATTACACTGACAACACGATCATGTGTTTGTAGATTAATAAGCATATGCTAGGTGAACATTTTGCACGTAGTTCATGTAATTAACCTATCTTGAAACTAATAACGATTTTATAAATATCTTTTGAACCACTAAACTTTGTGTTTACGTAAAAAATACAGAGCGAGCCAACGGGAATCGACTCAGGCCGCCATGATTGCATTGTGGTGTCCACAGAGTATTGTAGGTTTATAGAGGGCGGTCTTAGAACAAAAAAAATGTAACCAAGTAGTATTATTTATATATGAAACGATGGGTAGCGCCAGTAACTACCCTACGTGTCTAGACAATACTAAATTATCATCATAATATCATTCTATATTATTACTTTTCTACGCAGTTGGTGAGCGAAGTAAATAAAAACAATTGAAGATGGTAAAACATATTTTATTTAAAAAAAAAACTTCAAATAGCACAACTTAATTACATTACAACAATTGATTATAAATAACATTTATGTTATAAATACATTTTCTTCTTTTTTAATGTGTTATTACTTATTTTTCTATCATAATATATACATTGTGACTTGCTCAATTCAAATTTAATAATTATGTCCATAATCTGATGTTGAAAAGAAATATCACATTTAAGATTTACACTAAATGTATTCCCACAAGAAGACACATTTCACACTTATAAAGTACAACTTTTCTAAAAAAACAGTTCTTCATTTCATACAAAAAGTACAGTCCTTCATTTCATACAAAAAGTACAGTTCACCCAAACTTTTTGTTTTTTCCAGTAAGTACATTACTAATCGTGAAATAGAAACGAATCCGATTACTTTAACTCCGTATTAAAACAATGAGGTACACAACAACGGCGACTGGACATTGTAAATTGCCAAATCACAAAATTTAAAGAATTTTCAAAAGGGAAGCGCTCCTTGCGTAGATTGCAAAAACACAAATGGCCGCCACATGGGGACTGGCGGTATACCTCGTGACCAGACATGTGACCCAATCGGAGCTCTGATTGGTCGGAGAAACCGTGACTGTGAATAACTACCCAAATAATGTTGCCAGGAACCAAAATATGCCCTAAGTTTCCTAGGCATGGTGGTGTCAGAAATTTGTGATGCCATCGTGTGTAAACGTTTTCCTTATATATTTTTGACACAGTAGGTATAAAACTATGGTATAAAAACACTAAATGAATGCTGTAAACAATGCATGTAATGGTATAGTTGTTTTCGGGTTAGACCATGTTCTACTTGCAGTTTTTATATTTGCCGACGTTTCATTCCCTCGAGCGGGGAACATTATCAAGGCTCGTAGCGACCTTTATCCTCCGTTTTAAACGGAGGATAAAGGTCCCCCGTCCCGACCGTAATAAGTTTTAAACGGAGGATAAAGGTCCCCCGTCGCTACGAGCCTTGATAATGTTCCCCGCTCGAGGGAATGAAACTTCGGCAGATATATAAAAACTGCAAGTAGAACATGGTCTAACCCGAAAACAACTATAAGGTACCATTGAACTGCACCGACCATGAAAGTGAAAGTTTAAAACTTTATTTAATGCATGTAATGTTTGCCCTAGAACTGTGAAACAATCCATTCCATTCATGAAACGTTGGTACATAAAAAAGTGGTGTCTTTGTTTTCGTTCTCTCACAATCTTTCAGCCTAAAATGAATGAAATTCGTTTTATATGAAAAAAGTTTTTTTTTCATATTACTTACTTACTAGCAAAAATTCACAAGAATTTTATTGCTGTTAATGCTTCACTATAATATAGAAAAATGCAGTTTCTATATAATGTAGTTCTTGTATAATGTATTAAAATTTGTATGAAAATGTGCGTGAGGAAAAAAAAATCTTTTTGATATTTGCTTTGTTTTTTATGATTACGCTTTGATAAACTAATGCTGCATTTGTATGAAGCCCTGTCAATCCAAGATGGATTAAGTAGTTTTATGTATTTTTTTATTATTTTAGATTATTTTATTTATTTGTTTTAATTATTATTTTTAACACATGGGGAAATTCAATTTTGGGCTGGCACCTGTCAGGCCACAGAGTATTATAGGTTTATAGAGATCCCACTGAATAAAAAAAAGGGGAATGCCCGAATCTTAGCCACCTATGAGTTTTATATGGAAGCTTTTGATAATATTATGGAATGTATAATATCATTTATACCTAAAAATTATTTCAAATATTTTTGATATTATAGGAAACTAATGGTGAGGTCATGTCAAATAAAAGTTTTTTTTTTGTTTTAAAAATTTATATCTTTTAAAATAAAATATACAAGTTTACACAAATATACATTCTTAAATAATACACCGAACTACATTTTGGTTTTAAGCTAAATTAAGGTAATTAAGGTTTTGGCAAATTAGGTTAAAATAATGTACATCATTTTGAAAGTTTGATGTCAATTAAAGTTTATTTAGAGGCACTAGTATTTTTTAGCTGGAACGTAACAAAAACATGAAGGTTTTTTGTACTTTATAGCTGTCTTATATTTGTGAACGAATTTTTTTTGAGGTTACGACGGAAATACGTTGTCCGGCACCAGGCCACCAATACACCATTTTCACGCACTTTTTTCACTCACAAAGTATTATATTCTTTTCAAATAACTTTTTGCACAATTTAACGCCTGTGAAAACAGCCAAAAACAGCATTCAACGGTTAAAAACTTACGACCCCACGCCAAGCAAGCGTTATCTGTGGGCGCCATTTTAGCTGTCAAGGGAATATCGGTAATACCAAACAGTAGTTTCCTACTATTATTGTGGACAAGAACCAATAAAGCATTATCTATTGGTAGTGTAAGGAAGCTTGTGGTCAATATCGTTTGTATGGAAGATTCTTAGGTATGTGTCAGGCTCTCTTCACACCGGTCCGGTAAATTGTGACAGCTTGGTTAAAAATATTCGATTTATTTGGTACCGTATTGTGCTTATCGATATTTTTACATTTGTATTGCTTGAATATTAAAAAAAAAACATTTCTGAGGCAATTATTTCATAACTCAAAAGAAAGTAATCGCAAGATAAACAACAGTTTATTTATTTTGGAATCAGGCGGCAGGCTCTCATAGTTGTGTGACCGTAATAGTTACTCTATACCAAATGAAGATGGATAAAAACTTGGACAGCAATGGAGGAGATACACCTCCCCATCAGAACAACATAGATAACGGGCGCCCGAATGTGAGTGATGCTTTGAATGAGTTGCTGGAACAGTTGACTAGTCGGCTGTCCAACCCTGCGGAGCCTGTGACGACTAATGGCCACGGCCACGGGGAGAGTGGGCAACCTTCCGAGGCAGACGTCACCCAACAGGCGCCGCAAGGATTCCCACAAGTTGCAAACCCCATTGATCTGTACGCCATTGAAGGGATCGACCCTGCTTCTCCTCTAGGAAGGTAAACAACCCAATATTCTGAATTCATAGTGCTACATTTTTTTTTGAATAATCATAATCATCATGAGCTAGACAGCCCTGGCTGAGCCTTGGCTTAATCTAGAATTCTTCTCTCTGGCCTGTCCAAAAGTAAATCATTTGTGTTATAAAACTTATTTATTTTATTTACTAGCATACTTACCTACTTGTTTTATAGTTTGGTATGAGGCTGACCACCCATACTGTAAAAAAATGTTAATTTAGACAACCATCATCATGAGATTGCCAGCTCTAGATGGGCCTTGGCTCAGTCCAGGACTCTCCTCCACCCTTGCCTGTTCATCACCTTTTCTTTCCAGTCACGTATGTCCGCCTTGGCTGCATCTGCATTGCCAATGTCACCCCAGTTTCAGGGAAGGGATGTTTTGTTTGGATGTACACCAGTAGCATGTGTAAGCCCAAACTGCTTGCGGGTGTTCATTAAGTATTTATCTTCTAATCTAATCTAATCTAATCTAAGCTGCAAAGATATATATCATTTAAGATTTATATTAAATGCATTCCCACAAGCAGATATGTATAATTTCGCGCTAACACATGCCGATGTGGACCTACAATATAAAAACCCAATCTCAAATGATCATAAGCCTTGCAACTCTTGCCGTCCTTCCCTGAAACAGGGGTGACATTGGCAAAGTGAACCAATTTTTTTTACAGTATGGGTGGTCAGCCGCATAACAACCTATAAGTCAAGGAACATACATGACAAATTACATTTTTTTTAAATCAATAAATAGTAATATATACATGGACATAAAAAACTAAATCATAAAACCATTTTTTTTTACTTCAACTGTAAATAATACTTGCAACATAGATTATAGGTTGGGAAAGTGGCTTATTACTTGACTAGTTTAATTTACATTGGCATGCATGCCTTGACTTATAGGTTGGTATGAGGCTGACCACCCATACTGTAAAAAATGGTTCACTTTGCCAATGTCACCCCTGTTTCAGGGAAGGTCGGCAAAAGTTGTGGGGCTTATGTTCATTTGAGGTTTGTATTTTATTTATAAGTACACATTCAGCATTTGTAAGCGCGAACTACACTTGTTGGTTTGTGGGCATACATCTGAGAGCTTTAAATGAATATATCCTTGCAACTTAGATTATAGATTATAGATGCTGGAACAGCAAAGCCTTAGGAGCTAAAGACTAAGAAAAAATCTACCCTTGGCTTTTACACTTAGCCTAAAGTCACTTAAGTACTGTTATGTGAATTGTAGATTAATATAGACTGTGTACATCGTAGGTAGTGATAGTTATTATAGTATTATGTTCCTTGACTTATAGGTTGGTATGAGGCTGACCACCCATACTGTAAAAATGGTTCACTTTGCCAATGTCACCCCTGTTTCAGGGAATGTCGGCAAGAGTTGCAGGGCTTATGTTCATTTGAGGTTTGGATTTTATTTGTAAGTACACAATCAGCATTTGTAAGCGCGAACTACACGTGTTTGTTTGTGGGCATACATCTGAGAGCTTTGAATGAATATATCCTTGCAACTTAGATTATAGATTATATTATAGATTATAGATGTCAAAAGTAGATTAATACCTATAGGTGTACACCGTAGGTAGCAATAATTATAGGCTTAAGTAATCTAGAAATTTAATGATCCTTTTATACTCTTGAAGCCGGTAGAATATTCGGAAGTTTGATGGCAAATTAGTCACTAGAGACTTCTGTCTGTGAAGTATATAAGGCGCAGTGTTGGATACAGCAGACAGTGAGATAGTTGCCTTTGATTGAAGAGTGTAAGTGGTGCTGAACTATGAAAATAAATTTGAGTTGCTAAAAGTGTTAAAATAAATATCTATAATAATCTATAATCTAAGTTGCAAGGATATCGCACTTTTAATAATAAAGAGCAATAACTCAAAAAACCAGAATGTTGGGAAATCACGTTTGAAGTTCAGACAACCAGTACGTCGACCGGTCCGTAGTCCAGGTGGTAACACTTCGGACTCGTAACTGGAAGGTCGTGGGTTCGAATCCCGGCGGAGCACAAAAAATATACCATTTATATTTTCAAATTTGCTCTTCGCTGGGTTGAAAAATTCATAAACCTTTACCAAAGACCGGTCATCAAAAGGTCCATCCAGCCTTACAGCAACTGGGTCTTGCTTGAGAATTGGCGCTTTCTACAGCGACGACCAAGCTCGCAGAGGGCTCTTGAGGTGTGATACACACAAAAACAGCGCTCACCAAATAAATCAGCCTAATTTTTTTTTTTTTTTTTTTTTACTTGTATGGGATGAAAAAGGCGGCCGATGTTTTATCTCGGTCATATTCGTCCAAATTGAACGGCTGTCGCATTCTACCTATTCTTCTCGTATTGTTCTTGCGTTTTATTACAAAATCTCGATTTACCCAATTTTCAAGTTATTTCTCTTTATTATTAAGCGTGCAATATATTCATTTCAAGCTCTCAGATGTATGCCCACAAACCAACACGTGTAGTTCGCGCTTACAAATGCTGAATGTGTACTTACAAATAAAATCCAAACCTCAAATGAACATAAGCCCCACAACTTTTGCCGACCTTCCCTGAAACAGGGGTGACATTGGCAAAGTGAACCATTTTTTACAGTATGGGTGGTCAGCCTCATACCAACCTATAAGTCAAGGAATATGAATAATAAATTACATTTAAATATAAAAAAGAACAAAAACCTTAAAAAGAAATCTATACAAAAAAAGTCAAAAATTTCCTATGCAAAAAATGTAGCAAATTAATACACCAACATTAAAAATCAACATTGCAGATTAGCCGCCACTTCTTCCTGTCCTTGCATACTTCTTTCATTTCATCCAGAGTCACAACCTTTTTCATACAAGTCCTCCTTTTATTATGACTCTGGATATCCCATTCATTCGCTATTTCAGAGATTTGATCCTTCCATACTTTTCTCGGTCTTCCTCTACCACGACACCCATCTATTCTAGCAACATATACACTCTTCGTCAATCTTTCATCACTCATTCTCTTCATATGCCCAAACCATCTTAACATACTTCTTTTAATCTTCACTCTCACACTTTCCCTTACACCACATTCTTCTCTTACAAAATCATTCCTCACCCTAAAAAAAATATATAAATTGTAAAAAATAAATTAAGTGAAAATAAAGATCCTGAAAGAAGACCTGTTTGTTTTAATTTAGAGACTTTCCGAACCCGCAAACAGTACAGTACTTATTGTTGCTTTAACCTTCTTAAGGCAACGTATCAATATAGCAACCAATATCATTTTTTGATAAGGCATTTACTTTGTAAACCTTAATTTTAAATAATTAAAAACATATTTATACCTGAAGCTTGTTCACTAATCCAGTTACCTTATAAATTGCACTCTGTAACTTACTACAAATTTGTTTTGATCTTTTTATTATCTTACTATAAGCTCTCTTCCAACTTCTTCTTCTTCTTAATCCTATTCCTCATTACTGAGGGTTGTGACCCTTGTGGAAGCAACCAATCTTCTCCAGCTCTCCCTCGACTGCGCTGCCCGCAACGCTCCAACTACCGAGGTGCCTGCTGCTGTCTTCACTTGATCGGTCCATCGTGTGGGGGATCTACCTCTTCCTCTCTTCCCCTCCAAGTTACCGATCACAACCAGTCGTTCCAGGCTATCCTCATTGCCACAGACAACGTGTCCGAAGAACTGAAGAATACGGCGTGTACACATGTTGGCCAGAGTCAAGCCATCCAAACGCAGCTCCCGACGAATGGACTCATTGGTGCGTCTAGCCGTCCATGGGATTCGAAGCATGCGCCTCCAGCACCACATTTCAAAAGCGTCAATTTTTCTTCTTTCTGCTGCTTTTATGGTCCATGTTTCAGCAGCATAGAGAAAAATAGAGTGGACCAGACTCCTGACAAGCTTAATCTTGGTGCTGTTACTCACACCCCGGTCTTTCCATATTTTGTCCAGCTTAGACATGGCACTTTTGGCAAAGGCGATGCGGCGTCTAATTTCTCCTTCGCAAGATCCTTCGTTACTAATTTGAGATCCAAGGAACTGGAACTCGCTTATGATCTCCAAACCTTGAAAAGAGTTTCCCAGATCACCAAACTTTTTTGATCGATCTATGATCATGATCTTGGTTTTACTCTGGTTGATCTCGAGTCCCAGTGCCTTGCTCTCGGTCTCTACTCGTTTAAGGAGATCTGCCATCTCTCTCGGGTTTTTGGCCAAAAGTGTTGTGTCATCCGCATATCTTAAATTGGACAGCTTTACGCCACCAATAGACACTCCACCATCCCATTGGTACAGAGCCCTGCGCATTATGTATTCCCCATAGATATTAAACAGGTCAGGGGAGAGGATGCATCCCTGTCTTACACCTTTTTCTGTGGGAAAACTTGTTGTGTTCATGCCATTAATCCTTATGATTGCCTTACTAGGAGTGTAAAGTCCGTGGATGAGTTTTATCAAATGGGATGGAGCCCCCATTTCCTTGAGAACTTTCCACAAATATTCCCACTTCACGCAATCAAAAGCCTTCTTGTAATCAATAAAACATAAAACAACTGGCGTCAGGAACTCTCTGCTCTTTTCAATAATCTGACGGATGTTGAGAATCTGTTCTCTTGTACCTCTTCCTTTCACAAATCCAGCCTGTTCCTTAGGAATTTGCCATCCAATATAGCTGTGCAAACGCGCCTTTAGCACATATAACAATATCTTGCTGGTGTGAGAGATAAGTGCTATCGTTCTGTAATTTGCACATTTTTTGGATGATCCTTTTTTGTGAAGAGGAATAAATACAGACTCTGTCCATTCTTGAGGCCATATTCCCGTTTTCCATACAAGGTTGCAGAGATCTAAAATTGTTTTTATGCCCTTATCCCCTAGTTCTTTTAAAAGTTCGGCTTGTAAGTAGTCATTGCCGGGGGATTTGTTGCATTTTAGTATTTTCAGTGCATCTCGAACCTCTTCTTCCAGAATATCGGGTTCCATGGTTTGACCATCAAAAGTAGGACTTGCAGCTATTGAGGGGTCGGTATATAGCTCAGAACAGTAATCTCGCCATCTCTCTAAGACGCTATCAATGTCCGTCAAAGTGCTTCCATTGTGGTCCTCTATTGCCCATGTTTGAGGTTTGAAATCGTGGGCTAAGAGTTTGACCTTTTGAAAGAGATACTTTGTTGTGACACTATTTGTTTTTGCTTCTATCTCAGCACAGATATTAGAGATTTGTTTATTTTTGTCCCGTCTGCAAAGTTTTTGTACCTCTTTATTAAGTCTAGAGTATTCCTGTTTTGTTTCTGCGGATGAGTTCCCTGTTATTCTCATAGCTTTCCGCTTTGATATCATGTCCCATGTGGGTTCCGATATCCAAGACTTCCTCTTTTCATTTCTGGGTTTATGATGTTTCTT
This sequence comes from Agapetus fuscipes, assembly GCA_951799405.1. Taxonomy (NCBI): domain Eukaryota; kingdom Metazoa; phylum Arthropoda; class Insecta; order Trichoptera; family Glossosomatidae; genus Agapetus; species Agapetus fuscipes. The sequence continues at coordinate 791,149 of OX637364.1, read as the reverse complement.
GGCAGTTTGGACAATTTTGTCTTTGAAGCTGTTCCAGCACTGGTCAACATTATTGAGAGAGTTTATTTGGAAATCAGCATCTTGATTCCTAATATCCACTCCAAAGCATTTTATTTCTTGCTCATTCTTCCAACTTAGATATGTCATTAATCTATAGGATAATATTTTTTGTCTGGTGTATAGGTCACTTCAGACAAAATTCTCGGAGCTGGAAGAAATCTCCCGTCGTCTGAAAACAAGGCTGAACCAAGTGGTCCGAGACACGGATATCCTGTTGGATGTGGACGCGAGCACGGCAGATGTGGATCTAGAGAGAGACCTCAACACCGATTCCCAAGCTGAAGATCTGACTCCTCAAGAGTTCTTCCAGCTAGTGCAATCACACATTCCAACCACTTCTCAGACTTGCGCTGATAAAGACACAAAGGAAGAAGCTTCCAAATAATTTTAGAGGGATGTAAAATTAGCTTAAAAATCAATTTTAGATATATTAGAATGAGGATAATGATTACATTATTGGGATGTAAATGTATACACACACACTATTAATTTAGAATCAGATATCTGGAGTGGCTGTCAGTGGGCATGTGCTGTAAACATTAAAACACTCAAACATTTATATTCAAATAAAGAGCATATTTATATATATAGATTTTAATCAAATTGCTGGATTGACTCTACAAGGAATGTTAAAAAATTTACTCTGGTAGGCAGTGCTAAAATTTTTAATTTAAGAACAAACCTACCTTTGTATCTCTTTCAGATAAAGACTATAGAACTAGCGCATGCAAACTCATTGGGCGTCAATAGATCTTCCTGTATCTATTGTTAGATAGCAAATAATAAAACATGGAGACACGTAAACTGCTATACAGCCCTATTGGGAACCAAAAAGTTTTGTGTATCCACGGAAGAAAATCTGTGTACGCCTGTGTGCTCAAGTAGCATCAACAAACTTATCTAAATAAGGTGTGGACAGGTATTTACTCGCGCAACTACAGTTGATATTTAAGTTGTACAGAACTAAAGGCAGCGAACTAGTAATTTTTAAAAAATACGGCAAATAAATAAAACATTATTTTTCAACCTTTAGTTCTACGTGACTCATTCGTAAAGAACAATTTGTATTGCCAATTTCCAATTAAGTTTGTGTAAATAAACTTGGTACAAAATAAAAAAATATTATTTTTTGTCACAGTCAAAAAATGCCACAGCTCTATGCAAATAGTAGTTATTATTGGTGTCCGAAGTAAGTAATAAACAATTTTTAGTTTACCTTTTTCCCTGGCAACCTTGAATAATTTGTGCTGAGACCATTGAGAGTAACGTTAATGCATTATAATTAAAATTAAAAAAAAACTTTTTTAAAACATAGTTTTATTTTCAAGTATTTGAGTTAACAAGGCCTAAGCGCTATCGGACTTTATCCGTCCATCATCAGAGACTATGTCTTAAAAAACGTTTTTTTAAATTTAAAATAAAAAGAATTTTCACTCTGTGAATGCACTACTCTAGAAAATTTAGTTAATGCATTATGTAAGTAAAGATGGTTGTAGCCGATGGAAAAAAAAACACAATCAGCAGTGTTTTTTCTACAATTTTATTTTAAATGTAATTAAATGAGACATTTTTATTATGTGATTTTATTATTATTTAATGAGTGAAAAGGTTCTCAAACTTTTGAAAATATTCATATGTACGCCTAGGATAATTTTTAAAATGACTACGATACAGGTTTCAGTAGTGTAATATTATTAGAACATAGTTATTTTATATTAAAACATGTCTTGACCAAAAGATTTCACAAAAAAGTCCTATTTTTTTTATATCCAGGGTTTCCTGCTCAAATCTCACAACTACTATAGGAATCTACGTAAAGTTAAGAAAAAATATGCAAGGGTACTTACTATTTTTATTTTTTAAGATGTGGAAGTACATTAATTTTATTTATTTATTCAGTTATATTGGTATTATTCTCACAGGCAAAGCCTATGGGGAATTACAAAGATACAATGATCCCTCGGTCAGCTATGGATCCAATATTTCATGTATGTTTGTATCAATTGTATCTCTGGCAGTGGCGAAGGGTAATTTTTATCAGAAGATAACCCGGTTGAGAAAAATAGTCATGAAACGTTAAAATTCCAAATGGAAAAGTAAAATATTATTTCTACAAAAATAGCTCCACTTTTGCAATTTAACCTTAAAGTAAATAAAATGGCTTTGAAAAATGTACCTTTCAATTTTCATACATGACGTGAGATTAAGGAAATCATCAAATCTAATCTAAGTTGCAAAGATATTTAACATTGGGGATTCACATAACATGCATTCTCACAGCAGACATGTACAAGTTTGCGCTTCCGCATGCTGCATGTGAACCTACACATAAAAACAAAATCTCAAATGGATATACACCCTGCAACTCCTGCCAACCTTCCCTAAAACTGGGGTGACATTGGCAAAGTGAACTATTTTCTACAGCATGGGCGGTCAGCCGCATACCAACCTATAAGTCAAGGAACAATCACAAGAAATTACATTTTAGAAATAAACAATACAAAATTATAATTTAAAATTTACAAAAATTTTAAAAACTTGAGATACCCTAGCCCTAGCTGATAGAATTACAGATCAACTGCCATCAAAAGAGACAGTAAAAAATCCATAATTACGAAACTCTTATGTTAGTATTTGAAAAAAATGTACAATAAAAACACATTGCACATAATTTGAACATTAATAATGGTTAATCTTTTTATGCAATTTTAAGTGCTCTTTTTAGAGTTTGAAAGTACCTACGAATCTAGCCCTGGAGACATTGAGGTATGGGTATCGCCATCGAAATTTGTACCTTTTGTCTTGTGCGTGTGTCGCCTAATGATTTTCAATGTTGCGACCCCTTCGGGGATAACGCGGCAAGAAGTTACGCTATATGTGTAGCTTAGTTGCGTTTTTTTAATTTTAAGTAAGTATAATCTTTTAACCAATATTAATATGCCTTAATCTCACAAATGTGACGTAGCGCGGTAACGGTTACGGTGGCGTTCGTCAATAAAAAACCCGCCCGACATGATCCTAAAATTGATTTATTTGAAAACTAATAATACCAGCGACTATAAAAACACACAATCTTAAGCAGCACTAATGTCTCTAAGTAGACAATACACAATTGACAACAGATTCCGATATTTACCCTAATAATTCCAAGCTAAATCCCACTCAAAACAATCACGACAAGTTTACGGCTGAGATGTAGAAAGAAGAAGAAAATTAAGGTAGCGAATCAGTTTTTTAGTGTTTTCCATACTGCATCAAAGAGTTACCATACGCGAAAAAATACTTAGGGATGCAAGATTTTTGTCAGTTTCAATGAAAATGGTAACACACCAAAAGAAAAATTTCAGAACCAAAAATGGAGACAACCATTAGCAACTAATATTTCGTGTATAAATAAATAAATATTATTGTGGCTAGTACAGAAAACAAAAGATACGTTACTAAGGTATATGAAAAAATACTCAACTTAATAAAAATTTGACTATTTTTTATCATATCAAGCCATCAAAGGGTCAAAAACGGATTGCGGACATGTAAAATTTGTATGAGAATGGAAAAAAGGCGATTTTGTTTTATTTTTTAATTACATCGCCACTTCATGCTTTTTGCAGTTTTTTTTGTATTTCGATACGCTTTTCAAATACTTTACTCTAATAAATCTAGAATTCAGTAGACATCACCAGTTTTTATGAAAATACTGAAAATCATTAGGCGACACACCTACACACCGACACACCTGGCCACCCCTAGCGGAATGGCGACAGAGTTACAGTTACAGACACACGCACAAGACAAAAGGTACAAATTTCGACGGCGATACCCGTATGCCTGGAGATCACTGGATTACCACCTGTCAATCAAATACACTATTCTGTTCATTTATGTACTTTGCGTATGGTGTAAAATGGATTAACAACAAAATATAATATTTTATTGACTGTAATATGTAGTTTAAATATAAATTTTACATACTTATTATATTGGTTTTATTTACATATGAATGGTATGAACCAAAGGCACCAATCTATGTTTTTTTTTAAAATGATTTCCTGTGTTAAAACATTTATCTGATTGTATAAAATAATCCGAGATTGTCGGCCTAGGTCTATACATATTACAAGCATTTATATTATGAATGGCTGACACAGGTGTAAATACTGAAGAATGTGTGAAGAAAAAGAGGAAATGGAAGACCGAAAAAAGTATGGCTTTATCAGATGTACGCCATAATGAAGGGATTCACAGAATGACTGTAATAAATGAAAATATTCAAAATTAAATACACAAAAAAAAAATCTGGTCAATTGATGATCGGAGTAGGGATGCTACATTGCAATGGAAGTCCATATGGGAGGAGAAAAGCTTTAAAAACCACGAGTGGGGATATGTCTGGTTGTGAGAATGCATGTAATGTGAATCTCCAATGTAACATATCCTTGCAACTTAGATTAGATTAGACCCAAAGTTTTTTAGAACAGAATGCATACCTTCCTTCTAGATTTTTGATAACTTAAAAAAATCATACTCTGGACATGAACAAGGTCAGGGCAAGGTGAAGCTTGTGCTGTGCAGGAGACTAGAAGGATGTAGGAGTTTCACAACCTCCTGGCCAACAAGCTGGTGGTCCTCCAGCCGCCTTACAGTCGGGACCTGGCTCTGTATCTTATTTTTAATCTCCCTCATTGAAAAGATTTTAATTTTAATTTAATTTAAGATTGTTAAATTTGATTAGTTTTTCAATTACTTATTAAGCTGGGTCAGCTTTATACCAATCTATTAGTTTTTACAGCATGGGGGGTCCCCATGCTGTAAAAATTTGGTTCACTTTTGCCAATGCCACCCTAATTTCAAGGTAAGGCGGCAGGAGTTGCAAAGTTTTGGTTTGGTTTATTTCGTATGCACACATGCATCATTTGTAAGTGTGAACTTACATGTGCCTGCTTGTGGGCATGCAATAAATATGAGCCTTAAATGTCAATATATCTTGGCAACATAGATTATAGAAGAGAGAGCTTACAGGAAAGCATTAGGAGACAGTGAAAAATATCAAAAAGCATGTCACTATGTTCCTGAGAGACATTCCCATCCAGGACTTTTCACATCCAGGACTTCAATATGCCATATGAGATTGGCGGTCCACAATGGTATATTGGTTCCGACATTGAGGTATGGAAGTGAGGCGTGGACAGTTAATGAATGTGAACTGAGTAAAGTATGTACGGTTGAAATGGCTTACCTGAGAGCAATGGCTGGAAAGACACTAAATGATAGAGTACGTAATGATTGGGTGATGAATAGAGTGGAGTGATCTTGTATGAGATTTTTTTTTTTTTTTTTTTCAAAACCATATACCATTTTTTTTGTGCCATTTATGAAATAAAAAATATAGGAAAAAATTCCTTCTCCCCGCACACTGACTTCAAGGTTTATGTTTTTGTTGAAAATTTGTAACATAGCTCCAGCTCAATATTGAGCTGAATAAAGTTAGTCAAGGTGTAAAAAATTAAAAAAAAAGTACTACAAGCATTCATTCGTACATTCCAAAACAATACAAGAAGAAAAAAGTACAGGTTTTATAAAAAAAAAAAACATTTTGCTTGAAAATTGCCTTTTCTTTTAATTTTCGGCATTATGCTCCTTCGTTCTAATTAGAGGCTGTCCATATATTACGTCATTCGCAATAAGGGGGGGGGGGGTCTGGTCTGCGGATGATGGTAAATGATGTACGAGTACCAGAAGTGACGTCGTTCTTGTAAATACCAATTTTTACAAAATATACGAAATAGTATGCAAGTAATATAACATTATTAATTATTAAGCTCATCCATTATTACAGCAAGAGGGGGAGGGGGGGTCATTAGATAATGACTATAATATGATGATTGTAGGGGGGGGGGGGGGTCGAAAATCGGCCAAAATCGATGACGTAATTTATGGACGGCCCCTTAGGCTTTTATAGCCACAAATCTAAATTTTTGGTACACTGGCTCAAAGCAGCTTTTCTTGTTATTTTCACTGCTCTTTCAACTGCCTAAGTATAGCATGGGAGCAGGGGCGTGCATCCCATACGGGTACATGAGTCTTATGGGTAGGCAATATATGGTAAAAAAAAACATTTAATCTTGATATTCAGATTTAAAATTCAAAATTTAAATTCGATTGGAGCCCTCGTTAGCACTTCAGTCAATAGCAAATGAGTTATTTTAAAGGAATGGGAGAAACTATTTATTCGGAAATTCATTACTACCTTGCATGGGATCTGTAAAAAATGCATGTCACTGTCACCACTAGATTGAACTTTCTCATCGGATATTTTTTTTCTAAAAGAGGCTCATTAATATTTTCCTGATATCTTATTAGATCAACTTAAGTTGCAGCATTGAAATATATTTCAGGTCTCTTAAAAAGTCATTGTGTGAGAGATTTGATATTTTGCATGCCTTTAAGCTACGTCATGTTGTGAATTCTTTAATGAGTTTGTTTTTGCCGATAATCATCGCTAATAACAGACTTTCCGAATGCCTAAAAGAGCTATTTTTTCCAAAGACTGAATCTTTTACTTTTTTGATATCTAGCAAATATTTCGAGGCCAAAATGATGAAACAAATATGATATGAGTCATCTTTACATGAACAATTATTTTTATAAGAACCTATGATGGAGGATACACTTTTATCACAAAAGCAGCTAGAGTTGTCAAAGTTTCCCACGGTGATTCCGTTGCTACATACAGACGTAGTATTTGGTTGGCTTGTGTAAGTCAAAGAACGTGTAAAATCTGGCCTGGAGATCTATTTGTCAGATCTTTAGGAAAATCGTTTGTTGTTACTGCTGACATAATGTTGTGCAAATACGGTTGGTCTGTTCTCAATTTTTGGGTAATTTTTGTAAACGTTTGTACTTCAATTCGTTGAATTATTTTAATGGGTAATTTCTCGCAAGTTTCGGGAGCTTTTCTCAGAGGTTCAATTTAAGACTTAGGTCCGGAAGTACACCCATCCATATAAAGAAACAAATGTCTCAATGATAGTTCATTCATATGTTGTTGTTTACAAATTATCCATTGCAGTGGTCTTTAAGTCTATTTGAAGCAGTCTGATGATTTCACCATTCTTTCCGGTGTTAACATTTGGTCCATCACAATCGATTGCCATCAGGGTACGTTGAGAAATATTTCATCTGAAAAATGTTTCGCTGAGCCCATCTTAGGTACTAGGTATCCCCCGTAAATAGACTCCGTCTCTTTAATTAGCATAATGTGCTCTTAAAATCTATTTTTTTGTAGCATTTACCTTTTTTTCAGGAATATTTCATGTTTCTTTCTTACATTCCAGTACAATGCTGATATTTTATGAAAAACCTCTTCCATCAATGTATGACTTTCCTTACAAAGTTTTCTCCCTTTGTCTTGTGTGTCTTATTAAATATCAGACTTAATATCAAAGGAAAAATATTATTTTTAAAAATATTAAATATGAGACTTTTTAAAGTTTGTGTATTCACACAGTGAAAATTCATTTTTATAAATAATTATAAAAAATTATAAAAACACAGAGTTTTATTTTCATATTAAATATGATTTGTAACCATTCTGCTCTTGAAGATGCCTCATTAGGCGAAAATATTCGAGCATAAACAAATAAAATAAAGTGAATTAAAACAATGTTTTACCATTTATATTTTTAAATATTTAGAAAAATATTATGTTATTGCAGTTATTTCCTTGTTTGACACTCCATACCTGTAACGTTTCGGAGGTCAAAAAGTGAACTTTTTTTTTCAGAAATTTCTTCCTTATATGCGATTGTAGTCATCTGAAGAATTGAACGTTTCAGAAATAATGAATTAAGCAAATATAAATAGCACAAAATATTTTTTAACAGCGTCAAACATGAGCTTAAAATTACTTTTTTACATAACATTTGATGGCGTTGTGCGGGAAGATCCTCTCATTTTTACTTAAGTTTCTTTTTGAATAAGTAAATTTGATCCTAAAAGGCACCTTTTCTACGCTATTTGTGTTCGATAAAACGAAAAAAGACATTTCACTCCACTCTAGTGATGAACGAGTGTGGTATAAAAGAGAATATGAGAATGAAAGTACAAAAAAGTACGATGAGATGGTTCGGACATCTCGAAAGAATGGATGATGAACGACTAACGAAGAAAGTGTACAAAGGAAATGTCAGAGGAAAGCGCGGAAGGGGAAAGCCGAGGAAAGAATGGTTAGACCAAATAGGTGAGATTGCGAAAGAATGGAACCTGCAGAGTGAGAATAAGAGAAGAGTATGTATGAAAAAGGTGATGAATATTGAGGAAATGAAAGTGGTTTGTAAGGACAGAAAAAAGTGGAGGCACGTCTGCGGAGGTACCAGCCACCCCTAGTGGAACGGCGGCAGGATACAGTACTTTTAGGGTGTCTTCCAATTATAGCAGACACGTCTCCGCAATGTATCCATACAGAGGTAGAGTATTTTGAAGATTTTTTATGGATTTATATAGGTCCGATCAATAAACTTATCTTTCACAGAAGGTACAGAACGGGTTACGGTCACAGGGTTTTTGATTTGGCCGGTACATCCTGCAGGAACAGCCTGCGTCTGGAGTTGACAACAGAGACCAATGTGAGCAGTTTCAGGAGGCTGTTGGCAGAAGTTGGAGGCAAATATTGCAAATTTTCATATTTTTGCAGGAATTGTGCGAAGTTTGAAAACATATCGTCGTTGTTCTGGCAATAGGTCATATGTCAAAAATTTTCGACTTCCCCTTTATGATACCATTTTATAGGGAAAGAAACATTTTATACAATTAAAATAACTCTCATGTCATAAACCATACTGTACTGATGATAATGTGTGACATGGGAGGTATTGTAGCTACATAAAATGATTTTTTTCCCATCAAATGGCATCACAAAAAGGAAATCGAAAACGCTTGACATACGACCTATTGCCAGAACAACGACGATATTTGAATAATCATAATCTGGACAGATTGCTTTGAGAGATTTTTTTATCAAGATGTTCGAATCTCTCAAGGTAATGAGCAATGATTTTGCAAATCATTGTTAGGGAGCGATTTGGATGCCTTGCTCTAATGTAGACTCCGAGAGGTTTCTCTCTTCATACAATACCTACTGTGTTAACAGATTGAAGAAGGCACCTCAACGAAGACATTTTGTCGACGTTGACAATTTTGAATTTTGAAAATTAAATATTTTTTAAGGATATTTCAGGGTATTTGGTGCATCTTTAAAATATTAATATATTTTTTAATCAATTGTTTTTGTATGTAGGTACATATTGTTGTTTATATAATAAATTTTAAATATTACTATATAATATCCATTATTTTGCAATTGTATCAACCTTCATTTTGATCAAATCAATGCAATAAAATAAAAACTTAAAACAATAACACCAAATTTCCCTGTTTTCAATTAAAAATAATACCGAATTTCGCAAAAAATAACACCGCTATTTTCCAGTCCTTAACTATTGGATAAAATTATAATATCCAGTTCAATATCTGCCGCCTATTGACGCACTGCTGCTTCTCCCAAGTAAGTGCAACAATAATCAACTAGGAAACATGTCATAGTTAGAAGATGAAAGCAGGTAAAATAAAACACAAGGTTTGTCTCCATAATATTCATAATTTTTATTAAAATAAGAATATGGTGCATATATAACATAAATTGCGTAAATATTGAAATGATTATAGAATTTATGTCGGTGTTATAGCCGCGGGGATCAAGACAGGTTATTTGGAACCGGATAACGCTGGTTCGAATCCCGCGACGATAACTTCGGCCCTGGTTCAACAGATGCCGTTGCATGCACACAAGCTTCTGCTTTCGCATGAAGAAAACTGGCCAGATAAAATAGGTTGGTGGATTGCATTCCTTTCCACAAATCTATTTAAAAAAAAATAAAAATAAAATGTGGTTACATAAAGGAGAGTATAATTACATGTAGGTACATGTACCAGTGGCCCAGACTCTAAAATTACTAAGTAAAAGTGTAATAGTATAAAAGATGAATAAAACTTTACTCATTCTGTTACCTCATACAAAGTTTTTGAAGGATTACAAAGTTAATGCTTCATCAATTGATGAAGAGATGACACAAATTTAATTTTTCTACTGAATTCACTCAGGGTTTTGAGCTAATACTTCCCACAATACGCGCAGCTGGGATGTAGTAGCAAAATGCACTACCGGTGATAATAACCCATGACCATGCGGAGCCAGACTGGCTTATTCATGCCACCATCCTAGGTAAAAGGAGGAGAAGGCCCCAAATGACCATACACATAGGGTTCAGATTGCAGTGTGAGACGCCTGTATGTGTCTTACAGTCATCAACATCGGTATAAAAGATTTCATTACTGAAAATCATGTGAAATATTATTCTGACATTTCATAACTGCTAAATTACAAAAGTATACTGTAATGCTGCACACACCAAGGAATTTTCAGCATTGCCACACCGTAGAGACAAACCCAAATCTTATTTACTGTGTTATATACAGCTAGCATATAGCCACACCCTACATTGTTTTGTAATATATATCCATGATCATCTGTGTTATATACAGCTAGCATATAGCCACACCCTACATTGTTTTGTAATATATATCCATGATCTGAGAATATAAATGCAGTTTTAAAAGACAAAGGTATTTCATTTTGTTACAATATAGTTAATCCTTAGTTAGATTTCTTAAATAAAGTCGATCAGATAATGTTCATAATTCATTATTTAAGTGTGTAAATAAGCTGAGAGAAAATTCATTTTCAAATATTTTTTATTAGGTACCTGAACAACAGGCATCTTGTAATATTTATAATATATTTTATTTTCAGTAGATAAGGAGTTACATATCAACAAATTTCATTAATTTTTGGTTTTGGATTAATATCAGTTTTCTTACTTTTTAAACAATCCTTTTCAAAGCCATTTTTTATCACATTTGAAGTCATAAGTTGGATTTTTTTCTCAATAAATCATTAATTATTTAAATTGTGTACTTGAAATAAGTTAGGAGTGACTGGCCTTGTTGTTGTTGTTGAGCGGGTTACCTTATGAAAAGTCTCACCTTCGCCACTGTACGTGTTGTCTCTCGTCTTGGACTGTTCTTACTTATGATATCTAAACACAATGAAGGAATAGGCATCATACAAATAGTACAAGATCTGTTATTACAAATATGTACCCTCATCTTTTATTTAATTCAGGATTATATGACAATGCAAAAAAAATAGTAAGTGATTTTTATTGATCAACTACCGTCATCATCTGTTATTTATCAAAGTGAACATTACATTATAGAATCCCAAGGAACTGAATAAACCAAGGTTGCCTTATAAACAAATGTGGCTATAATAATACATGGTTGTCTAGATTTTAAATATAACATTTTCAGCGCGGGTATTGAATGACAGATGCCAAAGTACATTTATCACTCACATCGGACAATCAAATATATTCTTTAAATAACTTGTGATTTTGCTTGTTGCATGCACTTTATATTTGTGCGCCACTGTTTTTGAAGAAGGTAAGTTTACAAACGCAAAAATTGTCTTTTTATCCATAATTGTCTGTCTAGTACCTGCATATTTTGTTTGATCAAATGCCGACGAAACACATTGTATATTTCTAATAACGGATCATAGACTAGAAGTCATCACGAGCTCTGCAGGCTCCCTGATGCTCTTCCCAGGAAGATGATGACATTTTACTATATACACTTTAAAATAGCATTTTGTACATGTATGATATCACTTGATTATAAATTAACCGTAGTATTTAAAAGCATGTGACCTCTGATGCTGTTCAACGTTATTACGGGATGATATACATATACTTCCCTGCATTATCTGTTTTATTCAAGAGTGCAAATACAATTGTATAACTTCTCAAAGGGAAAACGACATACGAGCCATGTTAAACCCAAGGCGGCAATCTACTTTTTGTTTTGAAAGCCATAAATATATGAAAACACGGAGAATGCCCTTTATGTCTCATTTTCTAAACAAATCCTAGATTGCTGTTTTTACTTCAATGTAACTAAGTAATTAAAAAAAACCTTTTTTAAAAAGGAGTACAAGTTTCTTCCATGATAAGTGCACCTATGGACATAGAACAACGCACCTGCCTCACGTCCCGTTAAACAACTTTGCTCGGCTGCATTTGTTATGTTTTCTACCGTTTATTATTTATTTTTCTTGCATTCAATCTTAACTCATTTATTTCTTGGGTACTGCTCAAAAGCATTTTGCATTTTTAATTTGATAATTTAAAACAATTTAATTTCAAAGTTTGTGAGAATTTTTGTTCAAAATGTAAAATTTATAAAAATAAAAATACTCCATGAACCCAATTGTACACATTTTTCAGTTTTATATAAGAGAGTAAACAAACAAACATAAGATTAAAGTTAAAAAGTTTTGGAGTTTTATTTTACCAGCCAAGTATTTTGTTTTCCCGGCTTACTTTTTTCTCAATCCAACTCAGTGTAGAATACTTCAGGTTTTACTGATATGAATAACTTGTCAACTGGCTTTCCTTCTGTAGAATCCCACCCTTCCCCACTGATGCCTACTTATTTTTGGTATTTGAAAATGATGCACTAAGAGTAATTGCTTATTTGGTAGAAGAAATGGTGCAAAAATTATGTCACTTTAAATGAAACATAATATTTTGTTGATTTCTTCATGTGTGTAAATTTCTATATCCAAAGGTGTTTAGTGTTTGCCCAGACTATTGGAAGTTGGACTTGGGATCATATTCATTTCCCTTGAAGATCGCTCAACCAGACGTGGCCACACAGACTTGGAGCGCATGCTCAGCCATCTGTTGGCAATGGGTGTGGTTGCAGGTGGGAGGAGGAAGAGGGCTGCGCTGGAGGCGTTATCTCTTGATGGTGGAGACAAGGATGGCCGTGATGAGGCCGCCCACCACCACGGCCACGACCAGCAATATCAACATTTTCCTCCTGAACTTGGCCTGGTACCTGGCCGCTTTCATCAGTTCCTCGTTTCCAGCCTCCACCTGCGCGCTGCCTCTCTCTATGTTGTCTTCTATACTTCCTGGCAAACAATCAAAGCAAGTGGAGTCAGGTGTAGTCTTTGGGACAAGTACCCGACTATGTACATTGTATAAATCTCACCGCGATTGTGTAAATTGAAAATGTATGGAATACACTAAAACATTCTTCCAGAGTGATTTACTTTTCATACATTTTTTTAATTGATGTAGTTGAGGTGAGTTGAAGCAATGCTTAGGCCCAAACATTGCAAAAATGTACATAGTAATTCCGCTTAAGAGGTTGGTATGAAACTGACCCCCATGCTGTAAAAACTTGGTTTACTTTTGCCAATGCCACCCCAGTTTCAGGGAAAGGCGGCAAGAGTTGCAAGGTTTTTGTTCATGTGAGGTTTGATTTTTCTTGTAAGTGCACATGCAGCATGTGTAAGCGCGAACTTACATGTGTCTACCTGTGGACGTGCATTAAGTATAAGCCTTAAATGTCAATATATCTTCGCAATTTACATTACAGATGATGTAAATACCTATTTCTGGCCAGGAAAAAACAGGTTGGTGAATTGCATTTCTCTTTCAAATTTATTTAAAAAGCTAGTTGTATTGTAAGTTACCGACGGCTGCAGCTTGGGAATGCATCATGGCCCACAGTTCTCTCATGATCTGGTTCACGTCCAGCACATCGGCCTCTATCCTCCTCACGTAGGACTCTCTCTCCTCCAGCATGCCGCTCTCAAACTCAAGGACTCGAGCCTGTAATCACATCATCCCAGTACAAGTGCAGCTGTCTATTTTATATTGATTGTTGCACAAATCAAAGCTGCTCATTTCATACAAATGAGATGATTCTTGTCAGAAAAACATTTTCCTTTTTATTATTTACTTATTTTCTAAATTTATTTCCTTTTGAATTCACATTGAACGATCCTTGTTAGAGATTCAGATTACTGATACGAAGAAATACAGCCATTTTTGAACTTTAAAAGAAAAGAAAATATAAATGTGGTGGTTGCTAAATCATTGAGATCCGATGGCTGAAAATTTCGTAGGGATGCACCTGAGAAAAGGTAACTTGTGTTAGAAAACCTTAGGCAAGATGGACAGATGATTTCAGAGAAACAGAGGAAAATAAATGGATACGGTATGGCGGGCCAGATCAGATGTCGTATCGCCATTGCCAAAATTGTCATGTCTACGCTAGACAAAATATGGAAAGACCAGGATGTGAGTAACAGCTCCAAGATAAATTGTCAGGAGTCTGGTCTACTCTATTTTTCTCTATGATGCTGAAACATTAACCATAAAAACAGCAGAAAGGAGAAAAATTGCCACTTTCAAAATGTGGTGCTGGAGGCGCATGCTCCGAATCCCATGGACAGCTAGATAAACGTATGAAATTTGGTGCTGGAGGCGCATGCTCCGAATCCCATGGACAGCTAGATAAACGTATGAAATGTGGTGCTGGAGGCGCATGCTCCGAATCCCATGGACAGCTAGATAAACGTATGAAATGTGCTGCTGGAGGCGCATGCTCCGAATCCCATGGACAGCTAGATAAACGTATGAAATGTGGTGCTGGAGGCGCATGCTCCGAATCCCATGGACAGCTAGATAAACGTATGAAATGTGGTGCTGGAGGCGCATGCTCCGAATCCCATGGACAGCTAGATAAACGTATGAAATGTGGTGCTGGAGGCGCATGCTCCGAATCCCATGGACAGCTAGATAAACGTATGAAATGTGCTGCTGGAGGCGCATGCTCCGAATCCCATGGACAGCTAGATAAACGTATGAAATGTGCTGCTGGAGGCGCATGCTCCGAATCCCATGGACAGCTAGATAAACGTATGAATAAGTCTATACGTTGGAAGCTACGTTTGGATGGCTTGACTCTGGCCAAACAAAACACACCGTATTCTTCAGTTCTTCGCACACATTGTGGCAATGAGAAATTCCTGGAATAACTGGTTGTGATTGGTAACTTGGAGGGCAAGAGAGGAAGATCTCTCATAACATGGACTGATCAAGTGAAGACAGCAGCAGGCACCTCGGTGTTGGAGCGCTGCGGACAGTGCAGTCAAGAGAAAACTGGAGAAGAGTGGTTGCTTCCACAAGGGTCACAGCCCTCAGCAATGAGGAATAGGATTAAGAGGAAAGCATGGTGGGCTGTGCTACAGGACAGATATGGGATCAGCACAAGTTCCAACAAAGTAAATTTCCAAGAAGAAAAGGATGAAGTCACAAACCTGAGCCTGCATTTGGTCCACCAGGATGGCTTTGTCATCATCGTCTTGGCCAGAGCTTGTGGGGAAATCTGTCATGGCCATCTTGGGCATATGCATCCGCATCTTGTCAGACAATTGCTGGAAAATTACATTTGTGGATGTGAGTGGTTATAGGAAGTGCCTTACATTGGTTTATGGTCCATTAGGGCAGCAGCAGATAAACGTGCACTAGCCCAGTAGTGGTTATACTCCGGCCAGCATAGGATCTCCCCTGTAACAGCTCAGGAGAAGGGATGCTACAAACTAAAATACAGTCAAACTCGGATTTGGACTTGAGAATAGCGTGTTCACAGCTGTAATGAGCAATTAAACGCAACTAAAAACGCAACTAAGCTACACATATAGTGTAACTTCTTGCCGCGTTATCCCCGAAGGGGTCGCATGTGGCGAGTTGAACCTATTTATTTTTACAGGTAAGGGGGCCGGCCTTACGCCAACCACTTCAGTTGAAGTGGGAATTTCCCAGCTCCCGAGGGTGCTGGTACTCATTTCTTGTAAAGGCTGAGTAAACCTCGCCGGTATTTATATTAAACTAGAATTACTTCTTGATATGTTAGTTCGGGCTTGGTTTCATACACACATGCTCAGATATAAGATCCAAATAATATGGTCAGCTGGTAATGGTAAAAACACACACAATAATTTGAAACAGTCATTATAATGTCATAAACCAGACAAAAATAGATACCCGGCCGGCTTGGCAGCGGGCTTCCTAAATAAAGGCGCGGCGCACGGAGCACCATCAGTCAGCCGTCATCGATCTCACAGTGGAGCACCTTCCCAGAGCATGTGGTGGTCAGCACGCATAATCCCTGATAATTATCATCCTTAAGAACATCTTAACATACAAGGAAAGATGCACAAAAGACTCAAAGATTACGAAGGAAAGTGCCTGGGGAACCTTTGACAACCTATCTATGACAATAATTACACCAAATTCCAACTCAGAGCTTCAGCATACAAAATTGGTGCACTTTTGCCAGTGTCCCCCTGTTTTAGGGAAAGGCATGAGTTGCAGGGCTTAGGTTATTCAAGGTTTGGGTCTTGTTCTGTAAGTACACGAGTCCGCTTGTATTCTGCATACATTTAATCAGAATCTTAAATGCTCACATATCTTTGTAACTAAGATTATAAATGACTTATCTTTGTTCCTTATGTTAGATTATATATTATATTGAAGCATTTACAATAAGAATTGCCATGATGATCGCCAATACAAGTAGAACTGAAAGAAGAAGGTGGTTCCCGCAGGTTTTCATCATTAATCAGTATGTATGTAAATGTCTTTACTAACAATTAAAGAATCAATGCGGTTGAAGAACCTACAAGGATTGTTTTAGAAAAGCACTAAGTCCTATTTGGAGCTGCTGCAGTCTGGTTGATAGCTCAGGTGGTACAAATGCTTGCTTTCAAAGACAGAGGGACTAGGATTCAATCCCACTTAGGGTCGCCGAAATGAATTGCCATTTTGGTGATTATTTCAAAAGTACAAATCAACAAATCATAGAGCCTTTCATGCTGTCTGCCTGACTATTCCCAGCAAGGGCTCAAATGTTCACAATAATGATAAAAGTTAAAGATAAAATGATACAAGCAGGAATAAGTCAACTGTAACTTTCCTGTCAGTTCAATCGCTATAGAAAGCGCCAATCACACAGGCAAGACCTAGTTGCTGAAAGGCTGGATGGATCTTTGGTGACCGGTTTTTGCTAAAGGCAGGGCATATGAATTTTTCAATCCTGTGAAGAGCATACATTCGAAAAATAAATGATATTTTGTTGATGTTCTTTTTTTTAAGGAATCCTGTGCGGGAGGCTCCCCAATTCTCAAAAGTCTTGGGGGTCTATGTCACCCTGGAAGGGTGCCGCAGAGGTGTTGCTTGCATTGTTGCTTCTGTCGTGAGGTGCTGCAAGGAAGTGGCGCGTGTTGTTGGTTTTGAATAAAACCGGATTAAATTGGAAAGGGAACACAGATGTTGGTTGGGAGATAGTTCCAAATACCTTCTGCAAGGCGGTGTATTTAGTCACGGCTTCCGCAAATGTCTGCGTGAGTCTCTCCAGCTGCAGCTTCTGCAGCTTGTCCCCGCGGCGCACCACTTCAGACAGCCGGTGCAGGGAGCGGGTGGTGGCCCCCACACTCTGCCTCACCGCGTCCTGGGTCTCATGCCTGCAGGACAGCCAGCAACATGACAGCCTTAGAGAGCTACTGAACATCTGGCCATAAGCTTCTACCATTGAGATGTAATATTAGTGGAGATTAAATTAGCTTACGCCATTAAAACATCCTACGGGACAAACCTGTCAAACACCACAGAATACAGCATAATCATGGGAAGTCATATGTGTTCTTACTTTCTCCATCGTGTGTTTCGATACCCAATAATTACACATGCCATTATGTTTTACAATAATGCATTTTTTCTTTAAAAATTGATCAATTCCGTGCAGAGATAACATTTTAGTACTGCCAAAAAATTACAAAATACGTAACACTTGCCTATTAACAATGAGGTCACATACGAAGCATCTTTGCTCTCTTTCTAGCAAAAGAAGATTTGTGTTGAGGTAGGTTGAAAATAATACAGCGTCTACTTGCTTTAAAATAGTTTCGGCTCCACTATTATATTATAACTCAATGGCTTCCTTCCGCACTATATCATTAATTTAGTACTTTATTACCTTATAACTCTATGTACTTTATAGATAAAATATGTTGACACTGCTTGTTACTAACTATGCAGATTGGAATATTTATATTTAAGAAGACAACAAGTGATTCACTATGCAACAATATACTGATGCAAACTTGCTTTATTTTAAAAGAGCAACAATAAAACATGGGTATTGTTTAATTTAATTAAAAAAAAAAAATATATACCTATAGGTACCTACTTGTATTAGGTATTTCAAATTACTATTTTAAAGAAATCAACATTAAATGACATCAGGGTTGAATAAGCAATTGCAGCCTTTACAAGAAATGAGAACCGAGCACACTTGTACCCTGAGCTGTGCTACTCACACTTGTTCCCTGAGCTGTGCTCCTCACACTTGTTCCCTGAGCTGTGCTCCTCACACTTGTTCCCTGAGCTGTGCTCCTCACACTTGTTCCCTGAGCTGTGCTACTCACACTTGTTCCCTGAGCTGTGCTCCTCACACTTGTTACATGAGCTGTGCTACTCACACTTGTTCCCTGAGCTGTGCTCCTCACACTTGTTCCCTGAGCTGTGCTCCTCACACTTGTTACCTGAGCTGTGCTCCTCACACTTGTTCCCTGAGCTGTGCTCCTCACACTTGTTCCTTGAGCTGTGCTACTCACACTTGTTCCCTGAGCTGTGCTCCTCACACTTGTTCCCTGAGCTGTGCTCCTCACACTTGTTACCTGAGCTGTGCTCCTCACACTTGTTCCTTGAGCTGTGCTACTCACACTTGTTCCCTGAGCTGTGCTCCTCACACTTGTTCCCTGAGCTGTGCTCCTCACACTTGTTACCTGAGCTGTGCTCCTCACACTTGTTCCCTGAGCTGTGCTCCTCACACTTGTTCCTTGAGCTGTGCTACTCACACTTGTTCCCTGAGCTGTGCTCCTCACACTTGTTCCCTGAGCTGTGCTCCTCACACTTGTTACCTGAGCTGTGCTCCTCACACTTGTTACCTGAGCTGTGCTCCTCACACTTGTTCCCTGAGCTGTGCTCCTCACACTTGTTCCTTGAGCTGTGCTACTCACACTTGTTACCTGAGCTGTGCTCCTCACACTTGTTCCCTGAGCTGTGCTCCTCACACTTGTTCCTTGAGCTGTGCTACTCACACTTGTTCCCTGAGCTGTGCTCCTCACACTTGTTCCCTGAGCTGTGCTCCTCACACTTGTTCCCTGAGCTGTGCTCCTCACACTTGTTACCTGAGCTGTGCTCCTCACACTTGTTCCCTGAGCTGTGCTCCTCACACTTGTTCCTTGAGCTGTGCTACTCACACTTGTTCCCTGAGCTGTGCTCCTCACACTTGTTCCCTGAGCTGTGCTCCTCACACTTGTTACCTGAGCTGTGCTCCTCACACTTGTTCCCTGAGCTGTGCTCCTCACACTTGTTCCTTGAGCTGTGCTACTCACACTTGTTCCCTGAGCTGTGCTCCTCACACTTGTTACATGAGCTGTGCTACTCACACTTGTTCCCTGAGCTGTGCTCCTCACACTTGTTCCCTGAGCTGTGCTCCTCACACTTGTTACATGAGCTGTGCTCCTCACACTTGTTACCTGAGCTGTGCTCCTCACACTTGTTCCCTGAGCTGTGCTCCTCACACTTGTTCCCTGAGCTGTGCTCCTCACACTTGTTCCTTGAGCTGTGCTACTCACACTTGTTCCCTGAGCTGTGCTCCTCACACTTGTTCCCTGAGCTGTGCTCCTCACACTTGTTACCTGAGCTGTGCTCCTCACACTTGTTCCCTGAGCTGTGCTCCTCACACTTGTTCCTTGAGCTGTGCTACTCACACTTGTTCCCTGAGCTGTGCTCCTCACACTTGTTCCCTGAGCTGTGCTCCTCACACTTGTTACCTGAGCTGTGCTCCTCACACTTGTTCCCTGAGCTGTGCTCCTCACACTTGTTCCTTGAGCTGTGCTACTCACACTTGTTCCCTGAGCTGTGCTCCTCACACTTGTTCCTTGAGCTGTGCTACTCACACTTGTTCCCTGAGCTGTGCTCCTCACACTTGTTCCCTGAGCTGTGCTCCTCACACTTGTTACATGAGCTGTGCTCCTCACACTTGTTACCTGAGCTGTGCTCCTCACACTTGTTCCTTGAGCTGTGCTACTCACACTTGTTCCCTGAGCTGTGCTCCTCACACTTGTTACCTGAGCTGTGCTCCTCACACTTGTTCCTTGAGCTGTGCTACTCACACTTGTTCCCTGAGCTGTGCTACTCACACTTGTTCCCTGAGCTGTGCTCCTCACACTTGTTCCCTGAGCTGTGCTCCTCACACTTGTTCCCTGAGCTGTGCTCCTCACACTTGTTCCCTGAGCTGTGCTCCTCACACTTGTTCCTTGAGCTGTGCTACTCACACTTGTTACCTGAACTGTGCTCCTCACACTTGTTCCCTGAGCTGTGCTCCTCACACTTGTTCCTTGAGCTGTGCTACTCACACTTGTTCCCTGAGCTGTGCTCCTCACACTTGTTCCCTGAGCTGTGCTCCTCACACTTGTTCCCTGAGCTGTGCTCCTCACACTTGTTACCTGAGCTGTGCTCCTCACACTTGTTCCCTGAGCTGTGCTCCTCACACTTGTTCCTTGAGCTGTGCTACTCACACTTGTTCCCTGAGCTGTGCTCCTCACACTTGTTCCCTGAGCTGTGCTCCTCACACTTGTTACCTGAGCTGTGCTCCTCACACTTGTTCCCTGAGCTGTGCTCCTCACACTTGTTCCTTGAGCTGTGCTACTCACACTTGTTCCCTGAGCTGTGCTCCTCACACTTGTTACATGAGCTGTGCTACTCACACTTGTTCCCTGAGCTGTGCTCCTCACACTTGTTCCCTGAGCTGTGCTCCTCACACTTGTTACATGAGCTGTGCTCCTCACACTTGTTACCTGAGCTGTGCTCCTCACACTTGTTCCCTGAGCTGTGCTCCTCACACTTGTTCCCTGAGCTGTGCTCCTCACACTTGTTCCTTGAGCTGTGCTACTCACACTTGTTCCCTGAGCTGTGCTCCTCACACTTGTTCCCTGAGCTGTGCTCCTCACACTTGTTACCTGAGCTGTGCTCCTCACACTTGTTCCCTGAGCTGTGCTCCTCACACTTGTTCCTTGAGCTGTGCTACTCACACTTGTTCCCTGAGCTGTGCTCCTCACACTTGTTCCCTGAGCTGTGCTCCTCACACTTGTTACCTGAGCTGTGCTCCTCACACTTGTTCCCTGAGCTGTGCTCCTCACACTTGTTCCTTGAGCTGTGCTACTCACACTTGTTCCCTGAGCTGTGCTCCTCACACTTGTTCCTTGAGCTGTGCTACTCACACTTGTTCCCTGAGCTGTGCTCCTCACACTTGTTACATGAGCTGTGCTCCTCACACTTGTTACCTGAGCTGTGCTCCTCACACTTGTTCCTTGAGCTGTGCTACTCACACTTGTTCCCTGAGCTGTGCTCCTCACACTTGTTACCTGAGCTGTGCTCCTCACACTTGTTCCTTGAGCTGTGCTACTCACACTTGTTCCCTGAGCTGTGCTACTCACACTTGTTCCCTGAGCTGTGCTCCTCACACTTGTTCCCTGAGCTGTGCTCCTCACACTTGTTCCCTGAGCTGTGCTCCTCACACTTGTTACCTGAGCTGTGCTACTCACACTTGTTCCCTGAGCTTGGGCGTGTCCCTGCTGGTCCCGATGACCTTGAGCGCCTTGTCCAGGGAGCGCCAGCCCGTGTTGATGGCCGTGATGTTCACGGCGATGCTCTCACTCAGGTGGTACATCTCTGTGGGGCTGAAGTCAGCGAAGCCCACGGCAGGCACCGGGGGCCCGTTAGTGCCGTAGTCCCTGGGGGCGCTGCTGCTGCTGCTGCTGGAGCCCAGAGCCTGCGACATGCCGCCCTAAACACACACAGACACATATCAACAACTGCATACTACACTTACAGACTTCCCAACAACTAGACGACGGTCCTAGCGCTCGCCAATTCGGCAAAACGTCACAATCCACGTGTGACTGGAGCGCTAACAATATCAATTCCTATTCCTGCAGAAAAGAGACATCCCGAGACAAAGCTGACATTTTGAATTATGTCAATGCACACCCTATGTACTCTCGATTCAAAGTATTATTTACACAATAATAACATGCATTTAACGTGGAGCAGGGCATTCCACGGCAAGTATAAAAAAAAGGGTGAGTCAAAAAAAGGGAAATACGCACTTTTTCAGATAATTATAAGCTTTTGCGAAGTAAATTATACATTAAAAATGTTAAGCGCCGTTGACTGACAGATGACACAGTGAAACTCGGGAAAGTATTATCAGCTGTTTGTTCAGCTACTGACCGCACAGTTCAGCTGCCGTCTGTATATTTTGTACCTACCTGCGCCCGCGTCGTTTTTCATGTCGCCAACTTAATATTAAAAACTGAATGTTGTCTATGAAATGGATTGACAGCTCGCTGAGCTAACTCGCTGTCAAAGTGCTTGCAAATGGAGTAGGGGTTATGTTTAATGTTATGTTGATAACTTTTAAGGAATATGATTCTATTGAAATAAATGAGCCATCATATAAAAAATGTGCGAATCCGGGTGTGATTATTTCGAGACTCCTAAACGCAGCATTCTAGGAGAGGTCACCAATTCACCAAACTATGTTTCGCCGACCGCGAATCTGAAGTTGTTGACGAACGTCGCTCATGCTGTGCAGAACTCCTACCAGCGCAAAGAGAAGTCGCTGAAGATCCTGTGCGATAAGTATGACAAACTTTCTAATGTTCTGCTTTCATAAAACTTGAGGAGTTTTCTTTAGTTGACCGGGAATGTGAATTTTCTCGATTTGATAATTGGCGCCATTTTACGTTCGGGGTTTCCATTTTTGTATTTA
This sequence comes from Agapetus fuscipes, assembly GCA_951799405.1. Taxonomy (NCBI): domain Eukaryota; kingdom Metazoa; phylum Arthropoda; class Insecta; order Trichoptera; family Glossosomatidae; genus Agapetus; species Agapetus fuscipes. The sequence continues at coordinate 768,214 of OX637364.1, read as the reverse complement.
GAATTGTTATATTTTGGCAAAAGATGCAGGTTCATGCGACTAGGATCCTTAGCAACCCGGCCATGCGACTTATTTTTCTTGTTTGTTTTTATTTTTCTCTGCACACCTTCCTGGCGCAGGCCCCTCCTGGACTTAAGGTTATTTGCAGATTGTTTTACTTGAGATGTTTTCATCTTTGCTGGTTCTTGGGATGCCACTTGGACCTTACTGAAATGTGATAGTTTCCCATTGCTTTCCAATCCCATGCCGTTGACCATAAAGGTTGTTCCATCTTTGGAACTGTCTCCAGAAGCGCTATTCTGCTAAATTCCTTACGACTTTAAGTTGACGTGCTAGCGATTTGTGTCCAAAAATAAGCTGTTCTGTGATTTTTTTTAACAAAATGCCAACAAAATGGAGTAAATGTGTTATAGAACATGGAATAATATTTCACTTTAATCACTATTCTATATGATTCCGTTGATAACATTTATTTTTTGTTTGTCGAAATATTTTGTTCGCGAAAGTGACAGCCATTTCTAGAACTAGTGATGTTCAAATATATAAGTACTTGTTTCTTCAAGTATGTAACTTCTATGCTTGCGGTAATAGATACTTGTGAAAACCATCCCGTACACAATGAGGTCGGAACATTTTTGAATTCGGAATTTATCAGATATTTTAATACTTTCAACAACACTAGTAACTAAGTCCGTTGCCATGGTGATTCCATGGTGACGTGAAAATATATTGAAGACGGAGTAGTGACACGTTGCTAACATAGAAAATAATTAAAACATTTCATATGTCGTGAGCGAGACAGCACTATTAACAATGTATGGTGTCAAAGACGTTGCATCATGTCGATTGGTACTAAATCACATTCATAGCCCTTCCATTGAATATACTTCCATGCAAACAAACACTAATTCTAGGGTCAACAACTTATCCGCTAGACCAGTGTTTCCCAACCTTTTATCATCCATCGCCCCTTCATGAATACACAGATAGACCCATCGCCCCCTCATGCCTAGATAAAAATCTATGGAGGGGAGAGTAGAAAAGACAAGAAAACATTTTGTCCCAAAAAAATGTTGACGGGGGGAAGGGAGGAGCGATTTCCAAAAAATATCAATATCCAATTGTGGCTCAAAAAAACGTTCATGAGAAGGGGGGGGAGGAAGGGAGTGTAAGCACAGTTTTCAGTGCATGGTATCCCCCAAGGCCTGGGGTATCGCCCCATGCCTAATGCTTGCCCCCCCAGGTCGGGTCTTGTCTTGTAGCATGCTTGCTCACACGTCAGATGTCTGTGTCTGCAGGTTCCTGCAGCTGTACCCGCTGTATGGGAGCCAGGGGGGCCGGGAGCTGCAGCTGGACAGCACCGCACGGCAGCTGGGCGTGGAGAAGCGCCGCATCTACGACATCATCAACATCCTGGAGGCGCTGCAGTGCGCCACACACTGCCGCAAGAACACCTACGCCTGGCACGGGGCCAGCCATCTGCCCCAGCTGCTGGAGGGGCTGCGCAGGGGCCGCGCGCAGGGGCAGGGACGCCCCTCCACCAGGGACAAGTCCCTCGGCATCATGGCACAGAGGTTCCTAATGATGTTCTTGGTCAAGCCACCTGTGAGTTAGCCCTATTGTATTGTTGTTTTTGGTTCTTTTTTAGAATACAATGCAGATAAATTTAGAAGCTGAGTTTATTTTCAACATATAGCCACTTTACACTTCAACACACGCACGTGATTCTTTGCGCGATTCTTGGCTCCCTGACTTACCTGATCTCGGCTGTCCCACAGAACACCTCTCTTGTATAGGGGCCGTTGCCATAAGTCTATACAGGTGAATTGCGCGATTCTTGGCTCCCTGACTTACCTGATCTCGGCTGTCCCACAGAACAACTCTCTTGTATAGGGGCCGTTGCCATTATACAGGTGAATTGCGTGGATGATTCAATTTGTGTTTTCTACTAATTCAGATACTTTCAGCAATGTAGTATATTCCAGGGCATTTAATTATTATTTGGTTTTATCATTAAATTATTTATAATACTCTCTATATCTTCCTATATTTTGTAAATCTAGCTGTTCCTCAGGGGTGTGCATAGGAATTGGGAGTTGATAAGGCAACCAGAGATGTAGCATGGGGGTTTTGATGCCTGGGGTTAGTACTTTAGTAGCTCTCTTCTGACTTCGCTGTCCAGTTGGCAACTTGTAAAAAGTAAGCCCCATCCCTCCCCACTTCATCCTTCCATCTCAGTCTGGGCCTTCCTACTCCTTTTCTTCCTGCCCAATGGGCATTTATCATTATTTTTATGCCCATACAAATTTCATATACATACATATATTTTCTTTTCTTAGCAAATTTCAACTTGACTGAATTTTCAGAAAGAAAAAAACATACTTTTATCAATACTGGAGTTTGTACATTTTCCAGCACTTTCGACGATTTCACCTCATTATCAAGAGAAAAACTAAACTAAAGCTATGTGTCTTGTATTTTATTTCAGTTAATTAAAAATGAATCTTTACAATGTGAATACAGAAGCTTTGCACCTTTTATAATTTTCAGATGGTTTTCGTCTTGTATATTTATTGTTAAGAATTCACCTAAGTCATCTTCTTTCTTCCAGAATACACTTATAAACTTGGAAATGGCTATAAAGGCTCTCATCACCCCGGCAAGGCGCAACCCTGGCAACACTCCCGACTCTGGCAAATCCAATCCTCTCCACAAATCTCAAGTGCGGCGACTGTACGACATCTCCAACGTCTTGTCTTCCATCGGCCTCATCGAAAAGGTGTCTGGGAACACTTTCCTTAAGAAGCCCATCTTCAAATACATTGGGTTAAAGAGTGGCACGCTTTCCAAATGGGATATGAATTCCCCGTTGCCTTCATCAGTTCTCACGCCTGTGTCTCTTGTCCGTCCAAACAACGGCAGCTGTTCCTCTGCTGTGCACTCCAAGAGAAAGCTGGTGTTCTCTTCCCCCTCTCCCTCCCGTCCCTCCTGCTACTCCTCCCCGCCCCCCACCCCCACACCGCACAGCCGCTGGGACAACATCCTGCAGGTGGCTAACTTTGAATACCACCGGATGAAGAGTGGGGAGTGACGATGGGGGCGGAACTCTGTGTAATGGTATAATGTGGCATGTGTGAGAGACTGTGTGTGCTGTATAATGTGGCATGTGTGAGAGACTGTGTGTGCTGTATAATGTGGCATGTGTGAGAGACTGTGTGTGCTGTATAATGTGGCATGTGTGAGAGACTGGGTGTGCTGTATAATGTGGCATGTGTGAGAGACTGGGTGTGCTGTATAATGTGGCATGTGTGCTGTATAATGTGGCATGTGTGAGAGACTGTGTGTGCTGGATAATGTGGCATGTGTGAGAGACTGTGTGTGCTGTATAATGTGGCATGTGTGAGAGACTGGGTGTGCTGTATAATGTGGCATGTGTGAGAGACTGGGTGTGCTGTATAATGTGGCATGTGTGAGAGACTGGGTGTGCTGTATAATGTGGCATGTGTGAGAGACTGGGTGTGCTGTATAATGTGGCATGTGTGAGAGACTGTGTGTGCTGTATAATGTGGCATGTGTGAGAGACTGTGTGTGCTGTATAATGTGGCATGTGTGAGAGACTGGGTGTGCTGTATAATGTGGCATGTGTGAGAGACTGTGTGTGCTGTATAATGTGGCATGTGTGAGAGACTGGGTGTGCTGTATAATGTGGCATGTGTGAGAGACTGTGTGTGCTGTATAATGTGGCATGTGTGAGAGACTGGGTGTGCTGTATGAGGGAGGAACAGGGAAGATGTGCATTGTGGATGCAGCAAGGAATGCTTTATAATATTGCTCATTGTTATGAACATGGCTGATAGTTTTTAAGGACACAAACTTTATTTAATAATATATTTTGCAAACCACTGGTTTATTTAAAGATATGACAATATGTGATCATCTTGAACTGTAACATTTTCAAAGGTGTGAGTATTAAATTGTGTTCTATAAGTATAATGTTAGGCCACCATTTGGAGTACAGAGTTGTATTCTATCGGTGCTATTCTTAGACATTTTGGTTGTTCGTTGAGTCTACGCTTTGACAAACAAATGATTCCTGGGCTGGAAGTCTCATCACCACGGTAATTCTTACCTACCGAATATTGGTAATATTTGTATGAAGACTAATCAGCTGTTCACTTGCGGCCATCTTGTATTGACAGGTCTTCATACAAATATTACCGATATAGCTTGGTGAGACTTCCAGCCCAGGAATCATTAGTTTGTCCAAGCGTGGGCTCAACGAACGACCAAAATGTCTAAGAACAGCACTGTATAAGTATAATGTTAGACCACCATTTGTAACACAGCTTTGTATTCTGTAGGTATAACGTCGTTAGGCCACCATTTGCAGTACAGAATTGTATTCTATCGGGGCCATTCTTAGACATTTTAGTCGTCAGTTGAGCCCATGCTTTGACAAACTAATGGTGCCTGGCCTGAAAGTCGCATCAGCACGGTCATTCTTACCTACCTAATTTTGGTAATATTTGAATGAAAAATAATCAGCTGTTCACTTGCGGCCATCTTGGATTGACAGGTCTCCATGCAAATGCATCATTAGTTTGTCAAAGCGTGGGCTCAACCGACGACTAAAATGTCTAAGAATAGCCCCGATTAAGTATAACATTAGACCACAAGTTTGAGAGTTTTCCTGTGAAATGATTTATAAGATAATATTCTTTCTGAGATCTCTTTGCAATGTTGTTTCCTTGCGTGCTTTTGTAGTTGTAGGAATGCTTTCCCTTGGGAACACTTCTATTGGGAGTATAGTTATAAGATGATTGCTTTTGTAGAATAGATGTTTTGTAGAATAGGTTCAACTCACCACATGTGCGCATGATTTCCAAAATAACATTCTTCTCCTTAGAAAAATAACATTAATGTACAAGATTCATTTAGGTACAATGTAGTTTGTAGAAGTTGGGGCATTGCTTTCCTTCTAATATTCTCTTGCTGTTATTTAAAGTATCAACTTATTAATATTGGGGTTTCAATCATAAAATGAACGGAAAAGTTCATTTGGGGGAATCTTAGGCTTTAACTAGATACACATCTTGTGACCAAAACAAATGTCAATTAATAAAAAATAAAATAATATTATAGAGTATCTACTGGATAAGACGCATGCAATAATAATTAAGAAGCTTAGATTTAAGGAATATATTATTTTACCATTTAAAAAGTGCTTCTCTATAAAGGCTAAAGTAGAATATATCACAGAGATATAAGGCATAGCAATTAAGAAAGCTCTTCCATTTTGTTGTATAGCAGTACTGGATCTATACAGTATTTATCACTTTTCTTGAATCTATAGTTTGATAAATGGAAGACCCGATATCTGAGTCTATTAATTTAAATCAAAGAAAACCAAAATATCACTTATCAGGGAGTGTTCTTATATGGAGACATAATAAAGTTGTAAATTAAAATTTCCGAGCTCAGCTGGTTAATCACAGATATAGGTGACGTAGTTCCTTAACAACCAATAACAAAACATGATTTGCTTTTTCCTTGACAACCCTGCCAGGTGATGTTTATTATGTTTATGCCGGTTCTATCATCAACAAGTTTATGCATTTTCTACATCTTATATTATATACTCCACATAAGATTTAAAAATACCTTGGTTGCTACAAATTCATCATCTGATCTTTCACATGTTTTATGTTAATTTTATTGTATTAACTGTTCTTCATGTAATCTTATAGTTATATATCCATAAAGGTGATTCTACGAGTGTGCCCAACTGTGCCGCACAGCTTGCGATACAAATGTTTGTTTCGGTCGACTCAAGCAAGAGAACAGCAACAAATTGTGCGCGAACATTCTAGCAAAGTTCGGGCACAGCTGCGTACTTGTGTGCGCGCACTGTTGTCTCAACGTGCCGCACTAGTGTTTGCGAACTCAATCTTTGCTTCTGCTTCTCGATTGAAAACATTCATTCATTGAACTCATGATAAAACTATAGAATTTGTTCAAGCAATTGAAACAAATCCTGGTATTTATGGTCTTAGTAAAAGAGTGACATTAATGAAAAAAATCACGCATGTTTATTGATTTGTCAACTAAATAATCAAGTTAAAATTTTTTATATAACTTAAAAGATGACGCCACAAAAAGTATTTAAAAAACATGTCTTTTTCACATTTTTTAAATTTTATTTTGTTGCTTTATATTATGGATTTTTTTTTCTTTATAATTGTAGAATGATACAATGTCTAGAAAACGTATGTTAATTAATTAAGGTAATGTGAACAGTTTTTGAGATAATATGAAAAAACTGTTTTCAAGAATTAAATAAAACCAGGGGTGTCTAACATAATATTGTAGAGGGTCAGATTTAGAATTTTTGTAATCATGGCGGACCGTCGACGGGAGGGGGGTGGGGGGTAGTAGGCATGCAATTTCCAAAAATTCATCTTATCTTTAAGTTATTAAAACACTGTTTTTATTTTCACTCTATTTTTTAATTATTTCGACTACACAGTAATCGACTAATCAGAAAACGTTTGTGTCCAAATAATTAAAAAATAAAGAGTGAAAATAAAATGTTTTAATAACTTAAGATAAGATGAATTTTCAGTGTTAATGCACCAACCATCCAAAATATTCCAAAAATTCATTTTGTGTGGTTCAATGAAATGAGCAACAAAATTTGTCTGCAAAATATCTGTCTACGGGGGGAGAGGGGGGGGAGGGGGAGGGTAGGCGCACTGCTGGCAAATCTTTAAATTTTGCCGACCACTCTCATAGTCGATAGATAGATGATTGAACTAAGTACCTAATGATGGATGATTTTTTAAATGATTAAACTTATTGCGAAATATCTATTGATGTTGTCGCGGGCCGGATGAAAGGCTTAAAAGGTTATGGACAGCTTTGCTGGTGGACACAGGGGCTTCCATTCAAATGGCTCATTGCTCCCACTCTCCAAGTTCTGTACAAATTGTGCTGCGCATGATTTTGGTGGAATCCTACCTTTACATTTCATAATGCATAGAAGAAATGATTGATTTTTTGGTTGTAGCACTGTTCATGCTTAGATCCATTATGCCGAGATCACCTGTAACTATTCTAAGTATTTCAAAGTTATCAATAACCAAATAATATAAATAGTAATAATATTATATTGTGTATTTCTCGACTATTGAATAATCCATATACTTATCTTTATTAAATTATAAGTATCATTTTCGCCTTCCTATACCTTTATGTTTATATATTATTTAATTTGTTTGATAAAATATCCGGGCGTGCCCGTATAAATGATCATTTTCATGTCTTGTGTGAAGAGAGAACTTTTATTTATTTATTTAATTTTTATTTTTCTCAAAATGTTTGTGATGTACTTAATAAGTAATCAACTTGTTCCTATACTTATTTGATATAAATCGGTTATCCTAGATTATACTCGTATATGACTCCTATAGAGACAAAGGCGCCAATCTAGGTTTGTAAATAAAGTAGATAAATGTATGGAAATAATTAGAAAATGATTTTATTCGTTTAAGTAAATATATTGAAGCATTCTCACTTTGGGCAAATCCTAGATTGTTGTCTTTCATTCTGCTGGACTCCGGTGTAATGTTAATAAGCTTCCACATGTAGTAACAAACATAACGCATGTTTAATCATAAAGAGAAATGACTCAAAAATTAGGAAAGAGATTTTGTAATAAAACACAAGAACAATGCGAGAAGAATAGGTAGAATGCGACAGCCGTTCAATTTGGGCGAATATGACCGAGATAAAGCATCGGTCGCCTTTTTCATCCCATACAAGTTGTACTGGTTGTCTGAACTTCAAACGTGATTTCCCAACATTCTTATTTTTTGAGTTATTGCTCTTTATGATTAAGCGTGCGATAAGCTGAGATAGGTGATGCTGTATTGCATATACGAGTATATATAATTGAACTTGTATGTTCAAGAGGTAAATTTAAAAGGCCAAAGGCAGCATATTATATCTGAAAATTATAAAATAAATCTATTTACAAAGAATTATTAAATAAATGTAGATTTTTTTTTTTTATCAAGAGTAAGAGAAGTGTTATTAAAGGTTGAAAAGTGGATTGTCTTTGATTGCTATTGACTCCTAAGTTGTCACACATCATGGAAATTGTGTAACAGTCTCCTTTTCTTTATTACTTTTGTTGTTGATGATCTGTACATGTAAATTTTATTATTGTAATTAGTTTGGGGTTCTCTAGTGTGGGGCTGTGCCACATTTCATTTAAATATTTTTATTTTCTTGTTAAATTTATTCATGTAATAAAGATTTATAACAACACTGAAATGTTATTTTTTCTTCTTCCTTTGATACGTTTTCTACCAAATATAACATTAGCTGGCGCATAAACCTGGAGCTATATAACATTAGCTGGCGCATGAACCTGGAGCTATAGGTGCATGTGGATTGTGCAACTCCTGTTGGAACACAGTAGGGATGTACTAGGAATAAATAAAGGCAATTTTCAATTTCATCTTTTTATTTAGAAAAAAAAATAAGGTTCATATTTACATAATTTATCTAATACAATGATTTTTTCTGACCTTGGTAAAAAATGTTTATCAAAGAAAATCATCTGAATATTAATAAATAATAGAGTGTAGGAAAACCATAATACAAGGATCATGCCACAAAAAGAAGATAGTTCATTTGGCATCCTACATTATTATGTACATACATAATATGCCACTATTTCCAGAATCATATAAACAATAGCTAGGTAGGCACAATGACATATAATAAGATAAAATACATCTCAATGTATAAAACATATAAAAATAATACCAATACTTTTTGATATTGTAGATTACTTACAATTTTTTTACCATGTAAAAGTACGGCCATAGTAGCTTGGCTTCCGACTTTTTTCTCCTCTACATCCTTCATCTTCTTCCTAATCTAGCTTATGTCTAGAAGAGCGAGCAACACCCACTAACCCACTACCTCACAGGCACATCCCGCCACTTGCCTGGTGTAATGTAGGAATCATCTGGGTTGGGATTGGGATCGCTAGTAGATGTGGGGCTGTATGTGCAAGCGACGGGAAGAAAGCCTCCCTCTTGTTAGCAGGTGTTGGTTTGAGCAACAATCATGAAAAATGAGTAAATATTTTACATTTGTCGGACATTACAATAGTTATAAAAGAGAAGCAACGTTACACAAAGGTCAGCAGATGATCCGTGAACAACAACATCTGTTGCATTGTACACACATGACAGTGCATCTGAATGAAGACTTAGAGAGATTTCAGGAGGATCATCTGAAGCTCAGGTTGCCCCTGGGTAACACAGTTACTTATTAAACGCACATCAATGTACTGAAGAAACTACAGCTTGGCAAGATTGTTATGTGTGCAATTTATTTAAACAGAAATATTCAACGAATTCATGGTATCCAATGCATGGATATTTATTTATAATATAATAGTAATCGATATTTAGGTTATTTTGTTTATTTCTTTGACACCTCCTGATTACGTTTGAGAAACTCCGTTTTAATAAATAGCCGACATGGAATAACAAACTATGAAGCAGATTAACGTGTCAATGAAAGAGCAATATTGAGGGATTGATTGATTGACACATCAGCAGGAGGCCTTAGGACAGACAGAACAGAGATGACGGCTTGAGTAAAGTACCTACATTGAGTATTTTACTAAACAGAATATGAATATGAAAGTACAATGTGTTTTTTTTTGCAATATTTACAAAATTTACAAGTAACAGTAAATTTTAAATGAATTTAGGTAATTTATTAGCAACTTTGCACCCCCACTTGAGCTTGTTTTGTTTTATAGTATTTGTAATGAGGTTGGTTACACTGATTTTTATATATTGTTTTTATTTCTCATAAGTTTTACAAATAATAATTTACTAAGCTAGAAGAAGAATTGATTTATCAACAATAATATTATACCTAAATGAAAGAAGAGTGTGTTTAAAGGTAGAAGATAGGAATATGAGTATATGGGTGTGAAGAATGAATACCTAATAAGGTTGTGGGAATGAAATGGAAAGAACTGGATTTTAGCTAAACTAAAATAAAAGTCTATAATGCTGCCATTCCAAAAAGGATAGGTACATAAAGGATGTGTTGATTTTGCAAATGAATTTAAGTACCTAGTTATTTTTTTTAACTTAGCCATTTTTGTGGAAATATTTTAGAAAATAATGTTTGACATATTTTGTATAACATTAACTGAAATGCTAGTAATGCAATAAGTAATTACTTATGTAAGATTAAGTAGTTTTCCTCAATGAGCTATCAATAAAGTGAACAACTTTAGTCAATTGATGAGAAAACCACGATGTATTGTAATTTGTAAGTACGGGTAGTGCAGGATTTTAAACATCAAAGGAGTGGTTTTATAAATTAAATATTTGTGAAACCTTTAATGGATATGTAACCTTTATTTAAGAAGTGTACCTATTATATGAGGAGGTACATTTGTATGTTTAAACCGACGTCTTTTATGAAATTCAGTGGGGGTGTCGATAAAGCGTCGGTACACACAATGAAAAGAAACATGGTTGACTAAATAAAGCAGTACAGATGTACATGGATCTTAATGAACGTGTTTAAAATCACAACTAACAGCACCATCTTGTAAGACGTCATTTTTAACAGTTCACATAATTTTTTTTTTTTTTTTTTAATAGATTTGTGGAAAGGAATGCAATCCACCAACCAATTTTACCTGGCCAGTTGTCTTCATGCGAAAGCAGAAGCTTGTGTGCATGCAACGGCATCTATTGAACCAGGGTCAAAGTTATCGTCGCGGGATTCGAACCAGCGTTATCCGGCTCCAAATAACCTGTCTTGATCCCCGCGGCTATAACACCGACATGTTAGGTATGTTGTTTTCCCATGGTCCTTAATTTATGGGGGTTTATAGTTTGATAACAAAATGCAATGACATGCCAAAGTAATTATTTCAGATAGGTTGTGTAGAGATTAAGGACCTTTTCCGACACAAGTCATTCTACCCGGGTTGTCTATGGATTACGGGACAAACCGTGTGAAAGCTTTCATACATCTCTATACACTACTAACCTTCGACTCAGCACCGAATAGGAAAATCCATAGACAAACTGGGCAGAATGGTTGCAGAATGCGTCTAGTGTGAAATGGCTGTAAGGAGTATTTTGTGAAGAAAAACAAAATAAAAAAACGCAACTAAAAAAACAAAATAATGCTGATTAATTTGATAAGTTGTTAGCTTTAAGAATATCACAGCAGCGCCTTAACTCAAATGCCACTCACGTTCACTAACATCCGTGTACCCCTGTGTAAAAGCATCCCGCAGTTCAGTTGCGGCGCGCCTAGATGATGGAGGTGATGAGTCGCGCCTTGAAGTTGACGATCCTCTCCGAGGTCTGTGCCAGCCGCAGGATGAGGTCCTGGATGAGGTTGGAGATGCCCCTGTTGGCAATGATGAAGAGGCGCGTCACGGGGCCGGGGATGCCTTCCGTGTAGCCGTCAGCCTTGCCCGCCTCCCCGTCCAGAGGAGCTGAGCTGGCCTCGTCAGACTGCTCCGTGCCGCCAGAGCCCGCTACCAGCTGCAACACGGGACACCACACTCTCAATATGTGCACTAGAGTATTCAGAATATTCCTCCTCTATGTGACGGCACCAATACTAAATAACAATATGCTTTCTCGTTAATCAGTGATGTTTTCTAGTTCGCAGCACTGTGAGCTCATACAGGCGATAGTAATGCTCAATGCAGGACGGTGCACTTTGGTGTCTTTTCACCCTACCTATTATTGAAATGATCACGCTCTGTCCTGTCTTTATCCCGGCCAGGTGACATCAGATGTATTCCCCTACGCGTCCATTGGCAGCAGACCTCAAGCTGAGATAAGATCGCCAGCTAGTATAGAGCTGCACTATGAGATTGTGACTCATCATTGCAATAATGTTTCCGGTGCGCCTACACTACTCGTAGCTTCACAGAGGGAAAAACAATAGCACACTAGACAGAATATTTTTTTTTAAATGTAGTACATTTCCATCTTATTTTTCTGATGTTCTGGTAATAAAAAAGCTACACATATAGTGTTCTATATGTGTAACTTCTTGCCTGCGTTATCCTCAAAGGGGTCGCATGTGGCGATTCGGGATCTATTTATTTTTACAGGTAAGGGGGCCGGCCTCACACCAACCACTTTCAGTTGAAGTGGGGGTATCCTAGCTCCTGGGGGGGCTGGTTATCATTTTTTGTGAAGGCTGAGTACACCCTGGGATCGAACCCATGCTCTCAGCATGGAATGCAAGCATTCTACCAACTGAGCTATTGACCGGACTTTTTGCAAGCTTGGTCGTCGCTACAAAGCGCCAATTCTCAAGCAAGACCCAGTTTTTGTAGGGCTGAATGGACCTTTCCATGATTGGTCTTTGGTAAAGGTTTATGAATTTTTCAACCTAGGGAAGAGCAAATTTGAATATATAAATGGTATACTTTTTGTTTTTAATAATCAATGATTTGGATTATTGTTGTTCTACTGAGTTTTATCTGGAAACTTGAGCGTTTCTCACTTCATTTTGCAGATAAACTGTAAAAATCTAAGCCCTCTCATTTTTTTTTACAAAATCTCTACTTATTCGTTATCGACAATGCTTCAAACAAATATAAAATCTTTTATGTGATTTATGAACCAATAAATATAGGTACCTACATAGATGTAAGCTTTTTTTTCATTATTATTTAGAAACAAGTTTTATACTTGTGTAGTGCTTTCAACTGAAAAACATCAGTTGGAATCTTACGTTAAAACAAAAACAACATAATGCATGTTATTTTACAAATATATAGTGTTGGGAAACTTTTCACATTCATTTTAAATATGAGCGTTCTTCTTAATACTTCAGTATATCTAAAAATGTGAACACACAGAGCTGTCACTGATAAGCGACTGCCAATCCATGGAACGCGGGACTAGCATTGCTCAGGCAACCGTTGCATTATACCTACATGTTTTGAAAGTAGTTTGTTGAATTGTAATAGCTGTTATTACTGACAATCATTCATCTATGTAATGTTGAAAAACTAAATATTTGACAGGTAGAAATACAAAACAATAAAGTTGCATTTAGTGCAAGACGATGACCGGTGATGGAGGATGAAAGAAAACAAGATGAAAAGGCAAATGGACTCAGCGCAAATTTGAAAAAAAAATTCCCAGCGGGCAAACGTCAAGTCTCTATGTGACGTTTATTTACAGCATATTTTTTTGCCTTTTCCTTAGCAGTCTCATAATTTAGGATCTCATAATTTAGTTGTCTTTGGAATTTGTTCCGAGTCCATTGCCTATGCTATTTGGAGCATTATAATAATATGCATCTATAACTACGACAGGAAACAATGATATGCCTGCCACTAAGTGCACTGGTGACTGGTGAGCATGCTACATACTGACAAAGTGATTTCATTACAAATACAATGAATGATAAACCGGATCTCAGGATAATAATGCGATGAACGGGATTCGGGTGCAGCACATCCACTAATCATACTATTATGAAATGTACCTGAATTACAATCTAATAATGATAAGGGGCATACTTACCTATATAATAGTGATGCAAAATTATTAAAAATACTCAGTGTTATTAATTATTGATTAATCAAAATATGTTAGCTGGAATAGAAAATAATGATTGTTTATCGTTGTGAAGAATGTCTGGATTATTGTTTTTACTGTGCGTTATGTCCAAGATACGAGTTAAGTCAATGCGTCTAGGAAGACCCCGCTCACAGGGTCGAGACTAACTGGCAAATGGGCGTGAGACTGAGAGCACTACCGGAGCGGAGATGAGAGTCAGTTTGTCCGCGAGTGCTGGCCGGCCCATGTCCATTTGTGAGTCCAGTCTCGACCCTGTTCTCGAGACTATATCGCCTCACTAGGCCGGTCACCAGCAATGTAAAAATAGCGTAAGGTGGCAAATAATGTTCTAATATTTTGATGTTGTTAGAATAGATACCTGAAGTGTAAAACAAAATTTGAACTTGTGCTAACTACAGGGTCATCAGAAATCTTGTTTGTTTGTTTTAATTTTAGTTTTTGGCCTTTACTTCATTATTAAAAACGCATTAAAAAGTATTTTTTTTAGAAAAGTAATTCTTTACACTTTGAAAGTACACCAATGCTTAAACAACACCCAAATAACTGCTCTACAATTTATTTTCAAATAATTTTCTTCATTAAAATGAGTATTTTGGTCAATGTCTTGCTTGGAAGATGGCTAAACGTAGAAGTAGGTACAGTTTTGTGGTATCGGAAAAAAGTAGGCAGTTTTTGAAGTTAAGTATCTCGGAATCTATTATAACTACATATTTGTGAATTACTTTGAATTTTAGAAAATTGCAATGAACAACTTTTATATCAAATGTACTTTTAAAATAAAATTCCAAAAACTAAAAATAGTGGATTTTTTTATTTATTTATTTGATCATTCTGTATATACCACAAGCCTTTCACAACTGAAAAAAAAAAAAAACAATTTTCTACAAATAAAAAATGTATGGAATATACGATGACACTCCTAGAGAGTAATTTAGTTTTCAATAATGTTTCGATTTAGGCAATTAAGGTGAGTTTAATTAATGGTTTACGCACTGGGATCTATTTTAACAACATACAAAAAAACCAGAGCAGGGCAATTATTATTTGCGAGCTCCGATGTTTGTGGTGACTGGCCTACCAGTGGACACTTCCTATTAGGTAATCGGGTCGGGAGAGTGCAGGGGAGCGAGGAGAGGGAGGGAGAGGAGGCAGGCGGGTGACAGACTACAGAGCGTGAGAGAAAGTGCATGTCTGCGTGAGGACCTTGGTCGCCGTGTGGGAGGCCGTAATGCCGAGCCCGATGGAGTCTGTCCCGGTGAGCACCCGGAAGGCCTGCCCGGCCGCCCGCGCCATGCTCTCCGCCGGCCGCTGCCAACAACCACAACACGCTCAAGTCCCTCCTGGCTGGTCTCCCTCTCCTCCCTCCTCACTCATCACACACTCCGTGCCTTGTCAGCGTGATTCATGCCGATTACCTTGTTCGCCCTGTTCGAATGCATTAGTAGGTGGGTGTACATATCGGTACGGCTTAAAGTGAACGGGGTGAAATCGGGTAAAACGTCACTTTTGATAGTTCAATGTGTGAGAAACAAAGAAATAGGTACCAATTAACTTTGTGAGTTTGAAGGCCGCAAAGTCATGACAGCGCCCTTTAGCTGTCATCCAAAGTCAGTTTTAGCCGCGTACATAATATGTGCATATAGGTATTAGGTAGGTACCTACGCGTGTGCTGCCATGAGACCGCTTATGCGTACACACAAGGAGTTTGTATTAGTTGATCCTACTTTATTTTACTTTTCGTATGGTCGCCAAGCGCCAACAATTCCTTGGCCGTTGGGCGGCGTCAGAGGCAAAGATCGAAGACCTCCAACCACTTCCCCGCTCCTAGCGCGGCTTCGTAGAGGTTAGGCCAGGAGGACTCCTAGGCCAGGAGGGTGTCTTCTGGTGGGGCACCCCTCCACTATTTATCAGACAATTGGTGAGAGTCGTGGAACACGCGGGAGCCCATACACCCACCTACTAATGCATTTTAACTCGATCCGTGTGCAAAATATAACACTCCCTCATACATCGCGAGATATTTCCTAACTCACTCAAAGGGCGTTCATACGGGTCGAGTTCCAATGCATTAGGAAGAGGGTGTATGCGTGTGTCGCCATCTCTCCGCTGTTGGCGGCACACAATCACTGACGAGTACGTATAAGCGGTCACGCATACACCATCCTACTAATGCACTAGTACTTTATTCGTGTAATAGGCTCCTTAGAGCCTGATATAATTTAATATTCTTATGCTTTTTATCACAATCTCGTTCCCAAGTAGGTACACACTTAATGTCCTTTAAATACATACATTATGTTCATTATCTCACAACATAGACCATCAATTACGTTCTGCTGCAATCTTGAGGAATATCGATGATCCTCAGGTATTCATATCATTCTTTCATTTTAATTTACAACCCACAGAGGCAACCATTCACTCACTCACGCGTACAGTATATTCCTATCATATATTATGTAATCAGCACCATCTATTGAGGCATGTTATAATAATGTTAATATTAATAGCATATTGTGAGTGACAGGAGTGTACAGTACAGGTGACGCACTACTAGTATCGAGTAGTGTGATGTATCAGGAAGTAGTTGAATGTATTTAGTGGGTTTGGAAGGCAGAGAGAGATGTGAAGCTTTCACTCTTTGGATTAGTCAGTCAAGAAATAACGTTATGTCAATGTTACGTACACAAAACAGGTTATTCATATTATACCCATTACAAATATAACAAAACGTAGGAAAACTGCTAGACGCAATATGTAAAAAGAGTATAGATAGATACTGCCCAAACCTAAAGTATGCATGGACAAATAATTTGTTGCGTAAATACATAAATATTTGTTTTTCAACTATTTCTTTAAATTTTACACATAATGTGATATTTTTACTGTTTTGAACTATGTATGCTATTTCAAAACCCACGCAGAAGAAAATAATAATAACTGATCACTATGTACCTACCTATATTTTTGGCGTTTATTTTTATTCGTACTTTTTTAAGGCAACAGTAATTAAATAATTTTTTTTTTGTGTTTCTAACAGAAATTTTCTTTTACAAAAGTTTTGATACAGTAGATCACAAATATCTGATTTTTTATAATAGACAGTGGTGTGCTATAGGCTAGACACTGTGAGATTATAAATTGAAATATTGTGTATAAAAGAACAAAATATTGTGGATCAGTGTTGCTGGTTCCTTACCCGGATGATGTCAAATAAGAAGTTCCCTGATCCTCCTCCTGAGCCGCCAGAGCTGCCGCCTTGGTCTCCTCCGCCGAAGCCGAAGCTCAGGAAGCTGCACAAACAAACAAACTTATGGAACATGACAACGCAGTGGAAGCCTGAAGTAATGAAAGCACCACGTTGCTGCTAAAGCAAATTAAAGATATTGTAATTGTATGAAACATTATTGTTCTAGTTCTAATATGCCTTTGGTTAAAACCTTTTTAAGTTTTTTTTAATAAACTGCAATATAGAACTCTTTCACTTTATCTTATGTAGCTCCGTTTCCACCGAGTTCAGTCGGATGATAAAGTGCATAGTTGTTAATGCAGGTTAAAAAACAAATACATAGGCAGCCACTGATCTTTCCTTTGGTGAATTTCGTTAGAGTCACTTACATGATAGTGTATGCTTATTAAAATAATGAATATGCCTACGAGTCTATGTCGATACATAATGATATGCAAACATTGCGTTACCGCTTATTTCTGTTCTCGTCAGATGAGTCCGCGTCCACGTCGTCTAGTGAGAGGTCTTCGTTGTCAGCGCCGTTTCCTCCTGAGGCCGCCAGTTCCTGATCAGCGTTGTCAGTCTTCTTCTCAGCTTCAGAATCATCGAACTGCACTCGGACTTCGTTTTGTTGAGACTCGGCGCCCGCGAGGAGGTTTTCTTCTCCATTCACAGCTGACGTGGCCTGAAAACACGAATACCTGAAGTTGGCAGCGCTCGCGTTGGGTTCGGACATTGAGAATACAGCATTGATTAGTAATAATTAGTAGAATGGCTGGATATGTGATGCTTGCGACGGGCGGTCCAGTCCGATGGATTTTCGCTCGACCTCAGCAGATGCGCAGCAGATCCTGTACGTGTCAGGTGTACTTTAGATCTGCCCTGTCATCCAAGAAAACAAAATATGAAACCCCAGAAGTTGTGAGTGAGAATAAAACAGATGAAATAAAAGATGAAACAAGTCCTCCGAGAGATTAAGGTGTCTGTGGTCGTTGTGGTGTCGTTGCGTCGCGTCAGTTAGTCTGCTCGGACAGGAATGGAATCTTTATAAACAGAAAGTTAGTAGGTAGGCGTGGTTCTACGTCCGTTTCAGTTTGTCGTCTCTGGGCGTCATACAGGCCGGAGTCTCTGGCGTTAGTCGGTCATGTCGTTAGACTACGAGAAGTGTCTGCCAGTGGGACAGCATTACCGTGCTTGCGGCACTGCTCGAGGCGGCGGCTGCGGGGAGCTCGCTCTCATTCCCTCCAGAGGCGGAGACAGAAACTGTCGACGAATCAGAAACTAAAGAAGTCGACTCGACAGTGCTGGAGTCAGATTCTGTCGTGGAAGGAGGTTCCGCTTCAGAAGTGGAAGGTTCAGAGTCAGAAGAAGAAAGTTCAGAGACAGAAAGAGAAGAGTCGACGAGAGCAGATGAGGGGGAAGTGTTCTGAGCGATCGTGAGAGATGGCTCGGTGTTACTTGCTTGCACCTGTGTGGGCTCGGCGGGCTGCTGCTCTGTGCTCACGCGGCTGGCCACAGTGACCGAGCTGGAGGACTTGGAGTCTTCCTCTTCCTCTGAGCTATCGTCATCATCATCGCTCTCCCCGTCAGGCCCGTATGTGGGCAGCGAGATGGAGATCTTTCCGCCCGCCGAGGCGGTGGAGGAGGCCCTGGTCCCGCCCCCTCCGCCTCCCGCCTGTCCCCCGCCCCCGCCCAGGGCTCCAGACAGCAGAGACCTTCCTACAGTTCGGAACAGGAAGCTGACTATCTGCTGTATTTTTTGATCTACTATCTAGAACACAATTATATACATAGTTGGTGACAGCCACTGCACTCACAGAGACACCTCAAGTCGTCCTTATCCAGGAGCAACAGCTGCATAAACAGGGAAACATGAAGTATTAGAAACATTATTCAACCATATACTTAAAACATATAACATTTCTATGACAAGTTTAATCATTTGTAATCGTCTGACTTACATTAATTAATTATCTCGTAACAAATGTTTTATCTTTCTACGAAAATAGTCAAAGAACAGCAAAAGACCAATTTTCGTATCGAGTTTGAGAGAAGTGCAGAAAAGTTTGAATTTACGAGGCAGAAAAAGTTACTCGTGAAGATGTACTTATCATAGATAGCTTATTTAAAATGAACAATCAGATCGTGGTAAAGCACGATCACTGTGATGTAAAAATGCATTATTTCATCTCACAGATGTAAATTCTCGAAGGCAAACGAGTCTCGACAATTAGGAACAACAGCGACATTCTAGCATTCGTGCCGATAACAAGTAAAGTGAGGAGCATGCGCACGCACAGCCCCGTAGCTAACTGCACACACTTTTTGCACTTGCAGAATTATGTAATGGATAATTATCGTTTCAAGGTGTGATGGATAACAGTAGAGAACGCACGTTTTATAGACGGGCTTAAGTACAATGGAGTCCGCACAATTAAATAGGGTGGAAAGCAAATGACGTCATTTGGCCGAGGTGCCAGGCACTTGTTATTGGGTGAATGATTGCCAAATATCTTTATTCTGAATCTGACCATTGCCATCCTGACGCTACCATCCTTACAATGTAAAATATTACACATTTTACACATCACAGAGATAGGACACACTCGTACTGTCATATTTCAATGTAATGTAGGTAGATTGAAACAATATCACAGTCTACGTATTACATTTATCACATTTATCGTTGAATATTTAATTGTAATAAAATATTCCTGATTATGTAAAAGCCTTTTTTTTAATTTACTATAGTCGACAACCGATGACGTCATCCAGCAGAGGGAAATTTTAAATGTGCGGACTTCGTTCTACAAATTTTCAATACACGTATACACAAGCCTTTACAGCTAAAGAGTCTGATGTATAACAATTTAATTGATTTTCTTCATGAAATGATAACAAAAGGTTCATGCTTTTTAAAAATAAATGATGCTTTGTAAAAAGACAAATTTATAGACTTATAATTAAGAAACTTGTATATTCACTAAATAATAAGCCAAATTTACAAATATAATGTTCAGATAATAATTGTACTTTCAAGCGATGAAAAATTATGACAGTTTCCATACAATCTATAACCCAGCTTATTGGGTCAGCAGTATATTGACGCGGCGTTACATACCTGGGACAGTGTGGGGAAGAGTTTATTGGGTCAGCAGTATATTGACGCGGCGTTACATACCTGGGACAGTGTGGGGAAGAGTTGCCTCAATATTCCAATAGTCCTCTTGTTCCTTTCGCTTTGCTCCGCGTTTGGTTCACCGAGATTTAATGAATCTAAAGTTTCCTGCAAAACGAGAAAATAAATTCAATTAATCATGAAATGTAGCTTATCTGTATACTTATATTGTAGCAATTTATCTGTTCAAGAGTATCAACGGCCTAATTGACAGTTCCACCCTGTTAGAGAGTTTTAAGCTTTATGTGCCGGATGACTATTTTTGGAGAAGACGGCATGATATTTTTCATGTACAGCTATCCCGTACCGATGTCATGGCACAACATGCCTTAACTCGGAGTGTAACTCTAATTAATTTCGCCTATAAAGATATATTTAAAACTAATATAGAATCTTTAAAAACTGAGCTATCGATCGGACGTATACGAGTAGAAACTATTTATTTTAACAGGTAATGGCCAACGCCAACCACTTAACTTGAAGTGGAAGCTTCCCTGTTCCCGAGGGAGGTTCTCATTTCTTATGAATGTTAAGTAAACCTTGCAGGCGCAAGAAATTGGGCTTGAAGAAAGCACCGAAATAAGAAATCATGTCTTTCACCCTGGGCGGGATTCAACTCCTACCCCTCTGCCTTTGTACTTAACCTTTGAACCAGTCGAGCTATCGACCGGACTTATCTAATCTCAATCTTATCTACCTGCCTACCTAAATAACATTGTACTTGTTTATTTTGATTGCAGAGATACGTAGGATAAATAGACATATGATGTTCACACTCCTCCACATCCCACACGGATTTATTTTCGTGAATTGGGTGAACACTAATGGCAAGCATTGACCTCCAGACTGACATGTTGTTTTCCCCGTGGTAATTAAAGTTGCCTCAATGCTTTATCTAATTTGAAAATGTTAAAGTGTAATAAGTGTTTGCGAAATGTTTGTAATTATTGCGTGAGGTCTTTAAGTAATTACCAAAGTTTCTATAAACTTGAAATTTAAAATCAACAGAGCGTTTATTTTCAAGTTGAATTGTGGGCACATCTCGGGAAATTGCCAGTTCTTCAGTGCTCAGTTTAGTAGGTACTGTGCCTACATTTGTTATCAATACTTGCATAAATCATCATAGTATTGTGTAATTGTTCACACATGTGATCGCAATCGACAGCAATATATTGCACTATGTACCTGCCGACATTTCATTTGAAAAAATGCTTTTCGCTGCGATGAAAACTTTATGTACCGTTATCAAAGAATGATCACAAATGTTTATCGGATTGAACTGCGTCTTGCTTGTCAATTTTTCACTTTCTAGTAACAACCATTGTTAGGAAGACTGAGGGACGACAAGAGCCTGGTAGAGGACGTATGTCCTGGCTGGGAAGTATAGGGGAGCTGACCGGCATTCAATGTGTAGAGGAACTGTCTCGAAAGGCGCAGGTCAGAAACATGTTCACCAATGTTGGGGGGACCGGAGAAGGCACATAAAAAATAAGTGACGAGCAAGCATGTAGAGGCACTAATACTGGAGTTGTGAAATATATACCGGAGTTGACCCAAGTAGACCATGGAGGGAAGTGGCACAAGACAGAGAGTCCTTGAGGGTTGTGGTGTGGGAGGCAAATGCAGAAAGCAACTAAGCTACACATATAGTGTAACTTCTTGCCTGCGGTGTCGCATGTGGCGATTCGGTAATAAATATTTTTACGGGTAAGAAGGCCGGCCTCACACCAACCACTTCACTTGAAGTGGGTGTTTCCCAGCTCCCGAAGGGGCTGGTTTTCATTTCTTGTGAAGGCTTTTGGGTTTGAAGTAAACGCCGAAACGGGAAATCATTTCTGACACCCTCTGTGGGGATTGATAGAATGCAAGCATTCTACAAACTGAGCTATCGACCGGACTTTCTATAAACTTGGTCGTCGCTACAAAGCGCCAAATCTCAAACAAGACCCAGTTGCTGTAAGGCTGGATGAACCTTTTGGTAAAGGTTTATGAATTTTTCAACCCAGCGAAGAGCTAATTTGAAAATATAATTGGTATATTTTTGTGCTCCGCTGGGATTCGAACTCACAACCTTCCATTTACGAGTCCGAAGTGTTACCACTGGACTACGGACCGGTCCCTGAGACTTAAGGCTAGTGAGCCGACAAAGTAAGTGAGTTGTCACCTGTGCGTTCTGTGCGGGGGCGATGATCTCTATGATGTCCGGCCGGCTGTCCACGCCCGGATCAGGGCTCGCCACTGGGGCGGCCTGTCCCTGCTGCAGCACCAGCGCCAGCATCAGCATCAGCCCTCCTATCCTCAGCGACATCCTCAAGCGGTGCATCCTATGGAGGGGTGAGCCTGCAAGCAGCACAACACAAGGCGTGAGTAGGGGGGAACAACGTAAAAGACGTAGATCTGCTGTGTATGTTCCTTGACTTATAGGATGATATGCGGCTGACCACCCATGCTGTAGAAAATGGTTCACTTTGCCAATGTCGACAAGAGTTGCAGGGTGTATGTTCATTTGAGATTCGGGTTTTTATATAGTAAGTCCGCATGCGGCATGTTTAAGCACGAATTTATACGTGTCTGCTTGTGAAAATGCTATAATGTGAATCCTTAATGTTACATATCTTTGCAACTTAGATTAGATGGCGTTCGTCTGTTTCTTCCCATAGTGACAAACAATAATACGCAAACAACGATAAAATGAGACATAAACATGACGGTTGCCTGGAAACTGATATTATAACCAGACCTCGTTTGTATGAAGATGACGCCCTAGAGCGCACTCTTTTTTGGCACACAAAATGGATCAGATGCTCCATCTATGACTTTTGTGTTGATACATGCATTTATAAATTAAAATATGATTCTTGAACATACATGTTTCACGATCTTATTCACGTTTGTTTTTAATGATATTATGTTTATCTGTACATTTTTAAACCATCACTGGCTTGAAGTTTTTTTAAAGTGTTTTTGATGAATTCTTAAATTGATTACACTGATTTTACTATTAAATGTTAAAAAAAAAAAATTGAAAGCCCTATTTTTCGAACATTCACTACTCTGAAAAAATCAGCTTACGCATTTTATAATATCACGTTTTTTAATTTATTAATATTGTTATGATTTTACTGGGTTTAATTCTACTCTGTTAATTAAACTGCAATTATTTGTTTTAACAGAATTTATTTTACCCGGTTTGGTTCACAATTGACAATCACTGTTCACGGCCAAATGCTTGAAGCGACTAATCGTCTGATGCCCTTTTCACTCCGTTTTTATAGGTACAAGAGAGATCTTTCTTGCATATTCCAGATCATTCCATCTCTCGCTCATACCAGGCCGCCGTTCCATGTACCTTACTACAACCATCATGGATCATACTGGACTGTTCTACATACACTATTGTACATATACTGACGCACGTAGGTACTTCAAGTTCATAACAATATTATATTTTATTCATTTATTTTAAAGTTATTATTTGTTTCAGTACCCTAAGTATGACCCGCTCGATCAAGTGAATAGAAAGAAATAAGTTCCTATTTTACAGCTGGATTTTCACTTTAAATGACAAAACGCTACAAATGTCGAAATTTTAATGAAAATGGAAAAAAAAACGATGGATTTGGATGAAGAACAAAGTGCCGGATTATAAAGGAAGTAGGTTTAGTATTGTTTTAGAAGCCAATGTGGCTTAAGGCAGAGGAGGCATTTCTGTTACATTCACTTCTTCGTACACAATATTAACGGCGTTGCGGAACGTCTCGCGAGTCCATGGCTCAGGAACTCTCCCATGGCGAACCCATAGCGCTTCACAGAGACAGAGATCAAATACTCGTGTAAGTGTAAAGGAGAAGTGCACTTGCTCAAGTATTAGTATCAGATGATGCTTATCTGTGAGCTGGTGCTCATCAAAATGTTTACCAACACTTGTGAGACAATTTACATGCAGTGTTTTAGCTTAGTCAGTGCAGTGCCGGATAAAATATGTAAGTAATAATAATATTAGTATGATTTATTAGGTGAGCGCTGTTTTTGTGAGAATCCCACCTCAAGAGCCCTATGCGAGCTTGGTCGTCGCTTAAAAATAGCGCTAATTCTCAAACAAGACCCAGTCGCTGTAAAGCTGGATGTGCTTTACTGGCCGGTCTTTGATAAAGATATATAATATATACATTTTTTAACCCAGCGAGGAGAATATATGAAAATATAAATGGTATTTTTTTTTGTGCTCCGCCGAGATTCGAACCCACAACCTTCCATTTACGAGTCCGAAGCTTTACTACTAGACTACGGACCGGTTATTATATTTTAACTTACAAACGATGCTTCGAGAAGGCACAATACAAAACGTGAATCATGAGATAAGCTCATGATTGCAGGCAACAATTAATAATAATAATAATAATTTTTATTTCTATAGATAAATACAATACAATTTTGTAATAAGTTTTTGTGAAATACATTTTGAACTATATATTGAACAAACTTTATTTTGGAGGGCTGGAGCCTAAACTAGGTCTTGCCTGTTCTTATAGGTCTCCAGTCACTCTGTGTGCGTGTGTGTGTGTGAGTGATGTGTGTATTTGTGTGTGTGTGTGTGAGTGTGTGCACTCATTTTCAACCCACAACCTCCAAGAGGGATTCTGTAGCGGCATAATCAAGGTCTTGTAACCAGGATGCCACCTTCCTTTTGCATTCCAACTTTGTCAAAGAGTATACATCCACCTTACTATCAATCCTGTTGTATAAAAATGGACCCCGAAAGTGAAAGAATCTTTGTGCAAACGATGTTGAGACCGTGTTTCTAGGACACATGCCACTTCGCCTCGACAGAGTTGTAGAACGATCAAAAGCAAGTAGCTTGTGTTGTTTAAGAATTGTCTGCAAAATATATAACTGTCTGACAGTTAAGACTTGAGACCTCTGGTACAGCTCAACCGTTGGGAAACGGAAAGGCAGAAAGTGGATCACTTTCAGAATGGCCCTTTGAGATCTTTCAATTTTCATAACATTTGATTTATTAGTTCCACCCCAGACAGAAATACAGTATACAATTAGTGATTGACAAAGGGAGAAGTAAACTGTTCTAATAATATTAGGGGTTGCGATGTTTCTCATTATCTTGAAGATGTACATTAGTTTTCTGATTCTTGTAGTGAGCACTTCAAGATGTTCTTTGAAACTCAATTTATTGTCTATCGTTACTCCGAGGTATTTATAAGAATTCACCCTCTGAAGTTCAACACACGAACAATAAGAAGTAGAACAACCTGAAGAATGGACCGTTAAATGATATTGGGAATTATTTGAACTACTACCATTTTAAATGGTAAATGCTAAATATTTCGATTTGTCCGTGTTTAGGGTTAACAGGTTTTGGTTTAACCAATTTGAAATAGAATTAAGACCAGTTTGAGCGAATCTATATACTTCTTGCCATGAATTAGCACTGAAAAGTAGTGCAGTATCATCTGCAAATGCTAAAAATTCTCCCACTCTCTATTTTGAGCTGGCAAAGTTCATTAATATAAATAAGGAATAAAGTGGGTCCTAGTATACTTCCTTGAGGAACACCGTATGTAACTGGGTGCTCATCACTAATAGTTTTGCCTAATTTGACACTTTGAGTGCGATTTGTCAGATAATCTCTGAGGAGATCCAGCTGTCTGCCCCGAATTCCCAAACGATTCATTTTACTGAGAAGTAATGGGATCGAGACCGTATCAATGGCTTTAGTAAGGTCCAGGAAAACTGCCAGGGATTTGTTTCTGTTGTCTAAATTTTCAACTAAATAATCGGTGAGATCGTGAACAGCATGAGCGGTGGATAGGCCATGTCGGAATCCGTATTGATTCATAGAGATAAGTTTATTGGATTCAAGGTAATTTATAAGTCTATTGTTAATTAAGCGTTCTAAAATTTTGGATAAGGAAGGCAAGATTGAAATTGGCCTATAATTGGTAATGAGTGTTTTATCTCCACTCTTGAATATCGGATGAATAATAGATCTTTTGAAGGCGTTAGGGAATATACCCGTTGACAGAGAGAGATTACAAATATGGGTTAGAGGAGGGATCACTTCTTGGAATTACTTCTTAGAATTTACGCATTGCGTTGTTTGTTGTAACGAATGTAAGTTATTTAGTAAAACATATAGGTATATACAGATAGATCTTTCCTTGGAATGAGGGCATGAGTTTAAATTTGTAACGAGTTTACAGAATGAAAATGTATTTTTAAATATCAATAAAAGAATAGTTTTTATGAAACACATTATTTTATTTGCCCAGTTTATTTGAGAGAATTTTTGTAAGCGCTATCGGACTTTATCCGTCCGTCTGCAGAGGTTAACATTAGCCTTATGAGAGTTAGCCTCTGAAGATGAACGGATAAAGTCCGATAGCGCTTAGAAAAATTCTCTCAAATAAACTGGGCAAATAAAACTATGTGTTTCATAAAAAAATCCTTAATTAGTATGTTAGAACTAAGGAATCAAGGCTAAATGCATTCCAATATTTAATGTTGTAATGAAATGAATAGATACATGATAATGCTGAGACAATTATTTTCTATAAACATAGAAACCCGTGTAAGTATTATTTATCTTATTTTCACAATGCATTTTCGGAAAAAATCCTAGATTAAAATGTTTAATACTACCTAGTATATCTACGACTCATGCAAAACGAAAGGAACGGAAATATGAACAGGTAGAACCAATGAATTAATATGATGAGGTAAAAATATGAAAGTTATGATAAAATGATTCCGTGTTTTCATTTACATTTTTGAAATCTCTTTTTAGGATTTTTTTCGGTATATCCTAGGTAAAACGGAAAAAGAGGAAACGCAAAATGGTAGAACAAGCCAATTTGTTTGTTTTGGATATGTTTGGATGTAATTCTAGTCACGCCACTGGAAAGCAGAGTTGTGCTCGCCTACTTCCACTCCCGCCAATGCTACTTTCTCCATGATGCAATTAGAGAATATCATAACGAGAAGTGTGATATCTATATCTATAAAGAAGGATGTGTGTATGTATGTATGTATGTATGTATGTATGTATGTATGTATGTATGTATGTATGTATGTATGTATGTATGTATGTATGTCCCCTATAGACTCATAAACCGCTCATCCGATTTTGACGAAATTTTCAGGAAACATGTAACATATTCTTAGAACGAATCCTGTGAAGTTTGATGGTGATCAAATAAACAGTGGTTCTCAATTCTCGATATTTCAGCAACGAGGTCGGTAAATTTTGAAACCACCCAATAGAAGAAGACCATTATATTCAACTACAATACATAATCTTAGTTGCAAATATACATTTACATTAAAGATTCATATAAAATGCATGCTCACAAGTAGACACATGTAAGTTCACGCTTACAAATGCTGCATGTGTACCCACTCATAATTTAAAATCCAAATCTAAAATGAACAACCCAGTAACTTTTACTTTACGCCTAAAAATGGGAAAAAAAAAAAAAAGTTGGGAAATTTCCCCAAAAGTGGGGAATTTTTTTTTTCCCCAAAAGTCGGGAAAAACCTAACCTAACCTAACCTAACCTAAAAATGGGAAAAAAAAAAAAAGTTGGGAAATTTCCCCCTGCGCATTGTTCCCACTTATCCCCCTGAGCATGGTTCCCACTTTCAAATCTGGGAAAAAAAAAAAAAAGTTGGGAAAATTTTTTTTCCCCAAAAGTCGGGAAAAACCTAACCTAACCTAAAAATGGGGAAAAAAAAAAAAGTTGGGAAAATTTCCCCAAAAGTGGGGAAATTTTTTTTTCCCCAAAAGTCGGGAAAAACCTAACCTAACCTAAAAATGGGAAAAAAAAAAAAAGTTGGGAAATTTCCCCAAAAGTGGGGAAATTATTTTTTCCCCAAAAGTCGGGAAAAACCTAACCTAACCTAACCTAAAAATGGGAAAAAAAAAAAAAAGTTGGGAAATTTCCCCAAAAGTGGGGAAATTTTTTTTTCCCCAAAAGTCGGGAAAAACCTAACCTAACCTAACCTAACCTAAAAATGGGAAAAAAAAAAAAAGTTGGGAAATTTCCCCCTGCGCATTGTTCCCACTTATCCCCCTGCGCATGGTTCCCACTTTCAAATCTGGGAAAAAAAAAAAAAAGTTGGGAAAATTTTTTTTCCCAAAAAGTCGGGAAAAACCTAACCTAACCTAAAAATGGGGAAAAAAAAAAGTTGGGAAAATTTCCCCAAAAGTGGGGAAATTTTTTTTTCCCCAAAAGTCGGGAAAAACCTAACCTAACCTAAAAATGGGGAAAAAAAAAAGTTGGGAAAATTTTACTTAACTTTACCCACTTAACTTGAAATGGATGTTATTCAGCTCCTGAGTGGCTTGACACTCATTTCTTATGAAGGCTGAGTAAGCCTTGCCGGTATTTTATTTTGGGTTTAAAATAAACACTGAAACGGGAAATAATTTCTGACAACTTCGGTGGGATTCTAACTCGAGATCTCGGCATGGAATGCAATCTATAAAGAAGGATGTGTGTATGTATGTATGTATGTATGTATGTATGTATGTATGTATGTATGTATGTATGTATGTATGT
Source organism: Agapetus fuscipes (assembly GCA_951799405.1). Taxonomy (NCBI): domain Eukaryota; kingdom Metazoa; phylum Arthropoda; class Insecta; order Trichoptera; family Glossosomatidae; genus Agapetus; species Agapetus fuscipes. The sequence continues at coordinate 739,558 of OX637364.1, read as the reverse complement.
ATGTATGTATGTATGTATGTATGTATGTATGTATGTATGTATGTATGTATGTATGTATGTATGTATGTATGTATGTATGTATGTATGTATGTATGTATGTATGTATGTATGTATGTATGTATGTATGTATGTATGTATGTATGTATGTATGTATGTATGTATGTATGTATGTATGTATGTATGTATGTATGTATGTATGTATGTTCCCTAAACTCATAAACCGCTCATCCGATTTTGACGAAATTTTCAGGAAACATGTAACATATTTTTAGAATGAATCGTGTGAAGTTTGATGGTGATCAAATAAACAATGGTTCTCAATTCTCAATATTTCAGCAACGAGGTCGGTAAATTTTGAAACCACCCAATAGAAGAAGACCATTATATTCAACTACAATACATAATCTTAGTTGCAAATATACATTTACATTAAAGATTCATATAAAATGCATGCTCACAAGTAGACACATGTAAGTTCACGCTTACAAATGCTGCATGTGTACCTACTCATAATTTAAAATCCAAATCTAAAATGAACAACCCAGTAACTTTTACTTTACGCCAACTTGAAATGGATGTTATTCAGCTCCTGAGTGGCTTGACACTCATTTCTTATGAAGGCTGAGTAAGCCTTGCCGGTATTTTATTTTGGGTTAGAAATAAACACTGAAACGAGAAATAATTTCTGACAACTTCAGTGGGATTCTAACTCGAGATCTCGGCATGGAATGCAGTTACTCTACCAACTAAGCTATAGACCGGACTTTTTACAAATATGGTGGATCGATATCGGTTTGGTTAGGGGTAAGCAACCTGCGGCTCACCAGCCACATGCGGCTCTTTGGGTGTGAAGTTACGGCTCTTTAGCTTCATACGCAAATATAAAAAAAACACAGAATTATACTTCTGATCGAAAAAAACTAAATCGTTCTGAATCGATTAACGATCTCTCCGCTACTTGTACTCGCTTTTCACCCCCCACCCTCCCCCCAACTACAATATAAAAACCCAATCTTCAATGAACATAAGCCCTGCAACTCTTGCCGACCTTCCCTGAAACAGGGGTGACATTGGCAAAGTGAACCATTTTTTACAGTATGGGTGGTCAGCCTCATACCAACCTATAAGTCAAGGAAAAACTTTGAAATTTGTAAATTGTAATTTTTGGCTCTTCCGACTCAAAAGGTTGCCGACCCCTGGCCTAGACAAAAGTTCCAAATTAAAAAATGTTATTCAAGTATTCCAAGTTGAATATTAGAAATGTAAGAAAGCTTTTATATCCCGCACTTATAAAAAATACGATAAACAAAAGTTCGTAGGTCACAACTAGAAGACCATATTGAAATATATTATTATTATGAAAACCTTTTATTGAAACATACTTTTAATTAAAATATACATAATATAGTTGTTTTTTCAAAAAACGCATTTCTGTAAAATTATATACTCACCACAAATTTAAAGATCGTTTTTTTCTCGGCGGTTAAACGTCTTTCTTCTATGTGACAATGGTCCAAAGCAACCAAGATAAACAAAATGTTTGCCTCGTGACGTTTGCCTGAAGATGGGAGGTATTGCTTCTCCCGAAACCGGTAGTGTTTAAAAAATAATAAAAGCTCATGTGAATTGTAACAAAATGTTTGCCTTTTACCTAACCCGGCCGTGCGACTTACAATTTTGTTGTCAATAGAAAATGTTCCGTGTGCACTACCTAAAACTTTCACTTATTGAAATAATGGATAGAGCACATTTTAAATGTGGGGAAAAAATGTGAATTCACTTGGCCGGGATAAAGACAGGACAGGGATTCAAAAATTCAACATAAATTAAACACTTTCATGGAGATAGTTGAAAAAACACTTAAGTGCATCATATTGTATGAAGCATTTTCCCCAACTGCATACGTTTCACAGTGCGGTTACATTGAAAAATATTCCTGATTGTTTGGAATACATTTATTTCTTCACTTTGCTCAAAGAGTATAGTGAATTTTATAGATTAGTTCTTTAATTGTATGATTATAAAATTTAATGTATTGTTTATATTCTTTTCTTTATATTCTTTTCTCGTTCCTTGACTTATAGGTTGTTATGCGGCTGACCACCCATAATATAAAAATTGGTTCACTTTGCCAATGTCACCCCTGTTTCAGGGAAGGACGGCAAGAGTTGCAAGGCTTATGTTCATTTGAGATTGGGTTTTTATATTGTAGGTCCACATGCGGCATGTGTTAGCGCGAAATTATACATATCTGCTTGTGGGAATGCATTTAGTATAAATCTTAAATGATATATATCTTTGCAGCTTAGATTAGATTAGATTAGATTAGTATAGGTCAATATGCATCTGACCAACTATAAATAGAAAATGGTTCACTCTGCCAATGTCACCCCTGTTTCAGGGAAGGTCAGCAAAGAGTTGCAGGGTGTATGTTCATTTGAGATTTGGGTTTTTATGTTGTAGGTTCACACGCAGAATGTGCAAGTGTGAACTTATACGTGTCTGCTTGTGGGCATGCACTTAATGTGAATTCCAAATGTAACAATTATATCCATGCAACTTAGAATAGATTAGATGAGTGACGTTACATAGCCGATTTTTTTATCTTAAATATAAATGGAGCACCGCAATCGATTTTCCCTATGCTTGGCTCTGCTGCTTAACAGTTGTACCTAGACCTTTTTTTTTAGAAAACGTGAAGATTAACCTAGAGATAAATTGTGTGAAGCTTGATTCCGATTAGCACACTTTTTTTTTTGATCCTGTTGTTTCCTCTTTTATCTGTAGAAAAAAATTGATACCACATGCCCAAATGGCGTAGTGAAACACGCCGGGTACTGCTAGTAATTAATAAGTCCGAAACAGCGTTACTCAATGCGGGGCAAGCTGTAGCAGATGTGGCTGGTCAAACTCTTGTTGAGAGACTTTTTTGCATGCATATGTAGTCATAACTAATGAATACAAGTCATCTGTTATGCAATTCTCACTAACATCTTGTAAAGATGCATATTTGTGAAACGCTTTCAATTCACGTCCATTTTTTGCGTCTTGTTGCATCGCTGAATTAACTGCACATCTTTTAATAGTTGATGTTTTTTTCCTTGAGCATTGCAATTTAATGTGTCATTGGGACAGAAAGAGAATACGGCTTTAGTGAGTTGTAAAAAATGGCTATTCGAACGAAACACAAATGTAAAAAAGTGTTTATTTTTTTTGTGGAATATATAATGGCAACACCTGTAGAAGTGTTACCATCTTAAGTAAAAAAACGTTGCAAATTTGACACATTTCATGTGAATAGGTATTTTTTGTATCACTTGAAAACTTTGAAATTCTATTTTTTTTTGTACATATTTTTTAAATATTTAAGTTAGAGAACTTTGGTTCCTGCCGTAACAAAGGAGCTGTATTAATTTTTAATGAGAAATAATGGACTATGTGATGTAACGTGTAGTAAATAAAAATTAGATTCCCGATAATCAGGAATTGTTTCTAGTTAACAGCATTGTGAAACATATGCAGTTATGCTAAAAGCAGTACGTAGTGTGTTTTCAAACTACCTGCTTCATTTCGAGTAAGTTATGAGGCTGTGTTCTGCGTTTACCCCAGCCAAGTGACATCATATTTCATCTTCACATTTCGTGCTCTACAAATGTGCTGAGTTCTTCAATAAATATTTTTTTACACGTCTTTACGTTCACTTTAATTCTTGTTGAAGTCTAAATTATAACTTGTACGTATTTACGGGATAAAGTTCAGTTTGAGCCAGTGGAGTAAGTGGAACAATTTGAGTTTGAAGCAATTAGTCTGAAGGTTAGTTGGGACGTCAATGCGTTTACTTTTTAATGATCTATGCATTAATAACTAAATCGATAAAAGTGGATTCACGTGATTACAGCCGAAGAGTATTTAAATATATTTACTTTTGTAGGCAAGAGAGCCTATATAACGCCCAATAACAGCTTAAAAGTGTGGCATTTCATTGTCACATTAAAGAGATGATTGAGGTGACAAACCCCTTCTGAGGATGACCACGCCGAGAATTCCTGCAGGATGTATTGGCAGATATGAGCTCTTCCTCTTACGAGCAACTCAAAACAATTGCCATAGAAAGGGAAGAATGACCAAGGAAGCTCATAAACATTGCTGAAAGCCAACGTTAGGATTCAGGTAGAGGAAGAGGATTTCACTGTTTTTAAAAAGTTTATTCATTTGAACGGTCACATTCACTCACTTGAGGGGGACTTCAGAAAGTTTTCAAATATTATCAACAATGTAAAGGACAAATGTTTTTTATGACATGTGTAGGTCCTGCATCCCGAGTACAAGAGATTGCGTGAATACTCAACTATCTCGTAAATATAAAGAATTTTATTTATTTATTTCTTTTAATGGTGATATACCTAAACATAAGAATGTTTAGGTATGGTGATAAAACATATGAAAGAAGTACCTCCCTGCACAAGGAGGTATTAGTTAATACTCGTATTTCAACAAAACAATCTAGCAATGCTTTGTAGGTATTTGGATGTTTGTTCTAAGTAACTATGTAGTTTCCTTACAATACCAAGGAAATTGCACAAAATAAACCAGTTTCACTTTGTAGTATTTTATAAGATTCGTGCGTGTAATGAGTGTAGTTTTAATTTCAACGATGCTATCTGAAGGTACACTAGCAGTGCAGGTGAACTATTTCACTTCGCTTGAGAGTTACGTAAAATAAATATACTGGCGGAGTTACAAGAGAAACTGGAGTCCAGTATGACGTGATGGAAGAATTGCTCGTTTGTGATGATTAATTTTGCCTTTTATTTGATCTCAGCAGCCTGCGTTAGACTTGATTGGACGTCATATGTGTATGTATGATGCTATTGGGTAAGATCGCTTACGACTCTAATGTGAAATTACTAATTTTCGCAATTGGCCCAAATTGAACGTTATTAGACATGTGAATTATACTCTTTATACAAAGAAAGATATCCAATTAACAATTTACGAATAATAATGTCGATAAATTATGGTTAATAAATTTGGCACAATCTCTAAGGAAATACATAATTAAAAAATGAGCATAATTACATATTTTTTACTTTCTTGCTATAGCCGAAGGCTATAAAGAAAGTTATGATTTGGTGTGAAAAAAAAATTTCGAGGTTTTCACGGAAATGAGTTGTCCTGGTGCAGGACATGCCAAAAAACACTATCTTTTAAAAACGTCCGTCTGTATGTATGTATGTATGTATGTATGTATGTATGTATGTATGTATGTATGTATGTGTGTGTGTCACTTTCCAAAGTATAAGACCTAGAGATACCAAATTTTGGCTACATCAACTTTTTTGGACATGTATTAAGTATGAATAACATGGCATTACACCAACTTGAAAATTCAAGATGGCTGCCATACAAAAAAAACATAAAATTGCACTTTTCTCATAAACGACTCCAAGAATTTTTCTTAAATTTTCAGAGTTGCCACTAATTAATTTTTAACTTAATAAATTAGTTATGACAACACTCTTACTAATCTGTGTCTATGGGCTGCCATATGAAAAAAACAAACGATTGTGATTTTCTCGAAAGTTAAGGGGTCAACAAAAATATAATGTTCTACAATATTATGGACAACATAAATTTGCACAAATTTACAAAAAAAAATTTTTGAAAAAATAAATATAAAGCACCGTTTACACGACCTGAAATTTTAAATCGAAAATATTACAAAAACCTATTAAAATGCAAGATATTTAAATTTGTTTTAGATTTGATAGAAAGAACAAGCTTATTTATTTAATTCGTAATCATTTTTTTTTTACTTTTTTGAGAATTCAAGATGGCTTCCGAAGAGCTGAAAATTTAAAATGCGATTTTCTCAAAAACGGCTCCGACGATTTTTCTTAAATTTTTTGTGAATCCATTTTTATAATAGTGCTATCTAATAATTATAATCATTTCTTCATCATAATCTCGGTTTAGGGAGTTGCCATATAAAAGAAAAAAATAATGGAAAAATTCTCGGCAGTTAGAGGGTTGATAAAAAAATAATGTAGCACAAATGTAAAACAATAATAATAACCTATATATTGCCATCATTATTTTTTCCAAAAAGTGAATCAAAAGTATAGCCGCCATACAAAGTGAAAATTTTCCATACAAAATGTATTAGCAATTTTCTTGGTAGTCAAAGGGTTAAAAATAGATAAAAGGCTGCGATTCTTGAAATTTTATAAATACCAATAATAATCAGTCGTTACTTTTTCAAAATATAACTAAAAAGTGTACCCACCATACAAAGTCCTAGTTTGCATACAGAAGGGTTTAATGACCATCTATAATAATCTAGAATATAAGTTGCAATGAAATATAAACATTCAAAACTAATATGAAATGCATGCCCACAAACAGGTACGTGTAAGTTCGCGCTTACGAATGCTGAATTTGTACTTACAAATTAAAACCAAATCTCAAATGAACATAAAACCTGCAACTCTTGCCGACCTTCCTTGAAACAGGGGTGACATTGACAAAGTGAATTATTTTTTACACTTTGGGAGGACTGAGAAATGCGAGAAAATTGAGATAAGACTGAATGAAAAAAGAGTGGAGGTCGTGAAAGAATTTGATTATCTGGGAAGCAAGTTTGAGTCGAATGCGAAATTGACGAAATAATTGGAAAAGCGCGCTAGTAGAGGAAGAAGTGTGATGGAAACGATTGGAAGAATTGCAAGAAATAGGAAACTTACGAAGAATAAGAGATCGGCGGTCCACAATGGCATATTGGTTGGTGGAAGTGAGGCTTAATGAATGTGAGCTGAGTAAAGTACGGTTGAAATGGCTTACCTGAGAGCAATGGCTGGAAAGACACTGAGTGATAGAGTACGTAATGCTTGAGTGATGAACGAGTGTGGTATAAAAGAGAATATGAGAATGAAAGTACAAAAAAGTACAATGAGATGGTTCAGACATCTTGAAAGAAAGGATGATGAACAACTAACGAAGAAAGTGTACAAAGGAAATGTCAGAGGAAAGCGCGGAAGGGGAAGGCTGAGGAAAGAATGGTTAGACCAAATAGGTGAGATTGCGAAAGAATGGATTCTGCAGAGTGAGAATAAGAGAAGAGTGTGTATGAAAAAGGTGATGAATATTGAGGAAATAAAAGTGGTTTGTTAGGGCAGAAAAAAGTGGAGGCGCATCTGCAGAGGTACCGGTCACCCCTAGTGGAACGGCGGCAGGATACAGTACAGTACAGTACAGAGGTCAGCTTCATACCAACCTATAAGTCAAGGATCTTTCTTGTGTAATTGGCGCTTTTTCCAGAGAAGACCAACCTTGCAGAGGGCTCTTGAGTTGTGATTCACACAAAACGGCGCTCACCAAATAAATCATCCAAATATTTTTTATTCACTTAATAATTTTAATGGCTTTATCCATATTGTACGAGCATGCAGGTACACACCGCGGTGGAATAAAATTGATTTATTATCGATATATTATATTTTCATTGAAACTGCATAAGCTGGTAGATGATTCTAGCTTTACATACGTCATACAGTGGGTTAATTTTTGCAAGAAAGTCGAGTACAGATTCTGTGCAATTTATTTTAATAAGGATTAAAAATGCTTAAGCATATAAAACCTATATTTTTATTTAATTTATTAAAAAAAAACCCTTGTTTACTCATAATACATACTAATTCTGATGAAAACGGTTGAATCAAACAACAAATACAGTGTTCTTGTGTAATAAGATAGGTAGAAGATGTCTTAAAATATTTGATAAAAATGAGTTACAGCCATACGTATTGTTATGTAAATATTAGAATAGGTATTAGTTATAGGAATTCTGTATTATATTGTGTGGGTAGGAATCATTGAATAAAAATACTTGAAGCATCGAGAAATAATGATTACTACGCCTTTCTGGAACTGTCTAGCGAATATAGATCTAGATTGTACTGTTTTGAAGAGTATAAGAAGGGTGCGAGTTGCTTGCAGAGCCAGTATCCTACGAGCTTTACAACTTCATTGAACTAACTTAACCAGTGAACAGAAACCAAGTGTAATGGAATAGTCGAGACTATCTTTGTGAAAATAAATTATTAAAAGTGTAAAATAAACAACTGTATAAGAAGACCAGTATTTTTAATTGAAAGACTTTTGAACCCTAAAATCGTAACAGTACCTATTATTATTAATGGTATGGGGGGTTAACTAATTATTATTTGTTTTTTTTACCTTTACAAAGAATGGGTATTATAACTCCGAATCATCAATCAAAACCGTCAAAAGCAATTTAACAGTTGCATGTTGCAGAGTGGAACCTATTTATTTTTACAAGTAATTAGGGGGTCGGCTTTACGCCAACCACTTCAGTTGAAGTGGGGGTTTCCCAGCTACCGACATTTCTGCTGCTATACATTTCTTGTAAAAACTAAGTAAACCCTGCCGGTATTTTATTTTAGGTTTGAAATAAACACCGAAACGGGAAATAATTTCTTACACCCCTGGGGGGATTAGAACCCGAGCTCTCGGCATGGAATGCAAGCACTCTGCCAACTTAGTTAACCACCGGACTAGTAGTTCAATTTTTGATTAAAATAACGTCTGCAAACGTAAACTGCGAACACTGTTGCGTTGCAATTAGTAATCAGCAAAAGAATGGCTCTCACCAATAAACAATTAAATATAATAACAATGGCAACACATTGCGCATGCGTAGATGAAGAATCATGTTATGCAAACAATGGTGGACTCTACAATACTCATCATGGTTCTAGAGCCACATGGAAGGAGGAAGAGCGAAATAAAAAACATAATTCATAAAGCTTGTTGTGAGGTATACTACATATAACGGGGCAGTGCTATGCAACCTTGCAATTCAGATTATCAAAAGAAGAGATGCGGAAATTTATTTTTGTAATTAATGATGTAATTAAATGTTGTCACGAGTTGTGAGTGTAAACAAAACGAGGGTGGTCCGGGTTTTATTTTTATATTCATATTTTTTTGGCTCATTATTCTAAAATAAAGCTCAAGGTCATTCAAAGTGATAAATGAGATTCGGCGTGGACGACATGTTTTTCTGTAAGAACAAATAAGTAGAACATCAAAATCAGCCTATACAAGACCGAGGTAAGAATAGATCGATCAAATAAATGTGAAACAAATGACTAGAACCATGAAAGAGAATGCGTGAAAAAAGTGATAAACGTCGAGGAGATGAAAGAAGTATGCTAGGGTAGAACAAAGTGAAGACGCATTTGTGGAGGTTTAGTCCATCCTCAGTGGACGTCTGAATACAAAATGACAGATCTGTGACTATGTAATGGCAGCTCAATGTATCGAAATCCATGAGGTGTTTGATCACTGATCTAAGGTAGAAATATGAAAAGCGTGACTCTGATACACAACAGCATATTTATTTTGGATCCGCGCATGCGTGGACTGCACAACTATGCCGGCACTTCCACTTTCCTTGCTGGGAGAGATTCCGGCGCGTGATGGCGTAACGCACTTTTAATAAATCGATAACAATGTGAAATTATCGAAAGTCTTTTAGATGCGTGCCTAGATGGCAGATATATTTTGGGTTTATGTTATATCTTGAATAGTTAGTTAAATATATAGTTACAACGAATATGATTGCTTCAAGGAGAGTTACTTTACCAAGGTATATTTATATTTGACATTGATTTTTAAAGTTTTTTTAATGACTGGTTTAATGCGCAAACGCATACTTTCTATAAATAACGATGAAGTATTTTTTTTTGAGTCAAACTTTTTTTTTCTTTTTCAAATAGGGAAATCGTCTTTATTTTTTAAATTAAGGTGAACACCTTTACGCTTATTTAATAATAATAAATTGACGTGTGACAAATGTGCACTTACGTACATATCATCGTAAGGAATTCTGTATCTCACGTGATTTTCAATTCCACCCGGTGTACATATAAACTAAAAACGATTAGTGAAAAGGTAGGGTTTTATAAATACGCCTGCGTTGAACGTTTTTGTTGGAAGCCGTCATAAGGATTCTTACACAATTTTACCGCTCCCTCATAGGTCGGGTACTCGTATAGAAAAAACACTTCTGACTCGTAAATGTAAGGTTGTGGGCTTGAATCCCGGCGGAGCACAAAAAAATAAACCATTAATATTTTCATGTATGCTATTCGCTGGGTGATAAATTCATACACCTTTACAAAGACCGGTCACTAAAGGTGCATCCAGCCTTACAGCAACTGGGTGTTGCTTGAGAATTAGTGCTTTCTACTGCGACGACTAAGCTCGCAGAGGGCTCTTGAGGTGTGATACACACAAAAACAGCGCTCACCGAATAAATCATCCTAATATTTTTATTATACATTCACTTTGCCAATGTCACCCCTGTTTCAGAGAAGGTCGGCAAGAGTTGCAGGGCTTATGTTCATTTGAGATTGGGTTTTTTATATTGTAGGTCCACATGCGGCATGTGTAAGCGCGAAATTATGCGTGTCTGCTTGTGGAAATGCATTTAATATGAATTTCAAATGATACATATCTTTGCAGCTTAGATTTAGATTTAGATACATGAACAAGTGAGGATGAAGTAAAGCCTTGTTATTACGTGGTTTATGATTTCTACAATTAAACGCTGGATTTTACACGCGAACAAGAAAATCGCTTGTTGTTATTGCAATTACTAAATCCAACGGAATTAGACTTAACACATGAGTGATACCGGATAGAACGGATGTGAGCACTGTTCCGAGAGTGGGGCGCGTGGTGCAGTATTTGGAGTAGGTGTCGTAAGGGGAACACGGACCGCTGTCCACTGTCCACTGTCCACTGTCCACTGACCACTGACCACTGACCACTGACCACTGACCACTGACCATTGACCAGTCGACCTTCCTTACGTCAACTGGCCGTAGGGCTACATAACCTGGTCGTGCTAAGTGCGTGTGCACTGCACTTCGCGCAAGGAAAATACTGCATTGATATTCAATTATTAAAATATGAATAACCTATTGCAGATACGCCCTTAACAATAGGAAAACTAAATTGATTTCGAATTTCAAAAAATATTTTCCAGTATAAAAAACATAATGCAATTCATAAATGTACGAGTGTATACTGCGATACGTATGGTCTGTAGCACGCCATTATTGAACATATTGTAACGGAATACACTGGTAGATGCTTCTTAGTGTGCGTGTGTTTTGAGAGAATGTTCTGGCCCAGACGATTGTAGTTGTAAGGTGTGTATGTGGGTAGAAAATGGACTCTTCAAGAAATAAATATGTCCAGAATCGTCTATACAAGTGTGGTAGTGGAACTTTCTAGGGCCGGCTGGAATGGCCCCTAGGTTCCACTATAAGAAGGGTGACAATCGGCTGGAGCGGGGAGTCTTTCAAAGCACTCACACAGAGGAATATCTAGTTACTAGGGCGACCAATATGGTGTAAAATAACTGTAATCTTTACGAAATAAATAAGTGTGTTAAAATAAATCTGTTAAAATAAGTCTGTTAAAATTAATCTATTGTAACAAAGTCTGTGTAAATAAACTGTATGACTTGTGTTGAACTTTTAATTAAGGACCCTCGGAAGAAACGTATTAATATTCAAGGTTGGAAGGCTAAAGGATGTTTCAGATTTCAGGAAATGTAGATACATATTTGCAATAACGCAAAAACAAATTCTTGCGAATAAATGAAGAACAAATTGTGATCTTGCAACCATATTTTTTTATACTTTTCAGCGTCGCTCATTTTTATTATAAATGAGTTATTTATCTGGTGAGTGCTGTTTTTGTGTGAATCTAGACTAGATGATTGTGAATAAGTGCATATACATATTTGTAACTCTTCTTCAACGGCCTTACAGCCCATATCTCTCCTTGGCCTCCGTTATCTTGAGCCTTCATTCGTCTCTGTCCTCGGCCGCGGTCCTCCAGCTTGAAAAATGGTTCACTTTGCCAATGTCACCCCTGTTTCAGGGAAGGTCAGCAAAAGTTGCAGGGTGTATGTTAATTTGAGGTTTGGATTTTAATTTCTAAGTATACATCTAACATTTGTAAGCGCAAATTTATACGTGTCTGTCTGTGGGCATGCATTTGATATGAGTTTTGAATGTTATTTGCAACTTAGATAATATAATGTTGTGGTTTTTCAAATAACGTCATTGCTGCATATTTATTTCTTTGAGAGGTACAGGAAATTAGTCAGTTTTACATAAACTCGAATGGCGTTAAGACAAAATATTTAATTAAGAAAATTGAATCGATTTTAAAATAGTTTGAATAAAAACCAACAGTGGTATTCTTAGACATTTTGGTCGTCCGTTGAGCCCAAACTTTGACAAACTAATGATGCCTGGGCTGGAAGTTTCATCACCACGGTCATTCTTACGTACCGAATTTTGGTAATATTTGTATGAAGACTAATCAGCTGTTCACTTGCGGCCATCTTGGATTGACAGATCTTCATACAAATGAATCATTAGTTTGTCAAAGAGTGGGCTCAACGGACGACTTAAATGTTTAAGAATAGCACCGCAAGTCTTTTACTTACAACCCTCAGAAAAAAAGTTAAGGTTTTGAAATGCTGATGTTAAAACTGATAATGCTACACATTGCGTAATGCGCATACTTGACAGCCTTTAACATTTAGTCCTAAAAATGTAATGTGAGCACTGTTCCGAGAGTGGGGCGCGTGGTGCAGTATTTGGAGTAGGTGTCGTAAGGGGAACACGGACCGCTGTCCACTGTCCACTGTCCACTGACCACTGACCATATTGCACATACAGCAAGATATTTATTTTAGTTTGATTAGCCCAGATACTGAAATTCATTTGACGTAAAAGGTAACAGCGGCGTAATTCATTTGCAAAATGACGTAAAGATTGCACTGAGGTTTCACACAAACCAGACCACTTTCCCGGCAACTTGCATACTATACTACTTGTACTTGATGTATTACAGGACCGGTCCGTAGTCCAGTGGCAACACTTCGGACTCGTAAATGGAAGGTTGTGGATTCGGATCCCGGCGGAGCACAAAAATATTCCATTTATATTTCGAATGTGCTCTTCGCTGAGTTGAAAAATTCATAAACCTTTACCAAAGACCGGTCACTGAAAGGTCCATCCAACCTTACAATAACTGGGTCTTGCTTGAGAATTGGCGCTTTCTACAGCGACGACCAAGCTCGCAGAGGGCTCTTGAGGTGTGATACACACAAAAACAGCGCTCAACAAATAAATCATCCTAATATTATTATTATTACAGAATTTGGATCGGTTATGAGATCTTACTGGGTCGATCAGTTACTAGGTGACCGACCTCCTTGCAGTTATATGATTCAACTTTCTAGCATTAAGTCAAAATCTATCCGATATGTTAGTATGTAGGTAGGAAGTCAAAACAGGTACCTTCATGGTTTACTGTTGTCCGTATTTCGTTTTGATGTTCATTGTTATTTTTATCGATGAAAGTTCCTTGACTTATAGGTTGGTATGCGGCTGGCCATCCATGCTGTAAAAAATGGTTCACTTTGCCAATGTCACCCGTGTTTCAGGGAAGGACGGCAAGAGTTGCAGGGTGTATGTCCATTTGAGATTTGGGTTTTTATGTTGTAGGTTCACATGCGGCATGTGCAAGCGCGAACTTGTACGTGTCTGCTTGTGAGAATGCATATAATGTGAATCCACAATGTAACATATCTTTGCAACTTACATTAGATTAGATTAGAAAACTCTATGGGTTCTCTAAAAAAGTCAAACGAACAAAAAAAAGTGAATTAAGTAAATGCAGTTGAATGCTTTACAACATTTTTTTAATTAATAAATATTTAAAAATATAAATGGTAAAACATTGTTTTAATTCCCTTTATTTTATTTATTTTTATAGAATAAAGTGAATTAAAACAATGTTTTACCATTTATACTTTTAAATATTTATAAAAATGGACTTTCACTGTGTTAACAGATCAACACTAAATTTTTTTTTTAATTATCTTAATAAAGTTGTTGCTTTCGTTGACAAGAAATGTTGCTCTTTTAGAGTTGAACCTATTCAGAGAGTGAAAATAATCTAGGAAAGATGCGATTAAGTCTAGACTGCGACTGAACAAATACCAAAACGGAATGGTATTTTTGGGTTTTGCCTTATTTTGTCGGGTACAATTTTATTTTATCGTTAAAATTCGTTAATGAGACCTTCAGAAACCAAACACACACACACACACACACACATACATGCAAATCAAGGCTGTAGTCCAAGCCTGAGGGAAAAACAGATTAATAAAATATCGCAATAAAGTTTTACGTAATCGGAGTTGACGGAATTCAAGGCAGTACAAAAGTTTATTTCGATTTTACTTAATTATTATCAGATCAAGTACAAATCATTTCATCTTTATTTGTGTAACTCTAGTTCGTAAGTTCAATTAAAAAAAAAATCATGAATGTGGAATGCAAGATGAAGAGGCGTTTTTCTATAAAGAATTTCTACAAAGAGAGCATTGCCGTATGCAAACCATAAACTTTTAATGTTTTTCTTATGTTTATTACAAAAAAATACACAGTTTTAATTACCTACCTTAATTTATTTTTTTTGGCTCGAATATTTTCACCTCAAAAAGGCATCCTCAGGAGCAGTGACTCTTGGAACAAAAATAAAAATCAGTGTCTCGAAAAAAAAACAGAGTCTCATTTCTAGTTTTCATAGTCTACCACCTTGCTGCCTATTGAGGATCTGGGTTAACAGAAAACATAAAAACGGGCTATCATGTCCGACACCCTCGGATTAGCGCCCAACCCTCTTACACCAAGTAAAAACGCCTTAGTTGGATAGCCAACTAGTCGTGAGTAAAAAATAAAACAGTTATAATAATGTTGATTGATTTTCTATTGGTTACGATTCCATGTTCAACATAAAGTAGATTATATTAGATTGTTGTTTGAGCTGTTGGTCGATGTAATCACATTTCAACAATAGCAACAATATTTGCTGTGCAGTGTAAAACATTTTTGATTACAAAGTTTACAAATAAACACGCATGTATTTACATAAAACAAACGCAACTAAGCTGCGCATGTAGTACACATTTTCCACGTTCTCCACGAAGAGAACGTGGAGATCATACATCTTTTCAGATGAGAGCCAACCGTTTAATTTGAAGTGTGGGTTTCCTATACAACGATACAAAGTAGCAATTATTTCGTTTCAATAAAAATTAAATTATTTTGTTTTCTTAAAAGCAAGGTGATTTCATTTTCTGAATTGAAAAATAATGTCTAAAATAAGAAACAAATTCGTTTCTTAAATTAGCCATGGTTTTGTTATTTCACTTTCAGTAATAAATATGTAAGAAATTGAGAGTTCACGGTGTATTTTCATTAACTTGGATATTGCGAACATACTTTTTCAATTTTTTAAAATGCTGTGAATAAAAAAATCATTTTCCGAATTTGAAGTCCTTAAGAGATCATTAACACATTCATTTTTCTAATGTGAAGTTTAATGGAAAAACAGGTTTATTGTTTACCGTCTGTATAAAATTTGTCACCTGTGTCTTGACGTTAGATATTAATTTCATAAATGTTTGCTTGGGATCAAAGGCGTCAAGTGCTGTTTACCGTGTACTTAAAGCTTTAAGGCAGATTAAAAAAGTCTTCAAATTTTAAAATCACTTTTGTTTTAAAACGAAGGCATATATGTACAGTAGACTATCACATTAAACACCAAATGTCATTCAACTTCGACATTAGCAACACGTGACTTTTTTATTTTTATTTTTTATGTTGAAGAAATCGAATACAGAATTATAATCTGTTTTCATAGCCAATAAAATTCATGTTAAATAAATAAAGAGCAAGTTTTGGTGGTTTACAAAAAAATACTTAAGGCTTAATCAGGTCGAATTTCTTATTTTAAACAGAACAAGTAACCTTTAGAGTATTTTTTATAGATATTACGATTTGAGCTCACGTATTGTTTTTGATAGATTTTTAAATGTCAAGTTTATAAAGAATTATAAAATAGCGATTCTCCAACGGCTAAGAAAAGTATCTGAACATTTGATGAGATTATATTTTTACCCACCCCCTTTGAGGAGTTCATCTCTATGCGGTAAGCTACGTTTTAAAAAGACAATCTAATTAATAAATCTTTCATTCGAGGGAGCTTGATTGTCAAAATTAACTGGCGCTTAAGACACAATGCGACCTTAAACAAAAGGATTTGTCACAAAGACTACAGACTGTAAACAGATGCTACTAGATCCACGCAGTCTAACACAACCACAAATGCAGAAGCCAACTAAACTGCACTTATAGGGCAACTCCGCCACTTTAAATTTGCTGGGAAGGGTACCATCCCGGGTCGTAGAGAGGTGTGAAGGAAGCAGATATCTTTGATCCGCATGTTCGGGAAAGAACTGGAATCAGAACTGCGGAGTAGCCAATTCGCACTGAGGTTTTTTCTACATATGTATATATATATATGAGGATAATTTATTTATTTAATTTTTTACATGACCAAAGAGCACCGTTTTTGTGTGTGTCACACCTCAAGGGCCCTCCTAATCATGAATGAATATAGGTATGTTGTTACCGACTCTAGAAGAACCTGACAGGACACGTAGAGAAAAATAAAGATATAGAGGTGGAAATTTATCGCTTATGAAATTTACCTAATCAGTAAGTGTTGCATTTATATTTCAGCGTCTACAATAACAGGTTATTGCGATTTCAGCCAAAGCAAAGCTATATGTACTAACAATTTGTTCCACTCGAATTGTGAAATTTAAACCGTATTATTATTGCCTCACACTGCGGCTGAAATTCACTTCGAGTGACGCGACTACTAAAGTTGATTTTATAAATGTGGCTAATATAAGTCAAGAAAATGTATTAAGTTACTTGTACCTGTTAGAAAATGTATACCTACAATAAGTATATTATAAATATACTTTATATTATATTATCTAGGTTTTCAGCAGTAACTTCTAACACCTGAAGATGGGAGGTACTGCTTCTCCCGAAACTGGTCGTGTACAAAAATAAACTCATGGGAATTAAAACAAAGCAATTTTGATTTTAATCTTTACTTCATATTAGTAACCACGGCCATTTAAATTTTTATATAAGCCTGAATAAATTCAAAGCTTTTGAAAACCTATTGAAAGGATGCTGTATGAGCTTTATAAAAGTAGATATTTTTCATTTTAGGAAAAAATATGAAATATTTTTAATAGAAAAAAGGGATCTAGATCCCTTAAATATTTATATGCCTGGCCCTGAGTATACACTCGGCTTATGTGATTTTACAGAAAAAATCTACATTTATTATTACCAAAACTCGATAAACTTTTTTGAAACACTTATGCCTTAGAGTTTTTGGATAATTATATATTAAACACAAAATAAATAACTGTCAGCGATAAATTATTAATATGACATAATAGGTACATATATCAAACCATAATACATAATTGGATGTCCTAATCCTAAAGACAAAACAGGTCATTTTTCAAAATAAAGCGACCAAGAAGGTGTCTGTAGTTAAGTGCATAATAAAATCTAATAACAGTCACAAGAGCATTGTTGATTGGTCATTTATTAAGTAAGATTACACAACCAGCTTGCTTTTCATATTCGCATTCATATTATTCAGCGTGACTAGGTGAAATGTGAGCTGTACCCTTAGTACGAGTTGCAAAACTTGAGAAAAGTAAAGTTTACGGAAAATAGTAAAGAGTGATTTCTCCCAAAATCTGCCGGTTTTATTTCTTACACTTCATGGTCTTATTAAAGCAAAAGAGTTACAGTGATGAAGGAAATCAAGTTCAAACAAACAAAAACGGCAGAGTTTGGGAGGAATCACTCTTTAATAATTGCCGTAAACTTTACATTACTCAAGTTTTGCAACTCTTACTAAGGGTACTGGACTCGTTTTTCTTCGCCAGTCCGCGACAAGTAAAGTGATCGTAATATTAAATATAGGTAAGAATAGTTACATGGAGGCAGATCAAATAAATTGCACAGAATCTGTACTCGACTTTCTTGCAAAAATTTACCCACTGTATGACGTATGTAAAGCTAGAATCATCTACCAGCTTATGCTGTTTCAATAAAAATGTAATATATCAATAATAAATCAATTTTATTCCACCGCGGTGTGTACCTGCATACTCGTACAATATGGATATAGGCATATAAATACTTAAATGAATATAAATATTTTGTTGATTTATTTGAAAAAGTACCAATTACACAAGAAAGATCCTCGACTCATAGGTTGGTATGAAGCTGACCTCAGTACTGTACTGTACTGTATCCTGCCACCGTTTCATTAGGGGTGGCCGGTACCTCCGCAGATGCGCCTCCACTTTTTGCTGTCATCACCTTTTTCATACATACTCTTCTCTTATTCTCACTCTGCAGAATCCATTCTTTCGCAATCTCACCTATTTGGTCTAACCATTCTTTCCTCAGCCTTCCCCTTCCGCGCTTTCCTCTGACATTTCCTTTGTACACTTTCTTCGTTAGTTGTTCATCATCCATTCTTTCAAGATGTCTGAACCATCTCATCGTACTTTTTTGTACTTTCATTCTCATATTCTCTTTTATACCACACTCGTTCATCACTCAAGCATTACGTACTCTATCACTCAGTGTCTTTCCAGCCATTGCTCTCAGGTAAGCCATTTCAACCGTACTTACATACTTTACTCAGCTCACATTCATTAAGCCTCACTTCCACCAACCAATATGCCATTGTGGACCGCCGATCTCATATTTTTCGTAAGTTTCCTATTTCTTGCAATTATTCCAATCGTTTCCATTACACTTCTTCCTCTACTAGCGCGCTTTTCCAATTATTTCGTCAATTTCGCATTCGTCTCAAACTTGCTTCCCAGATAATCAAATTCTTTCACGACCTCCACTCTTTTTTCATTCAGTCTTATCTCAATTTTCTCGCCTTTCTCAGTCCTCCCAAAGTGTAAAAAATAATTCACTTTGTCAATGTCACCCCTGTTTCAAGGAAGGTCGGCAAGAGTTGCAAGTTTTATGTTCATTTGAGATTTTGTTTTAATTTGTAAGTACAAATTCAGCATTCGTAAGCGCGAACTTACACATACCTGTTTGTGGGCATGCATTTCATATTAGTTTTGAATGTTTATATTTCATTGCAACTTATATTCTAGATTATTATAGATGGTCATTGAACCCTTCTGTATGCAAACTAGTACTTTGTATGGTGGGTAAACTTTTTAGTTATATTTTGAAAAAGTAACGACTGATTATTATTGGAATTCATAAAATTTTAAGAATCGCAGCCATTTATCTATTTTTAACCGTTTGACTACCAAGAAAATTGCTAATACATTTTGTATGGAAAATTTTCACTTTGTATGGCGGCTATACTTTTGATTCGTTTTTTGGAAAAAATAATGATGGCAATATATATGTTATTATTATTATTTTACATTTGTACTACATTATTTTTTTATTAACCCTCTAACTGCCGAGAATTTTTCCATTTTTTTTTTCTTTTATATGGCAACTCCCTAAATCGAGATTATGATGAAGAAATGATTATAATTATTAGATAGCACTATTATATAAATGGATTCACAAAAAATTTAAGAAAAATCGTCGGAGCCGTTTTTGAGAAAATCGAATTTTAAATTTTCAGCTCTTCGGAAGCCATCTTGAATTTTCAAAAAAGTAAAAAAAAAATGATTACGAATTAAAGCAATAAGCTTGTTCTTTCTATCAAATCTAAAACAAATTTAAATATCTTGCATTTTAATAGGTTTTTGTAATATTTTCGATTTAAAATTTCAGGTCGTGTAAACGGTGCTTTATATTTATTTTTTCAAAAATTTTTTTTTGTAAATTTGTAGAAATTTATTTTGTCCGTAATATTGTAGAACATTATATTTTTGTTGACCCCTTAACTGTCGAGAAAATCACAATCGTTTGTTTTTTTCATATGGCAGCCCATAGACACAGATTAGTAAGAGTATTGATATAACTAATTTATTAAGTTAAAAACTAATAAATGGCAACTCTGAAAATTTAAGAAAAATTCTTGGAGCCGTTTTTGAGAAAAGTGAAATTTTATGTTTTTTTTGTATCGCAGCCATCTTGAATTTTCAAGTTGGTGTAATGCCATGTTATTCATACTTAATACATGTCCAAAAAAGTTGATGTAGCCAAAATTTGGTATCTCTAGGTCTTATACTTTGGAAAGTGACACACACACATACATACATACATACATACATACATACATACATACATACATACATACATACAGACGGACGTTTTTGAAAGATAGTGTTTTTTGGCATGTCCTGCACCAGGACAACTCATTTCCGTGAGAACCTCGAAATTTTTTTTTCACACCAAATCATAACTTACTTTATAGCCTTCGGCTATAGCAAGAAAGTAAAAATGACACAAAAACTGTTGCTAAACAAGGAACTCGGCTGGAGGTGATGCGCGGAGTAATCGGAACCGCCATTAAACCAGCGTAATTATAGCGGGGAAAACTGACGACATTTATTCCACACAAAAAAAATATTCAATAGACCTTAAGGTTTTTCTTCATTAGTATTTAGAGTATGGTTGGTATGAGGCTGACCCACCATACTGTAAAAAAATGGTTCACTTTGCTAATGTCACCCCTGTTTCAGGGAAGGTTGGCAAGAGTTGCAGGGCTTATGTTTATTTGAGATTGGGTTTTATGTGGACATACGGAATGTGTAAACGCGAACTTATACGTGTATATGCATATGGGAATGCGATGTGAATCTTACATGTAATATATATCTTTGCAACTTAGATTATAGATATATGGTACGGAATGATTCCTCAATGAGATCTTAGGTTCATTTTACGGCGGTTTATGAAGTAAACTAAAACAATATGCAATTAAAATAATACATATCTACATGATTACAATAAAACCTATTTACAACATAAATATTTTTGTGCATTGTTATAAAAGAACATTTTTTCGGTAAATTAAATCAGCGTTAGTATATACTCGTGATGTTTTTTAGATTTGGTACATTTATCATTTTTAATCTATTTTGCAATTTTTAAATTAACTCTCCATGTATAAATTTATTTACATAAATGCAAATAAATGTTGTAGATTCATGCTACAAATAGCTGAAATGAGCGGACATTGGCTGAGTGTACAAACTATAATATGGGTGGCCAGCCTCATAAAATGTGGTGGTTATTTACATTTGAAATATCATTTTTTAGAAAATATGAGCAGGTAGTTACTTATTATGCACAAGACGGGTACGAAGGTTTTTTATTTCGCAAATACTAATTTTCTTTGTAAATGTTTGATAAAATTTAGCGGAAAAGTTGAATTCTAATATTTGTCTTGTGACGCATTTGTTGAAGATGTATATTTTTGAAATAAACATATTTTAATGTATCTGCGAGAAAAAATACATTATTGTTCAATGTGATTTATTTTTATGTAAAGAAAAAGAATAGCTGATTAAAAAGAGATCCGGAATGTATCTTTAATTATTTTCTACAGTCATTCGCCCCAGACTAAGGATTGTGACGCCTTGGATTCCTCTCTTTCTTTCTACAACTTCTACTATCACAGAATAACATGTAGAGACACGAAGCAGAGTTTAAACAATCAAAGGGTGATATTCGACCCCTGGCTACGACAAGATGGGCGCATTTTTCAAAATTGTTTTTTTTTTGTATCCAAGTAATTGTTTAAGTACATACTGTTTTTTTCTTGTGATTGGCACTGCTGCATTAAGCTAGTAATTTAATTAAGTGTCAATATTTAATACATCCCGTTGGTCTACATCTATCATATTATCTGATATTGGGTCACCAATTTATTAATTGAATCGATCAATACGAGCGACCGTTACCCGCCAGACCGGAGTATGCTTTCATACTTGTAATTTGTACGTAGTTATATAGATTGCAGACTATTAGCATGCGAATCCATAAGAGGCAACTTCCGTTTGCCTTTTACGTACTATACAGATTTGCCGCGTTACTTGCCACTTGCGCCTTGTTTGCCACTCTATTAGTTTTCTGCAGTGGAATAATTGCTTGCCACATTAAACTTTTTCCATCTTAAATTCCGTCTAGTTCTATGTCCTTTATGCCACGTTATTAATTTACCATTCTTCTTCTTCGTGTCAGCTTCACACCGTAATGGCCCAGTAACAAGCAATGTCTACAGCTCTTTGGTTTCCCGCAAAGAGATCATCCATGGAGCAGCTTGTCGGACAGGAGGGACAACACCGCAGGTGCTTCATAGTTTGCTGAGCTCCACACCCACATAGTGTAGAGTCCTCCCGTCCCAGAAATCCCCAGGTCAACATGTTGGCCCGGGCTCTTCCAACATTGGTCGTCAATCTGTAATTTACCATGATACTTATCTTCGTGGTAGTTATCCTTTTTGGTGCTCTTCATCTTTTTTTAGTTTACTGCGATACACTAGCTTTTCTCACACTAATTGTCGGACTCCGTGCATGGTTTCTGTATTAGGTCTGTTGTTAGTTTGGCATGGTACTTTTTTATGGCACCATGGAATGCTTTTCCCTGCGCTACATCCTGTTCGCCGGCCTACTACTTTTCTACATAAGATATTCTTGCGCTTTACTTGCTTGCAGTGTAGGCACCGAGTATTCTTGTTTGCTGTGACACGGTTGTTATATTTGTTTGCCGCATCGCTTGCCCGCCGCCAGTGGATACCCAGCTTAGAGCGGTGCCTTGTGAGGCGTGGCAAGGCCGGACACTTGGAAGAATGTTTAGATCATAATATGCTCGCGCTGCAATCATCGTCATAATGAGATCAAATATACGAGAACGTGCTCACATGAAACGGTAAAACCGGCGCGTTTTGTAATGGAACGAAATCACACTCCATGAAAATATTTGAAGAATGTAAGTACAAGTGAAATATGTTTCCTAATCTTGTTATCAACATGACTAGATGGCGTGATAAGGAAATGAAAGAAAACGAAACCATCTTGAATCGATAGTAATAATAACAATCTTGTATGGCATTCCCGTCCTTGCCGGCAACTATCTATAATTTATAATCTATCTATAATCTAAGTTGCAAGGATATATTCATTCAAAGCTCTCAGATGTATGCCCACAAACAAACACGTGTAGTTCGCGCTTACAAATGCTGATTGTCTACTTACAAATAAAATCCAAACCTCAAATGAATATAAGCCCTGCAACTCTTGCCGACATTCCCTGAAACAGGGGTGACATTGGCAAAGTGAACCATTTTTTACAGTATGGGTGGTCAGCCTCATACCAACCTATAAGTCAAGGAACTGAGAACAAAATATTTGGTTGCCTTTTCCCTAGCAACCCGGCCGGATGACGACATGATATTCGACAAGTTAAGTAGGTATCGAATATTTTCTTATTTTATAAAAATCTGTTTTTATCAGATACTTAAAAAAAGCAAAAGCGAATTAAACTTCCACCTGTTTTTATTCGTGAATTCTATTATAATTCACCAATTCGTGATACAAACACTCTAAATTAGTTAAATTTATTTTAAATAATACAATCTTGTCTATTTTCAGATTTTCCATTGTGTTGCTCGATTAAAAAGTGTGTCCAAGCGTCGATTTCATGTCTATGTCACAAAAACTGCTTTACTTCTGATGTTTGTGACCAGCCTAGCCTGACGACCTTTTTATGTTGGACCAATGGGCCGTTAAGCGCCCGCTGCAGGCACAAGAGCTGTTAAGTTGAGAAAAAAAACAAAAAAATATTTGCATAAGAATTGCGGAAACGGAAGTGAAATGTTTATATTATATTTAAGCTTTTAAATTTAGCGTATTTTTAAATGATTTATCAAATATTTTTTTTGACTGATTAATCGAAAGAAATTGGCACAGATTATGTAAATCTCAAATCCCTTTTTCGTATCATTTTCATACTCTGACCTTGGCTTTGTCTGACCTATTGTTTTTCAATATAAATTGGTGAAGAGTTGTGCTATTTACCTACCTATTGTTGACCAGTTCGTAATCTATGGGTAACGTTACGGATTGGTAATCGGAAGGTTGTGGGTTCGATCGCAGACGGAGCAAAAAAAAAATGGAACGAAGCAGTGATGAAATTTACAAAAATTAAAGATCTAAACTGAAGATGATTGAGGGATTGAAAACGTTCGTGTTTATTATTTAAAATAAAATTAATAAATCGAGTGAAAAAAAAGTGTTTAATTAGAATTGTTTCGGTTCCATAAAATTTAGTAGAAATCATAATATATTTATTTATTTATTTGTTACATAAGTTGCGAAGATATATTTACTTACATGTAAGATAAATATTCAACGTACTTACGTCCACAAGCAGACGCTTGTAAATTCGCGCTTAAACATGCTGCATGTGTGCTTACAAAACAAAAACCCAATCAATATAACATAATAGTAACGATAAATAGATATGTTTATTTAAACACAAAATTGTCATATTTTATGATCGTTCTTTTGATTAATTATTTTGATTAATTGTGAAAAAACTGTGTCATCGTCTTCTCAAACCTCTAGACAGTTTTTGTCACCAGTCACCGTCTACTTCACTTTATTTGTGATCGATCTTCACGGCGAACTATTGTTCTTCTACAGTCAACTAATGGTTTCATAACGATTATGTCGGTGTTCTTCAAACTACGTTCAAAGTGAAGGTAGAACATAATCAGGCGGTTAATTAATTAAAAAATAAACGTTCTTTTGAGGCAATTTTATGCTTCATTTTACAAAATACAAACAATTTTTGCACAGACATTGAAATAAGATCTAAATTTCTTAAAATTAAACTTTAAATTTCGAATAGTTTTGACAGTAAGTGAATGTTGTCATTACAATAAAATAATACCATTATCTGGCAGCTTATTTGAATACCTATAGGTAAGACTTTTTTTTTTGAAGTGGTAGCACTGAATATTTTAATGCTGTTCGATGCAAAATATATTTTTTTTAAATAAAATTATTTTTTCTTTAACGTAGTTTAATTTTCACAATAATATTTTTTATCTCAAAAACGAAATTTATTTGTTTATTTCGGTGCAATATATCAATTACTTTTATTTTACTTATTCTTTGTTTTAATTTTTTTTTAAGGGTAATGGAAAGAAAACATGCCATTTTTTTTTATCTTCGGCCAGCAAGAAAGTAAAAACGTTGTCCGTTTTTTTAAAATAAAATAATGAAAAATAAAACTGAAATAAAGTGTAGACTGATTGAATAGCTGATAATGAATAGACTCAGCACATAATTTGACATAGAAAAATTTGTGACGTCATCCGGCCGGGTTGCTAGAGGACAGGCAAATAGTTATTTTTGTTATTGGTTGCTAATGAGTTTTAAATTCATCAATTTCCCGAGTCCATTTAAAATAACAGAATGAAAATAAGTTAAATACTTGTATATATTACTAGCAGACTGACCGTGCTGCGCACGGCTGTCTACTAGGCCCTTCGGGCAGTGTAAGTCTGGCTTTGCAATAATTTTTCCTCACACCTCCTTCATAGTAATTAAATGCTTTAAGAAGTAATTTGAAAAAAAATTGCGGTAAAAGGGTTATTTAGTTCTTTCATGTTCTGAGTATCTTGTATGAAGCATGAGGTATGAGTCTGACCTCCCATAGGTACCTTAAAAAATGTTCACTGAATGAATGTTTCTCTGTTTCTAAAAAGGCCGGCAAAAGTTGTAGGGCTTATGGTCAAGAGAGGCTGAAATTTTTATTTGTAATTACACATGCAGCGTTTGTAAGCGCAAACTCACTCATGTCTGCTTGGGGGCATGCATTCAATATGAATTATAAAATGTATGTATGCAACTTAGATTTATATTCTAAAATTAAAAACATCAAGTGCCACAATTATATGTTAGCGTGAAAAAACATTTGCCAGCCTGAGCGTGCGAATTATATTTGAATTGATTTGCATTGAATATGAATTATAAAATGTATCTATGCAACTTAGATTAATATTCTAATATTAAAAACATCAAGTGCCACAATTATATGTTAGCGTGAAAAAGCATTTGCCAGCTTGTGGGTGTGCATTGTATTTGAATCATCAAATCTCTTTTGTGCAACTTTAGATTATAAATTAAGATAACCGTTGTTTAAGGATTTTTCAAACTCAAATTCCTTGACTTAAGGGTTAGTATGAGGCTCACCACCCATATCGCATAAATGGGTTCACTTAACTAATGTTCCCCCTGTTTCTGAAAAGGTCGGCAAAAGTTGCAGAGCTTATGTGCATGAGAGGCCTTAATTTTAATTTGTAAGTTCACATGCAGCATTTTTAAGCGGGAACTCACTCGTGTCTCCATGGAAGCATGCATTGAATATGAATTATAAAATGCATCTATTCAACTTAGATTTATATTCTAATATTAAAAACATCAAGTGCCACAATTATATGTTAGCGTGAAATGACATTTGCCAGCTTATGAGTGTGCATTTAATTTTAATCATCAAATAAGTTTTTTGGCAACTTTAGATTATAAATTAAGATTAACGTTGTTTAAGGATTTTTCAAACTCAAATCCTTGACTGATAGGTTGGTATGCGGCTGACCACCCATACTGTGAAAAATGGTTCACTTTGTTAATGTCACTCCTGTTTCAGGGAAGGATGGCAAGAGTTGCAGGGCTTATGTTCATTTGAGATTGGGTTTTATAATGTAGGTCCACATGCGGCATGTGCCAGCGCGAAATCATACATGTCTGCTTGTGGGAATGCATTGAATATAAATCTTAAATGATATATATCCTTGCAGCTTAGATTAGATTAGAAATTCCTTGACTTATGGGTTAGTATGAGCCTGAATACCCATATCGCAAAAAATGGTTCATTTGAAAAATGTTTCCCCTGTTTTTGAAAAGGGTGGCAAAAGTTGCAGGGCTTATGTTCATTACAGGCCTTAATTTGAATTTGTAAGTTCACATACAGCATTTATAAGCGCGAATCCACTCGTGTCTCCAGGGGGGCATGCATTGAATATGAATTATAAAAGTTATTGTATCTGTGCAACTTAGATTATATATTCTAATATTTAAAAAAAATTAAGCGCCACAACTATATGTTAGCGTGAAATGACATTTGCCAGTTTGTGGGCGTGCATTCAATTTGAATCATCAAATAACTTTTTTTGCAACTTTAGATTATAAATTAAATTTAACGTTGTTGAAGGATTTTTCAAACTCAAATCCTTGACTTATAGGTAAGTATGAGCCTGAATATCCATATCGCAAAAAATGGTTCACTTGACAAATGTTTCCCCTGTTTTTGAAAAGGTTGGCAAAAGTTGCAGGGCTTATGTTCATTACAGGCCTTAAATTTAATATGTTAGTTAACATGCAGCATTTATAAGCGCGAACCCACTCGTGTCTCCAGGGGGGCATACATTGAATATGAATTATAAAAGTTATTGTATCTGTGCAACTTAGATTATATATTCTAATATTTAAAAAAATCAAGCGCCACAACTATATGTTAGCGTGAAATGACATTTGCCAGTTTGTGGGCGTGCATTCAATTTGAATCATCAAATAACTTTTTTTGCAACTTTAGATTATAAATTAAATTTAACGTTGTTGAAGGATTTTTCAAACTCAAATCCTTGACTTATAGGTAAGTATGAGCCTGAATATCCATATCGCAAAAAATGGTTCACTTGACAAATGTTTCCCCTGTTTTTGAAAAGGTTGGCAAAAGTTGCAGGGCTTATGTTCATTAGAGGCCTTAATTTTAATTTGTAAGTTCACATGCAGCATTTATAAGTGCGAACCCACTCGTGTCTCCAGGGGGGCATGCATTGAATATGAATTATAAAAGTTATTGTATCTGTGCAACTTAGATTATATATTCTAATATTTAAAAAAAATCAAGCGCCACAACTATATGTTAGCGTGAAATGACATTTGCCAGTTTGTGGGCGTGCATTAAATTTGAATCATCAAATAACTTTTTTTGCAACTTTAGATTATAAATTAAATTTAACGTTGTTTAAGGATTTTTCATACTCAAATTCCTTGACTTAAGGGTTAGTATGAGGCTTACCACCCATATCGCATAAATGGGTTCACTTAACAAATGTGCCCCCTGTTTCTGAAAAGGTCAGCAAAAGTTGCAGGGCTTATGGTCATGAGAGGCTGAAAATTTTATTTGTAAATACACATGCAGCATTTGTAAGCGCAAACTCACTCGTGTCTCCGTGCAGGAGTGCATTGAATATGAATTATAAATGTTAATGCGTCTATGCAACTTAGATTGTATATTGTAAAATAATACTTAAAAAAAATTAAATGCCGCAATAAGTATGGTTTCATATAAAAAGTTGACTTAATCGATCGTCATTATTTCTAAAAAATACATGTTATAACTGGTTGAAGTATAATTTTGAAATGAATAAAAAATATAGGTAGGTAGGTACTCAACGGAATTCAACCGAAAAAGAATCGACTTGGCAATGGCAACGATGGCAACTTTGAAGCCTATGTTGAAGTGCTGGCAATTTATTTGAAATTCGAATGTCAAAATGAGTTTTGTTTCTCGCATAGGTTTTACATAAAAAGGTGTTGTGATTGATCATGTTTATTTATTTAAAAAACAACAATTTAAAATCTACTAATGATGAGGAAGCACATCCCAAGTCCTGAACAATATTTGTTGTGAATATGACGTGCATCTGTACAGGAGTTCTTCAGTTTGAATGCCATTAACGCACAATTATTTTGTATGGGGAGGCCGTTGAATTTTATATTATAGGGGATTATTTCTAAAAAATACATGTTATAACTGGTTGAAGTATAATTTTGAAATGAATAAAAAATATAGGTAGGTAGGTACTCAACGGAATTCAACCGAAAAAGAATCGACTTGGCAATGGCAACGATGGCAACTTTGAAGCCTATGTTGAAGTGCTGGCAATTTATTTGAAATTCGAATGTCAAAATGAGTTTTGTTTCTCGCATAGGTTTTACATAAAAAGGTGTTGTGATTGATCATGTTTATATATTTAAAAAACAACAATTTAAAATCTACTAATGATGAGGAAGCACATCCCAAGTCCTGAACAATATTTGTTGTGAATATGACGTGCATCTGTTCAGGAGTTCTTCAGTTTGAATGCCATTAACGCACAATTATTTTGTATGGGGAGGCCGTTGAATTTTATATTTTATGGGATAGGGGATTAAAAAAAATATTGTAGTATGAGATATGCTACCTAACCATTTTGTTCCTGCACAAATATACTTACCCTTTTCTTTAAATACAAATGTATTTTTGGCCTTACATGTATCGACATAATAATCGATGCTTACATAATGTGTGAAATTATCGAATCCATCCAGCAGTTTCATGTTTTATAAGTCTCTGCAAAAATGTATGTATTTTGGCTCGGCGTTTTATTGAAACAGTGCCTACATCTAATTTGTTGGAAGGCCATTTTTAAGCAGCGATAGCTGATGCAAAGACTGTCCAATGCCGCTGACATGGTAACCCGCCACTTCGTGCGTGCACTCGTTAATATTCTGCATTTGAAGCTATTTTATTTTAAACTATAACCAAATGTTTAATACAATCCGCACAAATGATACGGCCTAGTTGCTGGAGAAAAACAAATTTATTGTTTGTTGCAAATGCCCCTTAATAATAATATAAGTTAAGCCTATGATAAAAAATGGTTCACTTTGCCAATGTTACCCCTGTTTCAGAGAAGGTTGGCAAGAGTTGCAGTGCTTATGTTCATTTGACATTGGGTGTTTTATACTGTAGGTCCACATGCGGCATGTGTGATCGCGAAATTATGCCTGTCTGCTGGTGGGGAAGCATTTAATATGAATCTCAAATGATACATATCTTTGCAGCTTAGATTTAGATTTAGACTAGATTTTTAAAGATTATGATGTACATATCATCCCATTAGCGCTTGTTTGTCTTATGTCCATCACAAGTGATTTAACGTGAGCAATGCTTGTATGTGTACTGGACCAATGAAAATTTGAAATTGATTTTTACAATACTAAAAATAATCTCACATTATGTTTACGTGTTTTTCTGACCTCAGGTTTTGAAAGGCCATCTTTGAGCCAAACAAACCAAACAAGCACTGAGGGAACGATATGCCCGCAAAGAAATAGAACATCGGTTTGAAGGACGGTCCGAGTTCATGACTTTATAGTAGGTATACCTGATCTGTGGTACCTATACCTACTCCAGATTTGAATTTAGAATAATAGACAGATTTTAAATGTATGCCTATGAGATTTTTTAGTTTGATTAAATTTGTCATGGAATTCGCATATTCTAAATTCAAATTCCGTGGACGTAATCATGGATTTATAAGGACTGGATAGGCTGAGAAAGCAATCCTTTGTGAATTAGAAATGCGCTACCCCACTCATCATACAAAAATCCGAATTCAGTCTATCGGTAACCTTCCAACTATTAACAGGTGTGTTTCCTAACTGGAAACAAAAATCGTAAAAATACCAAGCCACACATTTTCCAAATGCACAAACAATACGAGAAATTGTATTAAAAAATCTGGAGTACTTTTTCACTCGTAATTACCAGTGAATATTAATATTTAAGTAAATTCAATTGATATTGTATCTGCCGATACCTTTAGCCACAAAACAACAGCCACGCTGTCAAACCGTCAGCCATTTTTAGTGATAGAGATGTGATGATGATAAAATATAGTATCTGATACCGTCACATAAGAACATTTTTTTTTTGTAAAATGTATGTATTTGAAGTGGTCTGTATTTCAAAATTCAAAATTTCAGTTTCTACCCTACACTTTTTGTTCCATTTATCCTTTTATATTTCAATGAAATTGGATTTAAAAGAATATTTTTTACTTTGTCTTCTAAAGATATTACTCCTAACATCATTGAAAAAACTTAAAATTAAATAAAATGTAATTGAAATAATTTTCACAAGTAATTATGTCACATTAAGTAAAATATTTACGTTTATGGAACAGAAGCATTAAAAAGTATCAGATATTTTCAAAACCTTTGACAACACTAAATTATGTTGTCAAGGAAAAAAACATCAACACTTCGTTGCTAAGCAACATTACCTGCATACATAAATTAACGACGGAGTAGAGACACATAACGTGATGGAAAAGGACAACAACAAAAAACGTATGTTGTGCGAACGAGACAAAACAAAGGGACAATATCTGGCGAAATTAGATTTCAGTGACTGTATGGATCACAGTGTTTAGAACTAAATCAAATAAATAGCCTCTCCATTTAATAAAACTCCATGGACGTAATATTTATGAATATTTTGTTGATTTTAAAACATTATTCATGTATTATTTTTATTGTATTCAATTTGTGTGTACAACTTATTAACACAAAACATTTATGAAATATTATATTTAAACTAATATCATAAAAACAAATGTCAGGAAAGCGATTAACTTGTAAAGATGAACATTAATCATTTTTAATGTGTGGAAAAATGAAAGATGATAAATGAAATAGAAATCATTAAAGCGTTATATACATTTGACATTTCCTGCAAAATCAAGTCATAAATAGAGTGGAATAATGGAGCCCACACAATTAGCATAGACAGAAAAAGTTGTGGCATCACACGACCGAGATCGACTAAAAATATCTTGTAATTGTTTGTTATGAATTGTATAGACTTCTGACGTTATCCTGCAGCGATTTTTTTTATGGTTATGCCGAGTCTTTCATGAACATAATAATAATTGAGCTACCTATAATCTATGATCAAAGTTGCAAAGATAAGTTGACAATTAAGGCTCAAATTTAGTGCATCCTCACAAGTAGGCATATGTAAGTTCGCGCTTACACATGCTGCACGTGCGCATACAAAATAAACCAAACCTTACATGAGCATTAACTTTGCAACTCCTTCCGCCTTTCCCTAAGTCCGTGGTAGCATTGTCAAAAGTTGATTAAGTTTTTACAGCATGGGAGTTCAGCTTCATACCAACCTATTAGTCAAGGAACGTACATAATAAATTACTGGTCAAAATAAATGTGTAATTTTTTTATAATACTTTTTTTCAAGGTAAAAGTCAAGGAAGTAAAAGTTAGCAGACAATGGAATTACAAATTAATTTATCTGAACTTGATTCAATTCTTTCGTAAAGTAAAATTTCACGATTGTCTTTTGTATTCAAATAATTATCACTTTTATTTTTAATCGTTTTCCAACTCCCACAAATGTATTTAGAAACAAGCTCAAGTGTATCGTGTGAATCGAATCCGCAGTTATTAATTCATTGAATAATTATCATCATTCTTATTCGCCTTACCTGCAAAAATAAATAGGTTCCACTCGCTACATGCGAGTTCTTTGCAGAAAACGCAGCTTAGTAGTGTTTATCACCCCTGCTACCCTGCTACCCTGCTACCCTGCTACCCTGCTACCCTGCTACCCTGCTACCCTGCTACCCTGCTACCCTGCTACCCTGCTACCCTGCTACCCTGCTACCCTGCTACCCTGCTACCCTGCTACCCTGCTACCCTGCTACCCTGCTACCCTGCTACCCTGCTACCCTGCTACCCATCTAATCTCTGAATTTATAATAAGGACGGAATGCAAGTTCGGCTTACAAACGTCACAGGTCTGTCCACGAAGCAACCTATCTATAATCTAAGTCGCAAACAAATACTTAAATTTACGATTCATATACACGTTTTACGGAATAGGTACACCACACAGAGTATATAGGTACTTAGAGAAGCCACTCTATGGCTTATGGGTAGGTACGTACTTCGAAACCCCCCTTCCTCGCCTTCTTACTTCCCTTCCATACATTCTGCGTATTGGACTTTGATCTTGTATGCATGTGTGTATTATACACGCGGCACGCGGGTACACTCACACCACTATAATCATATATTATTATCTGCCATGATATTATTTATTAATATTATTATTATTGCTTTAAGCTGTCAAATAAAACGCTTATATTTTGCACAATATTTATTTATTCTAGAAAGATTAGTCATACAATCACAAAAATACACACTGTAAAGAAAAAAATTAATTAAAAAAACCTCAATGTAAAAAACACAAATGATATGGCAAAAATAAACGTAGGTAAACAATCAAATAGGCACCTGTCTATTGTCAAGGACACTGGCATTCTGTATCTGTATTTCTTGCAAAAGTTTTGGATCCCTGATGATTGTCCCCTGATGATGGCCTGAGGACCGGAAATGTTTATAATATGAAATCTATACACTTTAATTTCACTTTCTTCGGCTCATCAGCCGACAGCCTTCAAGGCTCAGGGACACCTGCACCACTCTGCCTTGTGCTGCTTCCCTCCATAGTCGCCTCACTCCCAAAACTTCGGCGTTGGCTTCGACGTTCTCTGCCCACCGCATCCTACGTCCCGAGTGGTCTAACGCCTGAGGGGGCACCATCCAAGACAGTTCTGATGATCCTGGAGTCTTCTGCACGTGCTACGTGTCCAGCCACTGGAGTCTTCTTGATTTCATTAATCTCTACACTCTTCAATAATAGTGAAAATACAACAGTTAATTTCAAATACGCTTGACGTTTGTGGCGCCCATAGAGTAGGGTGGCGCCCCGGGCCAAAATCCTACACACAGTTCAACCATCATTATAAAATATTTTTTCATCAGTTTTTTTTTAATAAAAAATGAGCAATTTAATAAATACTAAACAAAATAAAGTTTATTGGCGCTTAAACTCTTTTTTTACATGAATAACAGTAAATATAAATTATTAATTCAAATTTATTTACGCTCATTCTGATTTCAGTTTAAAAAACGACCTCTTCCCCTTCCTCCTTACTCATAACCATACATTCCGCGTACCATAGATCGATTACAATATGGCTTCCGAATTATAAAACAGGGTAACCAGTAGCAAAATACTTGTGAACGGGGTCTGGTACACCAGACGTGCATGTAGGAATTAATCCAACCTCACACAAACATAAACCCTGCAATTCTTACCGCCATTCCCTGAAACAGTGGTGGCATTAGCAAGCGAGGATCAATTTTTACAGCATGGGAGATCGGCCTGTCTAATCTAATCTAAGTTGCAAATATATGTAACATTAAAGATTCACATTATATGCATATATTAACATTTTAAGCTCTCAAATGCATGCCCACAAACAAACACGTATAAGTTCGCTCTTAAACATGCCGCATGTGGACCTACAATATAAAAACCCGAATCTTAAATGAACATACACCCTACAACTCCTGCCGACCTTTTCTGAAACAGGGAGGACATTGGCAAAGTGAACCATTTTCTACAGCATGGGTGGTCAGTCGCATACCAACCGTGTGCCCTCATAACAAAATATTTGTCTAGTAACTCTGTCTTGGCCTACTTGTCATGAAGGCGAGAAATCGTCTCCGAAGGCGGAAAACTAATCCATAAAATGGTCAACGCCATAGGATCAACAATATCACGGAAACACCCCCAAGAAAGGATTCTTATAACCATGTAGTAGTGAAAAGTCTTAATGGAAAAATTTCGCCATGATAATCCTCGATCTTCGATACAATAGGCCCTGAATGAGGAAAATGATGAAGTGATGACTCAAGTAGTATGTTAGTTAATCAAGGTCACTACATGAGTTGGGCTCAGTGTTCCAGCATTTTTCTTGTGTCTGCCATAACACTCGGTAAGTTGGATCGGCGAGTGGAAAGTCAGTGACACAATCCCCGCACACACGGCGCAGAGAGAGGGAAAGTGGTCCGCCTCGCGACTCGCGACCACTTTATAATTATTACCCACTTGCACCAGTGGCGGATTCATCACAATTCAGATTATGTCGCGTGACGTCACTGCGTGTTCCTTGTCTTTATTTTGTTTGACGCCGTGCAAACGAAATGCGTGTGACGTAACTCTGATACGAGTTTCCACCTCTTGTTCTTGCAGTGCCGCTTCTATGGAAGATCATGAAGTGCAATTTTTTTTTTTCATTTTTAGCCGCATACCAACCTATAAGATGTCGTTCCTTGACTTATAGGTTGGTATGCGGCTGACCACCCATACTGTAAAAAAATTGGTTCACTTTGCCAATGTCACTCCTGTCTCAGGGAAGGACGGCAAGAGTTGCAGGGGTTATGTTCATTTGAGATTGGGTTTTTATATTGTAGGTCCACATGCGGCATGTGTTAGCGCGAAATTATACATGTCTGCTTGTGGGAATGCATTTAATATAAATCTTAAATGATATATATCTTTGCAGCTTAGATTAGATTTGATCTGTGGTCTTAGCTGGAAAATGTATGGAGTTACGTTGCCATCCGGAAGAAAGCATGAAACTTGGGTTGCACGCAGCTTTTATGGATACAATAGAATTCCCAAAACCCCGTCGACAATATATTTTGGTAATGATGTTCAATTTTCCAAAAATAAAAAAAAACGCAGGGAGGGAAACGCGAAAAAAATATATTTAGGGAGGCATGGTAGCAAAAAGTTTGGAAACCGTTGTTCTATACCAGTGGTTCCCAAACTATGGTACGCGTACCACCAGTGGTACGCGACGCTTCTTAAGGTGGTACGCAAGCAGCCATGGCCAGAGGAAATACATAGTAAATAATAAGATAAAAAGTTTTTCAATTTCGCGCTTCAAGTTAAGTACAACTGAGCCAAATATTTCCTCTTTTGTTTCGAACATGCAGCACCATTTTTCAGACTAAGACGGGCCTGTCCCGCCACGATTACAAAAATACTAATGTTGGACACCCCTGCACTAAGAGTTTTGTATTTTTTTTCTGTAATAAATAAATAAGCATAATGTTTTCATTAACAGTTGCAGTTTTTATTACTTTACAATTTGAATGATTTTTTTTAACTGTTGCACTTCAGTGGTACGCCACTGATTTATAATTTCATTAGTGGTACGCGAAATTAAAAGTTTGGGAACCACTGTTCTATACGATCCTACTTATGTATATAAAATATTATAATATTGAAAAATAAACTTTAAAATTCAGATAAAATTACGCAAATTTACACAAAACATGTGATGTTTCTAGTTATGTAATTTTTTTCGCGTTGGTATGTCAACATTAAATTCCCAAGAATTTTACACGTGATATTATTGTCGTGTCTTCAAAATATATATCCACGTATTATGTCTCTTGAACTTCGCTTATTGATTTTAACTTTCGTTTTTTACTGTGGCCGATGCTGATGATGACGATGATTGTGCCAGACTGCCAAACGAGAAGAAAGTGAAGAGTCGCGTCACGACTTATCTAACAAATGTCTAACACAACGTAGGTATAGGCAGTGAGCCAAGTACGAAGCATTACGTGTAAACGCAACCATAGCGCTTATGTGAAATAAAATAACATCTCTACTGAGCGTTTATTTTTGGGATAACGATATTGCTGAGTTAAAGCGTAATGTTTTATACTTTAGGTACCTACAGGTAATAATTATTGCACTTGAAAAGTGACGTTTGTAAAAAATATTTTAAGTCCGTATGGTGGTCAAACTGTGATAAAGAAAGTGGCCTTGTTGCTTTTCAGGATCCGTTGTCATAGTCGATCGAAACTGGAGCTTCCTGCCGTTTAGCCCATGTCTACGATGGGCTTTCTCAGCGTGATGATGATTTCATAACTGTTAACAGTTTCATCAACATCACGCCACGCAGACACAGACAAAACGTCCGGAAACTCCAGCACCAATAGACTATGGCAGCAGATCTTGAAAAGCAACGTTCTAGAGTCAACCACCAGTCGTGTAAGCCTTACACTCCTATGGAGAGTTAATAAAAAACGCAACTAAGCTACACGTATAGTGTAACTTCTTGCCACGTTATCCCCGAAGGGGTCGCATGTGGCGAGTTGAACCTATTTATTTTTACAGGTAAGGGGGCCGGCCTTACGCCAACCACTTCAGTTGAAATGGAGGTTTCCCAGCTCCCGAGAGTGCTGGTACTCATTTCTTGTGAAGGCTGAGTAAACCTTGCCGGTATTTCGTTTTGGGGTTTGAAATAAACACCGAAACGGGAAATCATTTCTGACACCCTCGGTGGGATTCGAACCCGAGCTTTCTACCCTACCACCTGAGCTATCGACCGGACAGTTAGTTAGCACAAAATGATGCTACAGTGAAATCTTTACCATAATCATTTTAGGGTGGCAAACAACTAATTACTGGTTTACTTCTTGCCCTGAATGTCAGATTAGCTCGTTCAAATCCAGAGCTCAAAAATTAGCACACACTTTATTTTTAGATAAACTGTTTACCGACGTCCATATTTATAGGTCGTCTACAAATGTTCACACGGTGTTACAGCTGATGGGTTGTAAAAGTGCATAAATGAGAAATAGCACTTTCTGAAAAGCGTGGTATTTCAATCCCAAATATATCTCTGTAATATCACCTTTTTTGTAAGCAGCAATGCACGCGAAGTTTTCTGATTGGGAAAGTTGACCACATACAATGAACTGCGGAATAAAAAGACATTTTTTTTTCTTTCTATATTTTCAAGTCCAGTAAGTACCTACTGCATATTATTATTATTTTGATAAATAATTGTTAAGTATGTTTAGAACGTAATAAAAAGGAATTAAAAGAGGCCATCCTCAATGCCATGTTTTTTTTTCCTTCAAATGAATCCTTGAATACATTTATCCTATGACCTTCAGCATAAATGATCAATATAATGTTTTTGTAAATAAACATGAAGATATGTATGCAAATTAGTATGCAAAGGTTTTTTAATGGAATTTATTTGATTGCGTATATTTTATTTTATTACCTAGATATTTAATAAATAATTTATGTATATGAACATTTTATATCCACATAAAATAAAAATAAAAATATTTAGGCCATAAATTTTATTTTGTTTTCATTGTATGCAATTAGGAGCGTGCTAGCTTTATTCCTACCTTCCTGAGTATTCATTGGAGAATGGGAAAAGATACCTCAGGATAATAAATACAGAAGAAAAAGAAGAGTGCGTGTGGAGAAGCGATAGCCTCCCTCCTTCTTCTATGACCTACGCAAGGTTGGCTCCGGACACGTGTGATAAAAACTTTCGTAGCCATGACATTTCAATCTGTCGCTTGCTCAAAGTAAAATGATTTTGTAAATTAACGCATTTTTCTACTAAATATATTTAAATTTAAATGTATTTATTTTTGATTTGATAGTAAGTTTTTTCAATTATTCCACATTCCCAAGTGTTTGTGTTCGTTGCCTGATAGGTTGGTATTAGGCTGACCCCCTCTACTGTAGAAACCAGGTTCATTTTTACCAATGCCGCCTCGTTTCAGGGAAAGGCGGCAGGAGTTGTAATGTTTATGTTCATAATAAGGTTTGGTTTATTTTGTATGTCAATATGCAGCATGTGTAAGTATGACCTTACATTCATTAGAATACCTTTGCAACTTAGATTATAAATATGTACTCACTGACATGTTTAACATATTTGGGTTAAAAAGACTTTCCCTCAGTTGCGGAGTACAGCATTCACAAAGCTTTTTTTTACTTTGAAATATTTCTTTCTACTATGCAAGAGGTTTCAAGTTTTGTACGAAATGGGAAAGCGCCTCCACAACTTTTCATACAAAAATTTTTGTACTCACTTTACCACATTACTAGATAAGTTCTCATTAGTTTATACTTGTATGAGGTACATTAGGTTGATTTTTTAAAGATAATTTTTCTACTAAATACAACATATTCTCGCTGTCAGGTCTGTTGAAATACTGAGGCTGGTGATTATTTAGGACAAGAGGCCGCCGAGGAATTACCTTAGCTCAGTGTTCGCCTTGAAACCTTTTCGGTTGCACGAGTTCATATACATATTCATGACGCATTTATAATCACCATCTATTATCTAATAATATTGCTGCTCGCGGGACAAAGTTCAGGCTTGGCGTGACGGCAACCAAAGTAACGATAGGGCTCAGAATCCTCCACAGTAATCGTCAAATCTGTAGTTGCCGCAACCACACACCATCACAATAACTGTTTAAATCGTATCCAATGTCTGTGAAATACTATAAACATATAGGTCAACACTCTTATGATCTTAATAGGTACAAGTTGGCCTTGAATAAATACTTCATTGATAAGATTGGTCGAATTTTTCTGTTGAAGAATAACTATTTATAATTTAGTTAGTTTATATTTGCACTAACTTCCCATTGAATTACTTTCTAATAGTCATTACGGGTCTATGCATATGTTGTGTTTTTAGAGGTTTTATTTGTGTAAAAGAGCAATGCGATCCTCCACCCATTTTCATATTTAATCTCAACCATAACGTATTACAAAAAAAACGAATTGTATGGTGACTTACACGCCCATTAGACGTGCTATTTTGTTTCCCATGCATTTTTGGCATAACGCTGTGGTTGAGTTTTAACGTATCTTTTATTCACGTGGAACAGTCTGCTTACTGTACAGATCCGTCAACCTTTGTTGATATAATATAATACCTGATATAATTACCTGATGATGACCTTCTAGGTCGAAAACGTTCGTAATTTTGTTTTAAAGATTTTAATCTTTTAAATAAAGTCTATAGTGAAAATAAACAGTGTTTTGCTTGAAAAATTTCATCCAAAAATTATAAATTGAAATATAATATAATGATAATAAGGATGATTTATTTGGTGAGCCATATTTTACGTAAATCACTTCTTCAATCCCACTTCCTTGACTTATGGGTTGGTATGCGGCTGACCACCCATGCTGTAAAAATGGTTCACTTTGCCAATGTCACCCCTGTTACAGGGAAGGACGGCAAGAGTTGCAGGGTGTATGTCCATTTGAGATTTGGTTTTTATGTTGTTGGTTCACATGAGGCATATGCAAGCGCGAACTTGTACCTACATGTCTGGTTTGTGAGAATGCATGTAATGTGAATCTCCAATGTAACAAATCTTTGCAGCTTAGATTACATTAGATTAGATTAGACACCTCAAGAGCCTTCAGTGAGCTTGGACGTCGCTGCAGAAATCGCCAATTCTCAAGCAGCAAGACCCAGTTGCTGTGTGACTGGGTGGTCCTATGGTGACCAGTTTTTGGTAAAGGTAGATTAAATTTTCAACCGAGAGAAGAGCATATTGAAAAAATAAGTATTTTTTATGCTCAGCTAGGATGGGTTTTAAACCCAATACCTTTCAATCACGAGTCCAAAGCGTTACCCACTGACTACGAACCGGTTGTTATCACTCTCCTAATGACAAATTCTGAAGAAGTTATAAAGTAGATTTAAGACCAAAGTGGGAGGGGAAGGGGGCGTTCTAGGACTTTGAGAAAGTGGAGGGGGAGGGGGAGGGTCATGGAAATCTAAAAAAATAAGTCAATTAAGAAACGACGGATTTCAGAAGCATTCCTCAGATTTGTAATGATATCTCACTGCATAGCGAGAAATAACCTAACAATATTTTGTCAATTTTCTAAAATTATATTCTATTGTTTATTTCTTCTTAAATATTCAGTAATGAACAAACAACATCGTGCAAGAAGTTAATGTATTCCAAAAATCTACATGTCAAATGAGTTTGGTTTTTTATTCAATAAAAATGTATTTGTAAAGTTTTGTCATTTTGAATAAAATGGGTAGAGCACGTTTATCTTCAATTTTCTACATTTTTATATATAAGATCTTTACATTAAACGATTTCAATCAGTGAAACCACTTTTTGCTTTAGCTCTATTTTTTATACATTTTAGCGTATAAAGTTGTCTATGTACAGCAATTATCAAGGCTATATACTCGTACTGTAATAATAATCATTCAATATAAACCACTTTTAATAAAAGTAAAAGTGACTTGAAACTGCTATTTTGATTTCCTATAAAATATACCAACACTATATCTGCGTTTTGAAACTTCTTACACAATACATTTTTATGGTCCAAATGGTAATAGTGATTATGTTGAATGGCAGTGCAAGTACAAGTGCAAGTACAAGTACAAGTACAAGTAGCTGCTCTGTCCACTCTCAGGTTATAAATAAGAAAAAAAACACAAGACAACATTACTGAGAAGAAAGTGACAGTAGAACTTGTGCAAGTACACTGAGCTGCTTGGGGTATTTGAAAAGAAAGAAAACTTACCAGAGAAGGCTCCGAGTATGGAAACACAATTTATAACACTTACGTTAGTAAAAAATGCTACTTTAAATGCGGTTGTAGAATCGGTTATTCAACGCAATAATTATTGCAGAAATTACATCGATTAGTGTTAATAGTTAAGTGATCGGCACGAGGTTGTATGGTTTATCATAAACCAGCCTGGGTGTTTAATGACGTGCAGGAAAGTAAAAGTGTATCGCCACGACCCAAATAATAGTCGGGCAGTAAACACGTGAAAACCTCACAAATATAAGAAATATTACGTAATGTTTCAGACGAAAAAAATATTTTTACATTTATTCCACATGTCACACACTGTTTTAAAATAACACACACATTTAAACACTTATTTTTTACATGAATATTAATTAATTAAATACAGCAAAATCTTATTTGTTTTCCTTGTTTACATTTCCTGAAAACATTACAATACACAAATGTACAGATATGTTAATTTCATGAAATAAGGGTAGTTTACAAATAAAATTTCACTGTAAATCCAAATGATGTTTGTTTATTTTTAATTTAATTTTATTGATATTTAATCCGTGTTTATTTTAGTTAATATTATGTTTATTTTTTTATAATTATTGTTAAATTAATCAAGAATGATCCTGCGTGTTTTGTCGAGGCTTTAACTTACGTTTCGTTAGTTCCCTGCTGTGTGCGCTCAGCGCTGGTTTTGGGAGTAGAATGAGGCTGGTAG
This sequence comes from Agapetus fuscipes, assembly GCA_951799405.1. Lineage (NCBI taxonomy): Eukaryota > Metazoa > Arthropoda > Insecta > Trichoptera > Glossosomatidae > Agapetus > Agapetus fuscipes. The sequence goes on along the minus strand of OX637364.1, from coordinate 697,699 downwards.
GCGCCGCTTGGGGCTCCCCAGGTGTCTTGCTTGCGCCCCCTCCCGCCTGGGACGGTCAGTGGGGCGGAGCACTATGCAAGCGCAGCTCTACAAAAACCGCGGCTACCTGCATAGTGTTAGTGCCGCATTAATAAAGCTTTTTAACCCATTTGCAACAATATTCTTGATCGTTAATTTCCATGTCAGCCATCATTATCGATTTGCATGGTACAATTCTTGTATCGAAAGTTGTACTGTCCTTGTTAAAAAAGTTACATGAAATGGTTCTTTTTCGATCAAGTTTCAGTTTTAAATTGCCTTGTTAATTGAGAAGTATTATTTTTCAAGGTTTGATTTTTTTTCTTTTTGGGTTCCTGTAGATACTGTGGACCATTGATATGAAAAAGTTTCAAAAAATATTTTTTTCAGCGATGTTTGTATAATCTGTCGTATTTCCCTTGGAAGTAAATTCATATTTTTCAAGGAACAGAACTATGTTTAAGGCTCTTGAATCACCAAAATTACATACATGGGGCCGCTATAAGAATCATTAAAAACACCTGTATGGGGACAGAGTTCCCCTTAGCTTGTTGATAGCTGTTAGGGTGCACTGTAATTAGGGTAACCTGTTGTGCACCAAAAAATAAATCCTATACGTCAGACTCCACTAAAACTATTTTGTATATTTAATTCTGGATTTATTAATCTTGATACTAAAAGTTCGTTTTACAATACCCCCCTTGTATAAATATGTTTCTTATTAACATAACTTAACGAAACGTGTCTTCAATAAAACATGTAATCTTCATTGAGCATTATAGACGTCATCATATATATGTTTTAATTTATAAATTAAAACAATTAAGAAAACCTGCGAGATCAGGAGTAATTTGTGTCACACTTTAATGGCAGAAACCAGCGTACTTGTTTATTATATTATGTAATTGCATAATGAATTGATAATCGTGTTCAATGATTGCAGTTCGCATCCTGGTTCATTGCGATTTAAATAAATCTAAATTGTTAATAAGAGCTAGTTCCAGTTAAACTATTCTTAAAAGTGATTTCGGTATCTATTAGTCCATGGCTAAATTGTAAGAGCTTTTGCTATTTGGCTAGAACTTCCACAGCTAATAACGTAAATTGGTATGTAGGTAAACAGTTGACACTGAAGGATTACTTTCCGGGATCTGTTGCCGTTTTGCATTGGAGCAGGAATACGCTTCGCTCATACTTCCGATGAGCTTCTTCAGCGGAACATTGATGTATTTTTTATATAAAATAGATTTGTGATGAGGAATGCAATTCACCAACCTATTTTGCCTTGCCAAAAACGGGTATTAATATTATGAATTAAGTGTGATATGACTAAGCTACACATACAGTGTAACTTTTTGCGCGTTCTCCCCGAAGGAGTTGCATGTGGCAAGTGACACCTATTTTTGTTTACAAGTGAGGGGGCCGGCCTTTCGCCCACCACTTCAGTTGAAGAGGGGGTTTCCCATCTCTCGAGGGGCTGGTACTCATCCCTTCAGATTGCATTTAGCGAAGTGAACCTTATTTTACAAAATTATACATATGACACATTTTAATGTAATGAAGAGTGAGGTGTTTTATTAAATTATATAACACAAGCGATTTCTTCACGCGCATTGTATGTTAATTTTAACTGCATCAAGATGTTATCTTGATTCTCAATATTAAATAAATTGTGTACCATTTCTTTGTTTTGATTAATTTGTACATAATTTTTCATTGTGGGTGCTGTCTGCTCGCAATGCTTATAAAAAAAAAACGCAACTAAGCTACACATATAATGTAACTTCTTGCCGCGTTATTCCCGAAGGGGTCGCATGTGGCGAGTTGAACCTATTTATTTTTACAGGTAAGGGGGCCGGCCTTACGCCAACCACTTCAGTTGAAGTGGAGGTTTCCCAGCTCCCGAGAGTGCTGGTACTCATTTCTTATGAAGGCTGAGTAAACCTTGCCGGTATTTTATTTTGGGGTTTGAAATAAGCACCGAAACGGGAAATCATTTCTGACACCCTCGGTGGGATCCGAACCCGAGCTTTCGGCATGGAATGCAAGGACTCTACCATCTGAGCTATCGACCGGACTGAAAAAAACTAACTTGTTTTACTTCATTAACTGGAAAATTATTTTCTAAATAATATTTGAGTTTGAATTTCTCAACTTGTCCTACCGTTGAAATTCTTTGAAAATCTTGAAACAGTGCGTTCATTCGTGGAGTTGAAACATGCGGTTGAAAGACTATCCACAATGTTAATCCTTCAATAACCAAACTATTAAGTCACATATTAAACTGCGGAGGAAATACTACATACAGAGCACTTGTGTATACTTAAGCTATTTTATGAAGGCATATCCGCTTTAAAGTGTGAATTCTAACATCTTTCTTTGACTTATAGGTTGATATAAGGGTGACCACATTGTAAAAAAATAGTTCGCTTTGCCGATGTCACCCCTGTTTCAGGGAAAGTCGGAAAAAGTTGCAGGGTGTATGTTCATTTGAGGATTGGTTTTTGATCTGTATGCAGAATTTGAAAGCGAGAACTTACACGTGTCTGTTTGTGGGCATGCATTTAATATGAATTTTAAATATTCAAATAATCTCAGTTGCAAAGATATATAAACATTTAAAATTAATATACGTGTTAGTTCGCGCTTACAAATGTTGAATGTGTACTTATAAATTAAAATATAAGCTTCAAATGAACGTAAGCCCTACAACTTTTGCCGACCTTCCCTGAAACAGGGACGTTTCCCTGGGAATTCCCCTGACAGTGGAAAAGTGAACCATTGCTTACAGCATGGGTGGTCTGCCTCATACCAACCTATGAGTCAAGGTATTAATTTAAAAATGTGAAAAAAGACCCACAATGTAAAAAATAGTTCATTTTGCCAATGGCACCCGTGTTTCAGGGAAGGTCGGCAAAAGTTGCAGGGCCTATGTTTATTTGAGATTTTTATATTGTAAGTAGACATGAGACATGTGTTATCGTAAACTTACACTTGTCTCCCGAACAGTCTCAGTAGTAGCATCTCAAATTTAGGCCTTAAGTCATATGTTAGGACGCTCAGAATCACTTTGCATTTTTGTTAGTAAATTTAAAATCCTCGAGCCCTAAACCCTCACGGCTATAATCTTTCCGTAGGTTCTGAGCCTCCTTTGCTTTATGTAAGCACTTGGGAAAGTGTAGCTTTACGGGAGGGCCTTCTGCCACTCGCATCTCACATAACTTTTGCATGCGAGTCCTGTGACACATCCCCGGATGGGATGGAGATACAGGGCGTGGGTCAGTGGAGGGGAGACTGACCCTGAGAGAAGGTGTTGTCTGCTTATTTTAATATGAATCTTAAATTATATATATCTTTGCAACTGAGATTAAAAATATTACAGACACAGTTTCTGTAAGGCTTGGTGGTCCTTTTGTTGGCCGGTCTTGTGAATGTATAAAAGACTGGTCACAAAGTTAGATGAAGTCATGCACCCAGTAAAGAGCATATTATTTGGAAACTAAATGCTAGAACATAAAGACAAGTTACAAGCAAAAGGTTTTAAATCCGAGTAAAACACTTTTTATGATCGCAGACTTCGCGTTCAACCGCATGTTTCAACTCCACGAATGAACGCGCTTTTTCAAGATTTTTAAAGAATTTCAACGGTAGGACAAGTTGAGAAATTCAAACTCAATATTATTTAGAAAATATTTTCCAGTTAATGAAGTAAAAATAGTTTTTTTCAAAATTAAATTATAAAAAAAATTACAAAGCATAGTGAGGTATTTCTTAAAATTATTTAGTGTGAAAGTGAAGTAAAGAAGTTGATGTTGATAAAGATTTGACGACGTTGACAAAAAGATGATGTTGATGAAACGGTTATTTTTAATTTAAAAAAATATGAAGAGGAATACAATTCACCAACCTATTTTGCCTGGCCAGAAACAGGTATAAATATCATCAAATAATTATTCATTATTTTATTTTAATGAATTCTTAATTAATAATTACCCAATGACATCTGTTGAACCAGGATCAAAATGATGGTCAAATGACCCAGGCGGGGGATCGAACCGACGTAATTCTATTCAAAATACGCTAGAAACATCAGCCCCTTGACTCCCTTGGCCATAACACCGATATTCTAAACTATTTATATTGAAAAGAATGGGGGCCAGCGTTAAACCAAGCACTTTACTTGAACTAGGAGTTTCTCTACTTCCTAAACCTAGCTAATTGTATCTTAAGTTTTGGGTTTGAAATGAACACCAAAATGGGAAATTATTTCTGACACCCTTAGGAGGAATCAAACCCTAGCATTTTTTTTGCAAATGCTAGTTAACTATTAACTGAGCTGCACATACAATTCATATCTAAAATATTCTTTCTTTTACCTACCTGTTTCTCACAACGCAATTGTCACAAGTTTTTTAAAGGCATTTTGTGATTTATCAAATAACTACAAAACACAAAAAATATATACGTAGACTTTAAATAATTCCACTTTCACTGAAGTGTTTGCTGAGTTTTTTACACTTGACAGTTTTAATATCCATTTTAAATCGCATTAAAAGCAGCCTCTCATTGCACAGATAAATAAAAGGAAAAAAGATAAAAAAAAAAAACAAGCTTAGCGTAGAGGTAGATATCGGAGAGTATCGTATTCAAACCCGAGATACCTTCATTTCATTTCACTTTCACTAGACGATTTATTAAACGATGAATTTAATCAACTCATCGATGGAAGTGGCATTCATTCTATAGGCCCGCATTTTCACTTTGAATTACAATAAAAGTTAACACTAACTTAAAGGGAAACAAGTGGATTCAGTTATTTTATCAAATAAATACTTTAATCACATCAAACAGCATTCCTTGAACTATCGATCGATATTACTTAATACATTAGTTTACATTACATTAGCTATATTATCCATACGGACTTAAAATCAAAATGTTGAGAGTTTGATTCTTGGCAGAGAACAATAGAATCTCAATTTTTAAATATTTTAATAGATGTTATAAATATTTAAATATTCCCCAAGACCGGTCACTAAAGGTCTCGCTATACTTGACCTAGCAACAGTCCCACAAGGAGTGCCACCTGAGGTATGCTATTAGCTTCAGTAACATCGAACTACATACTTTGAGTCATGGGCGCGCCTCTTTCATCTAGGTTTTTCTTTTATCGTGCCATTGCTTTTACTTCACGGGAAGGATTTTCGCCACAAAAAAATACATATAGCTTTGTATGAGCGTCCATGTGATGCGGGTCCTTCAGACACATACCTATATGACGGGTATGAAGAGGATTTGAGTACATCAATATATCCAGAGAGAATACCACGGACGTTAATTTACCTTTGCGATTTAATTCTACATTAAAAAAAATGAGGTTCACTTTCCAAGCAGTAGATGAACATTAGATCTGAAATTCTTGTCGCTTTTCTTCTGAACAAGGTGAAGTGTGCTCCATTTTACAGGGACAAGTATCCCATACAGGCACGTGCACCAGATAGTCAACATTTGTTTAAAAAAAATCATTCATCCATGAACTTTAGATTTCGACTAAAATTATGTTTCAATTGGGGTTTTTTGTTTTTTTCATTGTTAGATTTCCAATTAATTTAAAGTATCAGGAAACATATTTCTTATGAAAAGTAATTGCTACTACTTCTGCTGATGAACTTGTTAAGGAATTTCGCCATACTTCTCCAACGTGGAAGAAAACAGTAGATCGTAATCCAATGAATGTAATTATTCATGGAAGATAATTGGTTGAGAGATAAGCATTGTGATGTAAGGAGCAGGATTACGATGTTATAACATAATGAGCATTATGAAAACCTGTAAACAATGCGTTGCATGGGCAGACTGCTTCTACTTCCACATTTCCCATAAGGTGACAACTTTTAAATGTAGATTACTGCCTGCACACTGCAACGCTCTGGGAACTAAAATCATTTGAGATTCAACTGCAATACAGCACGATAGAAGTTTTCTAATTGCATACAATGTAAAGCAAGTCAATTTTAGAACAGGAAGAATAAAAGCCTATCACTTCCCTGCATACTTACTTCACTTTTTACGTTAAGTCGGCAAGCGCAACAAATTTCTTTAGCATTAGGCCATGTCAGAGGTGAACTTCTCTGCTCCTGGCGCGGCTTCGTGGAGGTCTTTCAGGCCAGTAGGGTGTCTTCTGGTGGGGCACCCCTCCATTAAGTGCCGCAGAGTTTGGTTCTCCACCCCACAGTCACATCATGGAGATGGAACTAATCCTCATTTATGAAGCAAGAAGTTGCAACGGCCTTGTTCGGTGCGGACCTCATTTAAGGTCATCCATAGTCTCAATCTAAATCTAAATCTAAATCTAAGCTGCAAAGATATTTATCATTTAAGATTCATATTAAACGCATTCCCACCAACAGACAGGTATAAGTTCGCGCTAACACACGCCGCATGTGGACCTACAATATAAAAACCCAATCTCAAATGAACATAAGCCCTACAAATCTTGCCGACCTTCCCTGAAACAGGGGGGACATTGGCAAAGTGAACCATTTTTTACAGTATGGGTAGTCAGTCTCATACCAACCTATAAGTCAAGGTATTCAAGAAATTCAAGGAAGTCAAGTCATAGTCCTCTCGAAATATTGAATTCTGGGACCCCCTGGTGTGGCAGAGTGATCAGATCAATGTCTGCCTGTTTCCCTGCCTCTAGGATGGAAAGACGGATGACGTACATTTACATAAAGGTGCAGGAAGGGCATAAGGAAGGGCAGAGGACGCTATGTTAAACAGTGGACTTGAAATGATTTATGAAGTCAGTAAAACATCATTTCAAATAAGACATTTGTATTATTTGACACAGATGTACAAACCTACATAAGGTTAAAAAAATCTTACAAATTGTATTAAGACAATAGGTACTGTACTCGTATGGAACCATGATGTCATGGTTACTATTTCGTCTCTAATTAAAGAACTAGAACTTTCATTAATTACCAAATACTTTCCTCTCCAAGATAGACTGATTATATGGTAAACCTTTTATGCTAGATTGTAATTCAAAACAAGAACGCGTAATGAATGAAAGTAAATTAAGGTAAAGTTTAACATATCACTTGTGCACTAGGTACCCAGCAGAATAAGGTTTTGCACTAGGTACCCAGCAGAATAAGGTTTTGCACTAGGTACCCAGCAGAATAAGGTTTTGCACTAGGTACCCAGCAGAATAAGGTTTTGCACTAGGTACCCAGCAGAATAAGGTTTTGCACTAGGTACCCAGCAGAATAAGGTTTTGCACTAGGTACCCAGCAGAATAAGGTTTTGCACTAGGTACCCAGCAGAATAAGGTTTTGCACTAGGTACCCAGCAGAATAAGGTTTTGCACTAGGTACCCAGCAGAATAAGGTTTTGCACTAGGTACCCAGCAGAATAAGGTTTTGCACTAGGTACCCAGCAGAATAAGATTTTGCACTAGATACCCAGCAGAATAAGGTTTTGCACTAGGTACCCAGCAGAATAAGGTTTTGAGTGGGGTTCGAATACTCACTTTAAAATAAGTATATGTAGATATGAAATCCGACACTAAAATTTGACCATACGCCCAGAATTGATTGCACAAATTACGGTCACACTAGACCTTGGAAGTTTTGTTATGAGTTTTACAAAAACGTCTGTTAATGAAATAAAACAAAGTAAGTAAATCGATTAAGTGTTTCGCAGGTTCAGTGTGTATAATCGCAAGCGCAGAGTTAATTGCTATGAATATTGATTAATCGGCTGCAGCAACAGACTAAAGCCAATGCCGTGAAGTGCAACATTGAGACAAAAAAGCATTGCGAGAGATTTCTTTAACCAAAAACAAAAAGTCTCCTTTTCTTTACTCAACTGGTTTGTTGAACCTGCCGCGGCCGCCTGTAAGAAGTGGCTGCAACTGCTTATCTGTTATAGAAGCGCATGAGAGCTCCTCCCACACCACGTGTATCAATAGTGTTAGATGAAGTATGAAGTTTTTTTCTACCTTATTGACATAGAAGTCAGATTAAAGAAGTATAGCAGACTTTTATTGGAATATTTCCTCAAAAAGGCTGAAGTGAAGCTGTTTCGTGTGCTCGTAGGAATTAGTTCCCATTTTTGTGAACACTGAGTACTAGATCTGGGCTAGAAGCAGACATGGAAGATCGTGCTTTGCGGTGGCCGGGCCGGTTGCCTGGATCAATTTGCCCGTCGGTGTTCGCACGAAACAGCCTACCACCACCTTCAGAAAGGGACTGAAGACACTACTTTTCTCCAGAAGCCATGGCGCCCTTGAGATGGTCCTGGACCATTAAATGGCGCCACAGGAAATAAATCATCCATCATCATCATCATCGTGCTTAACACTTTCGAACTCGCACCCAAGACTTCTTGCTCAGAATGTGAACGCTTTAAGTTATCAACTGGATTTGATAAAAGCAATTCTTTACAATGTAATACAATTCTCGTCGTTGATTGCGTTTCTTAGATAACGTAGAACGATAAAATAGCTTATGGAAGTGTATGAATATGTAATGTTACAATGGAATAAAATGTAAATCATTGGTCGGTCCAGAGCACCAGTTAACTGTGTACTCGTGTCCGTGTGTTGATGTAACTCCGCGTGTTATGTAAATGTCGCTGCGCTCAGAATGATCTATATCTTCCGGGAACTACAATTTAATCTGAATATTTCCTTATATCAATATTGCACTAAGTTTTAACGATAACCTGAAGATTTGTGCAAAAATAAAACGTTCCCCAATTACGTCTCCAAAACTTTATTTTATTTTAATTAAGACTTATATTATTCCTTGACTTATAGGTTGGTATGAGGCTGACCACCCATACTGTAAAAATTGTTCACTTTGCCAATGTCACCCCTGTTTCAGGGAATGTCGGCAAGAGTTGCAGGGCTTATGTTTATTTGAGGTTTGGATATTATTTGTAAGTAAAAAATCAGCATTGACAACCACACGTGTTTGTTTGTGGGCATACATCTGAGAGCTTTGAATGAATATATCCTTGCAACTTAGATTATAGATTATTATAGACTTTCCTTGTATTGCAGTTTTATCAGAACTTTTATATTTTTTTCTGCTCCTATATACCTACAAAGTTGTAAAAATGAATGTGTTCATTGATGGTTTAACCTACCCAATAATCATTATAGTATCTTTTTCAGTTTGTATCAGTTGCTATGTAAACGATAACAGAATACTTTATCTCCATAACATGATCAATCAACAACTCATGACAATTTTTGAAAACTGCTAAACATTAGCGGGGCTATTCTTAGACATTTTAGTCGTCGGTTAAACCCACGCTTTGACAAACTAATGATGCATTTGTATGAAGACCTGTCAATCCAAGATGACCGCAAGTGAACAGCTGATTTGTTTTCATATCTAAATCTAAATCTAAGCTGCAAAGATAGGTATCATTTGAGATTCATATCAAATGCATTCCCACAAGCAGACATGCATAATTTCGCGCTTACACATGCCGAATGTGGACCTACAATATAAAAAACCCCATCTCAAATAAACATAAGCCCTGCAACTCTTGCCGACCTTCCCTGAACCAGGGGTGACATTGGCAAAGTGGACCATTTTTTACTGCATGGGTGGTCAGCCACATACCAACCTATAAGTCAAGGAACAATGGAATGATTAAAATTATCGATTAATATTTGCAGAAAGCGCGTGACTAATTGTTTTTTTGTAAGGTAGGTAATTTATTCGTGAATTTAGTATACATCCATCTTTTCTTGCAACATATACTTTCTTCGTCAGTCTTTCCTCATTCATTCTCTCCATATGCCTAAACCATCTTAGCATACTTCTTTTAATCTTCACTTTCACACTTTCTCTTGCACCACATTCCTCTCTTATAAAATCCTTCCTCACCCTATCACTCCGTCTTTTTCCAATCATACTTCTTAGGTAGTCCATTGCCACTGTATGGACTTTACTAATCTCACTTTCACTCACCGTCCAGGCTTCACTTCCATACATCAGAGTGGACACTAGTAAACCACCGTGCACCGCCAGTCGAACATTTTTAGAAAGATTCTGGTTCTTGGCGATGCTAGCGGTAGCATCCAGTACACACCTGCTTTTCATTATTCTTCTTTCAAATTCACCGGTCATTCTTCTATCTTTTTCAAACATAAAGTATTACTTTCTTAGTATACTAAACATAAATCTTCAGTTCATCGTTGAATCTTGAGAAAACTCTCAAATGTATTATTATTCATCCTGCAGTGTGCTTGATTGGCAATTAAGAGGTTTTCCCCACTTTCCAGCTTATAAGTCGCTGGCATTGTGTAATACTGCAAGTTTTAGCATGTGTAATCAATCCATATCTCACCAACACAAATCACTCACGGAGTTTTTTTAGATAGGAGCGACTAAAATCGTATTTTGCAAGAAATTTCGTGTTTGACGTTTTGTGTAATAAATTGTCTTTCAATATGTTTTAACGAGCCAAAGGGTGTAACAACATGCACAATATTATTTATATATATAAATATTATTTTACTTCAGCCATATTTTTTATCCTCTTACATATTTGGGTCATTATTACACCCTTATAAGATCTATGAGCCGCGTGCATTATTTTCTTTCAGCTCCTCCCTCAGGTCTTGTCCCATGGTCAGTATCCGCTCTTAGAGATTTGATTTTCGTATGTCATACATGTTTATGATTTTGTTAGCTGCTACTCAATTTATTAATTTTAAAGCAAATTATTTCCACACGTTAAATACTCTGTTGGTTGCGAAACTTACTGTTCTTTCTAAAATACGAGTATTGTCTATGAATCATATTTTCGTCATCTTCTTGATATTTTAGGGCCGATATAAAATAGAACAGACTAAGGACGTGCCATTAAGCCACTGAAAGGGGGATGCTGGGAATCAGCCTCAGATACAGGGTTCCAAAACGGGATCCGTAGACGCACGTGTGTCACTGCTGTTATACAGCGAGTGGCTTGCTTTAAGTGACTATGGGCAAATCGTGTTGCAAGGCAGGACCATGGCAGGTGACCAAAAGGGATCTTCCAGTGCCGGCCCAGGACGTTCAAGTGGTGGCTGGACGACAGCAAGGGAACTGCAGGCAAAGGATGGCTAAACACAGCAACCGATAGACTAACATGGAGAAGATTGAAGGAGGCCTACATCCAGGAGTGGACTGAGAAAGGCTGAGGAATGAAGAAAAGAATAAAAGAGAACCCTGAATCGTAACATTCCATTAAATAAATAAAATCTATTAAATAAATATTTTAAAGTAAGGTTCACTCTACCACTCAAATTTTCAATTAACTACATTGCTTTGTTTGTCGATGAAGCAATAACAAATATTTTTCAAGTTTCTATGATTTTAACAGCCTTTTAGCCTTCATTCAATAAATAACGCAGATTTTTTCTCTCTCTGTTTCTGCAAAGCAACACTCATTAATATTTCAGTTAGCAGGTAATTAGTTTTGCAACAAGAGCCCAATGATCCTTACAGTAATCTACAGCAGATCTCACTTCTGACAGCTTAATCCGAGAGCAATGCCGCGTTTCTTCATTGTGTGGATTGCAAGTTGACAAATGTCTGACTACACATTATATTTGGTTCAAGGTTGGCTCTTATTTTTAGTAATTTAACTGCTCACCGCCCTGTGTGTATTTCTGTTCACAGTTTTTACTGTCGCAAACTTAAGGGTATACGAGAGCTTAAGAAGATTATTAATATCGGGACTAAAGAACCTCTTTAATTGTTTTATGAAACTAAAAGCGTAATTTTATGTCAAATAACTTTGACTGATCATGGGCAGATGTCGTTGCTGAAGTATATAAATTAATGTTCTAGGTCAAGCATTACGTTTCATCAAAAAAATATGTAAAGTATATTAACGCTTTTAGCGAGCGTGTAAGTTTTATAAACTTTTGTTTAAACGCTATGTTTGAGTATTCACGACTGCATGTTTGGTACAGAAGTTATGCATGCAAAAATTGCAAAACGAAACAACTTTGCATAAGTATAATTCTATGTTGAAATAATTAAACATTTTTTGGCATCTTGAATTCAAACGTTTGTTGTGAGCAGAGCATATCTTTTGTTATAACAAAGGCGTGCAAAAGTACTATTCCGTCTGTCTCACACTGTATATTATGAACGTGGGTATTTTTTTTATATATCGCACACCTAACAAAAAAAAGCAATAACTCAAATATTAAGCAGGTTGGGAAGTTGCGTTCGAAGTTTTGCATGTTTAATTAATTGTCGCACTAAAGCCCACATCAGCCATGACACAAGTTAATAGTTCTCTTTTCTTTTAAAATAAAACTTAAATAGCTGTAAGCTGTAACTCTGTCGCCATTCCGCTAGGGGTGGCCAGAGCCTCTGCAGAGTTGCCTCCATTTTTTCCTATCCTGACATACCTCTTTCAATTCCTTCATATCCATCACCTTTTTCATGCATTTTCTTCTTTTACGCTCACTTTGTATATCCCATTCTTTCACAATCACCACAATCTGATCACTCCATACTTTTCTCGGTCGTCCCTTCCCTCTTTTTCCTTTCACACTTTCTTTGTATACATACTTTGTCAGTCTATCATCATTCATTCTTTCCACATGCCCAAACCATCTCATCACATTCTTTTGTATAAATTGTAAAAAAATATCATTGGTATAAATTTGACTTATTTCTCTTTTATCCGTAAAATACAGAAAATTATGTCAAAACATTATCCATTATTTTTTATTGCACTTTTTTTGAAAACATAATTGGAAACTGAAAAATAATATTTCACGTAATTATTTTAGTTAAGTGATGATAAAAACCGTGAAAAGTAAAACAAGGACTTGGCTTGGATACTATTTTAATCAAAATACACTTTCAGTCTTAAAGTTTGGCACATAAAGACAGAAACTAGTAAGGTAACAAAAAAATGAAAATAACATAGAAACTTCTAGCACAGGGGTGTCCAACTCAAAATCGTGGCAAGCCGGGTTTAGCACTTTTGTAATCGTGGCGGGTTACATTTTTTTTGTTGTACTTTAGTCCATAATAATTCTGTTGACGGGGGAGGGGGGGAGGGGATGGTAGACACGCAATTTTAAAAGTTCATATTGTCCATAATAATTCTGTTGACCGGGGGGGGGGGGGGGGTAGGCACGCAATTTCAATCTTCGCGCGCAATTCAAATCTTAATACTTATCAATATCAAATACAATAATCAAATAGTTCAAATTAAATGAGTCTTAATGAAGTAAGGACTCTTCAACTTACGTCTTGTATAATCTATCTATAATCTAAACTGCAAAGATATGTTATGGCTCATTTGAAATGCATGCCTACAGACAGGCACATGTAGGTTCGCGCCTACACATTCTGCATGTGTGCATACAAATAAACAAAACCTCACATGAACATAAACCTTGCTACTCCTGCCGCCGTTCCCTGAACCGGGGTGGCATTGGCAAAAGTGAACCGATTTTTACAGCACGGGTGGTCAGCCTCATACCAACCTACAAGTCAAGGAGGTCTTGCTTAGGCAATTTATAACAGTTGAGATCTGGAGCTTACAACAAAATCAACTTCAAAAACAACAATCAAAAACTCCTACCTTCTTTTCGCATTTTTATTGCGTTCTTCACATTGGTTCTTCATCAAAATCTCAATTTTCCCAATTTTTGAGTTATGGCTCTTTATTGTAAAGCGTGCGTACATCTTGCGTGTGCCGAAAACAACGAATCCCTTCTCCAAGTATAAATGTCAACGCTTTAACTATGCCGCGGCGCATACAAATAATGTATCTGACTCACAGCAGCACCTCTTACGAGCGTCTCAGTTGCTATACACTTTATAAACACTAGTGTCGAGTTTAAAACGTAATATTTTACGTTCAATATCCAATAACCCATGGCTGTATTATGTCAATATGCGACATAATACAGCGCTTACCAAGTATGACACTCCACGTTTTAACTTAATCATAACGTAAACAAAAAACCTATTAGGACTTATACAGCGCTTAAAGTTTGCGTCATAGTTTTGATGTATTTTGACAAAACGATTTATTCGAGTAACAACGTTAATTTGCTTTTCAACTTTTTAAAGCCAGCGAAATACATTTTATTCTCTTCTGCCATGCTCAGTGAATAATTATTATTTTCTAAGGTTCCCGAAGCGGCCGCATGGCGCTGAAATCAGTCAAAATTGTGTATGGAAATCTTTATTTTTCCATGATAAATAGAAATCGGGGGAGAAAAAATAAAACAAGTATTGCATTACAAACATAAAAAATATTACTTCAAATCCTAAAAAGAAAATATACCATTCAATGGCAAATTTACCTACACGATCGTATGCAAAATTTGTGTACTTTTTAAATAACTATAAAAAATCAATGAAAAGTATAAAAAAATAATTTTCATCTAGAAAAAATAAAACTAATCAAAATAAATGTTTTGAAATAAAAAAAAGTTATGAATTATTCATAACAACAGTAGAAATCTCCATTTAAGGTATCTCCGTAAATAAAATTATTTTGAATTGGTGTTTGATGGGAAAAAATACCTAATTTTATGTGTTAATTTAATCTGGAGAAAAAATGCTACCTTAACATTGAAAATATGGGTTATTTCGGTCATCAAAGTTGGGCGCGCTGACCTCTCAATCACCCTTAAGCAAGAAACCAAAAATTAGACACAGGTTGGAAATAAATAAAAACTTAAAAATACCAAAAGCCGAAATCAATAAAAAACTAATAAAATATCAGCAATGTTTATTTTATACAATCTAGTGTAATACTTGATAAAAAATCCTTTCATGCGTCTTTTGAATGTCTGAAATGTTCCGAAACGTTCCAGTTTAATCACCAGTTGAATAGGAAGTACCAAAGCATTTGATTTTAAACGAAGTATACAGTTTGGTTCTACATGCCATGGCAAATACAGCCCTAAGTCTGTATAAATTTTTTGTTACATTTTTAAACTGATTTTTATACTGCTAGTTGGATATTGAGAATTTCTAAGGCACGTAACACGCACAGGAAACTAAATTTTGTATGAAAATGTAAGGTGGAGATGAGCGCGTCTTGCGAGCTGCGTTAATAAAATAATCAATTTTTTTACAAAAATGTGATAAATTCTTCCAAAACATTTCATATTTTTCCTAGTGTTAGCACTATGGTATTTAATGCGTTTGTTTAAATGAATCATTCAAATGCTGAAATTGTCGTATTGGAAGTCCTTTATTCATATAAAGCGATTCACCTGAAGCTTTCCAATATGCTTACAAATAAATAAATTCCACATACTTATGCCCATTTTTCGTAGGCTTACAGGATGCCTTTTTAATTTTACATCCATCAAATCATGCTCTCCGATCACAAATACCTGGACTGAAGGCGTGTTCAAACTACTGAAGTACAGCTACTTCTATGATCTTATTAAGTTCTCTGATTTACTTAACAAAGGTTTTTTAAATCATATTTAAAGAATTGTCGTCTTGAAATCAATTAAAGCACGAATAAATATAAGACCATGAAAAATAGCAAATTATAGGAAATTATACTTTTTTGTTACAAAATAATTTTGATAATTAGGGTAGGCCACAAGGAATGAAAATTAATTTGAATTTATCAATTAAATTGTCATTAATTATTAAACATAATACAAATGTCATAAGAAGAGGTCAGGCATCTTATTTCATTTTTATTAAAAAGCTGTTTGGTAAGTGTGCGTGTGGATTTCTTATTAAACACAAGCAAAGATTATTATCAGACGATGTCACGGTCTGCCCATGACAAGTCAATACCTTCTATCAGAGTAATAGGTCTTCTCAATTGTAAAAATGACATCATTGAAGTTGATAAAAAATTCAAACTTGAATAAGAAAAGTTATCGCCGGTCTGCATTGATACAATCACGTTGGCAGTTTTTTTTACTACGTATCCTTTACGCCTTGTCTTTAAAAGAGGTAAAATGTAAACTACTGGGCTGAAAAATGGCTAGTCGTCTAAAGCATGGCTGTCAGTAGTCAGGAATGACTAGAAGTTATTACAAATAGGCCGTCAGCTGCCGTACAGAATGTCTGACTATAGTTACTAGTAAGGGTCTAGAAAAAAACATTTAAAATAGACAGAGCTGCAGTTTTTTTTTTGCCTATACCACTCTAAGCCGTTTATGATTCACGTTTTATTATTTTTCTTGGCCGAGACCAGAGGCGCTAGTGTCAAGCATTTTACTCGGAATGAGTCAGAAAGACCCACATCCCATTCAAAATGCATTATTCACATGGGGAAAGTCCTTTCCGCTAAATTAAAAAAAACATAATAATCTAACTCTTCGGCATACAAACACAATAATAATCTTCAGGGCAATGGCGTAGTTAAATCGAATAATCAAATTTAATAGAATATCTCACTCACTACTTTTTGCGTACCTAATCGAGTGATGTTTTTGTAATAATAATAAAAAAATGTAAAAGATTTTTAGGCTTGCTTCTACACAAATAATTGTATATGCAAGTTTCTAATATAAATCAAAATCCATTGTCTCTCTACGACAAATATATAACTTCAATATCATTGAACCAAATATACTCGTAGTTGCTGCCTACCTGTAGGCGGGCTTGCGATAAGGCTTTTACTTACAGAAGGTATCGACTGTAATATTTCCCAGAGAGAATATTCATTTTATAACAAAGTAAATTATTTACGTGGCTCAATTATGAGCGTAGAGTCATCTCATCACGTCTCTCATTGTTATTAGGCGAGGTCAAAGATGATCTGAGATCAAGTGACTTTAGCTGGAGAAACCGTATCTTAAAGTCCGATGAAAATTTGTTCCCAGTCATTGAGAAAACTTAACAACTCAAATACTAACATAACTAACATAACAAATACTAATAAAGTACTATTGCCTTATAAACTAGTCAATCAATGGAGTCTGATAAATCCAAAAGTTCTCTCGGCCGAATGACGTCAACCGTCGCGTCGTCATCAGAGGTGAAGAAAAAAACGGATTAAAGATAATCCGGGTTCGTATTGTAACGAAATACACTGGTAGATGCTTATTGGTGTACGTGTGTTTTGAGAGAATGTTCTGGCCCAGACGATTGTAGTTGTAAGGTGTGTATGTGGGTAGAAAATGGACTCTTCAAGAAATAAATATGTCCAGAATCGTCTATACAAGTGTATCTTTATTATAAGGCTGGCCGCATACACACGTTTTCCGTATTCGATTTCCTAATTCGTTTTCCTTACGAGTGCATGGAATCAGAATAAAATACATTAACTGACGCACACGTTCGCTTTTTTTCCGAACGGATTTTTTTACTGATTCCATACATTCGGATGTCCGAATACGGTAAACGAATTAGGAAATCGAATACGGAAAACGTGTGTATGTGGCCAGCCTTAAGCATAATGAAAAACACATACGTAAAATTACATCCGATGAAAGATGTGATAAGGACCTACTAACATTGTGTAGCGCCTTAGCACCATTTCAAGCTAACTGCATAATATCGTATGTTGTCTCTAATGTAATGTTTTGTATTGTTTGGATGACAGCGCCAGGACGATGGTGGTCAGATTCGGAACGAAGGTTCTCAGCAAGCGTTCAAAGAAGATCGAAGCGCCTGTATCTATAATAAATCTATAATCTAAGTTGCAAGGATATATTCATTTAAAGCTCTCAGATGTATGCCCACAAACCAACAAGTGTAGTTCGCGCTTACAAATGCTGAATGTGTACTTACAAATAAAATCCAAACCTCAAATGAACATAAGCCCCACAACTTTTGCCGACCTTCCCTGAAACAGGGGTGACATTGGCAAAGTGAACCATTTTTTACAGTATGGGTGGTCAGCCTCATACCAACCTATAAGTCAAGGAATATGAATAATAAATTACATTTAAATATAAAAAAGAACAAAACCTTACAAAGAAATCTATACAAAAAAGTCAAAAATTTCCTATGCAAAAAATGTAGCAAATGAATACACCAACATTAGAAATCAACATTGCAGATTAGCCGCCACTTCTTCCTGTCCTTGCATACTTCTTTCATTTCATCTAGAGTCATAACCTTTTTCATACAAGTCCTCCTTTTATTATGACTCTGGATATCCCATTCATTCGCTATTTCAGAGATTTGATCCTTCCATACTTTTCTCGGTCTTCCTCTACCACGACATCCAAATGTATAACCGCTGATAATGCCCATCGCAGCAATGGACGAAACTGTTCGGAAATAAACAACTAGACCACGGCTACACAGTAGGTACACAGCCCGGAAAAGTTATTAGGATTATATCAATACTTAAGTGCACAGAATATTAAAAATGTAAGGAAATGTTATTTTGAATTTAATTTCGAACGATGTTTTCATTATGTGGACACAACTTTTGAATGAAAGCTACCTAAATCAGAAAATCTGAAAAACTTACATGAAAAAGCAATGAGCTCCGCACATAAATTGGCAAAGACAATATTGTGTCGTCACCCGACTGGGCTGCTAGGGAAAAGGCATGCAAATATTTTGATTTAAGTTGCTAAGGACTGCAGTATTTACTATTCGTTTGCTCACCGAGAAAAAAAATCCAAATTCAAAAATGTACCGAACTCATAATACTCAATATTGCAGAGGAGTGTATTTAGCGGCGTAATTGAATATATATTTTTTTATAATTTTGCTCTACGCTAGGTACTGTTTTTTTAACAAAAATGATTCAGTTCTGATGACTATTCCTAACATCACTCAGAGCAATGACGCGTCGCGACGTTTCATCTGGCTCTTCAGCGCGAGGAAGTCATTTGCACAGCTTTTTATTAACAACGAATTATTCACTTATTTCAATGTTGAAAATATTATACATGTAATATGAACTAATGGAAAATAACGTTGTAATTTTATTTATTTTGGTGGATATTAAACGTATTTACAGTGAAACGCAAAAATGTCATATATGTTATTAACTTGGGAGTATAGTATAATAGCAAATTTCAATTTAATAACTCTCTATATGACGGCTAGTGTTCACGCCAAAGCGCCATCTTTCGATCATTCCTCAAATTAACCTCCTTATCCTGGAACTTCACCATTATTATCCAAAATCTGTTTTACCGACCCACATATTGCCACTTGCATTTTGATCTTGGAGCAAGAAGGTTGTCGATAAAAACTTCGTGTGTGAAATTCGAAAACGTCGTGAATTTAACCGTTGTGCAGTCCATAGCAAGTTTGGACATTTGTGTGTGTTTTGTGTTCTCAAGGGCCGTGTGGTTTGAGCGCGCCTTGTGGACAACGGGAGCCGACTGCAGTCGATCCAAGCTGGATGACGGGAGACACGAGGTAGGTGGCAAATTCCTTGGGTCCTTCCTTCCTTTTGTCCCGATCGAGAGTTTGGAGCAGTTGCGCCCCCAATCGTCGTCGTCGAGACTCCTCAGATCATTTCTCGCATTGAGGAGCCCTCGAAAGTAATTAAGATACTCAAATAAGAAACATCGGCGCAGTGGCGTGCGTGAGATTCGCTCGCGCGTGCTGCGTGCGCATCCATTGGTCCTATCGTACCGGATTTGTGTTATTTTGCTGTTAATTGGACAGTAAAATATTTTGGTTTCTTCATTTGGTGTACTTATTTTGAATAGTTAGTTTTTGATATAGATATTGGAATAGATTATACAGAATCGTATTTTTATATTCATAATATTAGCTTTGGGTAGATGAGATAAAATTTGTAACAATAATTCGTTGTACAGATTTAAATTTGAAGGTTGGTACTGGAGAGGTCATTTGTTTAAATTAAATTCCCTTTATATACCTAACTGTTTATGTGAATTTTTGAAATCATCAATCGGTAGGTACCTACTTGCTAATGAGGTAATAAAAATAATAGTTGTTTTGATTTGCGAATTTATTTTGACGTTTGTTTACATAATATTCAAGGTCAAAGGAATATTATCATTCATAACAGAGTTTTTGTTTACACTTATTGTTTATTATT
Source organism: Agapetus fuscipes (assembly GCA_951799405.1). Lineage (NCBI taxonomy): Eukaryota > Metazoa > Arthropoda > Insecta > Trichoptera > Glossosomatidae > Agapetus > Agapetus fuscipes. The sequence continues at coordinate 677,668 of OX637364.1, read as the reverse complement.
TTTCTTTTTCTTCTTTTTGATATTTTGGATTCTTGATATATACAACCAAATATGGCTAAAAAAGAAGATCAAGAATATGCTATTCAGCTTTTACAAAGCAAACTGACGGCCATTTACGGGAGAATTCAGAGTATATTCGATCAAAGTAGGAATTTAAATAATGATCCTGTAAAAATTGATGACTTTTTGGCTAACAGTTTTACAATCGATATTCTACGTGCCGATTTCATAAACACTATTGATGAACGAAATAAACTGCTGTCGGTTTCTGCGGAGAGTGTTCCCAATTATAATTCTCTAATGTCAGTTGAAGAGTTATATACAAAAATAAAGTTCCGGGTTAATCAATTACAAACGATTAGTCCAGCTGTCGAAAAATCGGGAACTGCAAAGAAGAGATTCAATTTGCCGAAACTGGAGTTATGTAGTTTTAATGGGGAAATAGAATCGTGGCCATTATTTTATGAATCATTTCGAACTGTAGTTCATGAAAATGAGGATCTCTCTGATAGTGAGAGAATTCAATATTTGATTGGGAAACTTTCTGGAAAAGCTCTAAACCTTTGTCATGGGATTGTACCATCGGCAGAAAATTATGTGGTATTGTGGAAAGCGCTTATTGATAAATACAATGATAAAAGGATGTTGGCCACTTCGTATCTAGAGAAACTGTTCAAACTACCTAGCGTAGATCGTGTTGAACAGTCACCCTCAAGTTTAGAAACTTTTATAGATGCTTTCTCGTCAAACGTCGCGGCATTGAAGCAGTTAAAAATTGAAAACTTGGAGGATTTGTTGCTTATTTATATTGGAAGCAAGAAGATTGGCTTCGAGACAGTGAAATCTTTTGAGACAGAATGGAGCCAAAATTTAGGCGGTCGTATGCCTAAATGTATAGATTTCATAGAGTTCGTTAGAAAGCAAGCACAGATACTGCAGCGTTCTCGTCAAACATTGGGTTTGACAGATCACACGCAGCCTCGTAAAGGTTCATTGTCATCGTCTTCTGTTTCACGTTCGTATAAAGCCAACAATGTGAAATCATTTGTGAGTATTCGAGAATCGATAAAATGTTTTTTGTGTGGTCTTAAAGATCATGGACGATTGTCAGAGTGTCCAAAGTTTAAGAGAATGAATGTTAATTGTAGATTTAACGTTGTAAAAGAAAATAGATTATGCATAAAATGCTTAGAGCCAGGACATATGATGCGCGGGTGCAGCAAAGATATTGAATGCACTGTGTGTGCACGCCATCATAATACTCTATTGCATTTTAAGGGCGCTAGCACGCCAGTAAAGGCGACTGGTGCTAACGTCGAAGGAAATGTTGCGTTGGAGTCGCCAACCAGCAATCCTGTATCGGTGGCATTGTGCTCTGTTGGAGAGCGCAAGATCGGGTCGGACTCGGATCCATTTTCATCTGTATTTTTGGGTACGGCAAAGTGTACTGCTAAGAATGAAAATGGACATGTCAAAGTTATTCGGGCAATAATTGATAGCGCTTCACAGCGTGATTTCATCACGGTGGAGTGCGCTAAGTCGTTGGCTTTGCCTATTGTAGCCACTAAAAATAAATTTGTTTCTGGAGTGGGAAATAGTCAAAGCAAAATAAAGGGCGTCACATCTTTGACAATTCGATCAAGGATTGACGAAACATTTGAGCTTGAAATCGAACCGTTGGTTGTAGACACCATAACAAATAAGTTGCCAACTGCGAAAATTGATAGATCACAATTGACCTATTTCGAGGGAATCCCATTTGCGGATAATGAATATGATATACCAGCAAAGGTAGATGTCATTTTGGGAGCTGACATTTTTGCAAGAATCCTACGTGCTAAAACGGTATCGAGATCTGCCGGGGAGCCAGTAGCAGTAGAAACTGCACTCGGCTTTATAATAGTAGGAAAGGCTCCAGCCATAGAGAAAGTAGCAAACGAGGTGGAAGCCTTTCACTTGGTAGACACGCTTCCCTCCAATTCCTTAGAGTTCTTTAAATTAGAAGAGGTTCCCCAGATGCCGCATTCGGAAGCGGCAGAAAACTTGATTATACAGAATGTACAATCTCGGCATTTTGGAAATGAAATTAAATTGTTGAATTTCAGAAAACAAGAGAAACCCGCTTTTAGAAGGTTGAGAGCCTTCCTGAAAGATGGGGCTATAAGAGTATGTGGACGATTATCAAATGCAAATATAAAATATGATAAGCATCATCCAATACTTTTACCTCGTCGCGATCATGTGGTCAATCTTATGATTGATCATTGGCATCGAAGAAATCTGCAGACGGGAAATGAGTTCCCCTTGATGGCAGATTTTCCGGAGTTTCGAGTGAGAGAAGCCAAGGCCTTCTGTCATACCGGAGTAGATTATGCAGGCCCTCTGGCTATTATCACTTATCGGCGCCGAGGCGTCCGAAGTATTAAGGCATACATATGTCTATTCGTTGGTCTTGTAACAAAGGCTGTCCATTTGGAATTGGCCCCTGATCTTAGTGCCAATGCTTTTTTGAGTGCATTGAAACGATTCATTTCCCGGCGCGGACCGGTATGCGTTATATATTCCGACCGAGGTACTCATTCTGTTGGAGCCAAATCCTCATTAAATGCTTTTTGTAAAATGTTCGATTCAAAGGAATTCAACGAACGCTCATTTGCGCATGAGCTCCAAGAGCATCGTATTGAGTTTTGTTTCAATGTAGCCGCCACTCCTCATTTTGTAGGTATTTGGGAGGCTGGCGTACGATGTGTGAAGTCTCATTTAGCAAAGGTAGTCGGATTGCAGCTGTTAACTTACGAGGAGATGTTGACGGTGCTCGTGCAAATTGAAAGCATACTCAACTCCCGTCCATTGACAGTGTTGAGTGGAGATCCGGCTGAGCCATTAGCTCTGACGCCGGCTCATTTTCTGACTTTAACTCCATTAAAGTCCTTACCTGCGGCACCCATCACTGATGGAGGCACAAGCTTGGTCAGAAGAAAAGAAGTGTGCGACCAGTTAGTGCAGTCGTTTTGGAAGCGGTGGAGAACGGAATACCTGAACACCCTTCAGGTGAGAAAGAAATGGGATAAAGACCATAAATCGATAGAAAAGGGCTCCATCGTAATATTGGATAATGGAACGGGCGCACCGCTGAACTGGCCAATAGGTTTTGTTCAGGAGGTTTTCCCGGGTAAGGATGGAGTTGTTCAAGTAGTAGAGGTGCGAACAAAATTCGGTACATATCGTAGACCGGTAGTTAAAGTCTATCCTCTACCAACTCAATAGATTGTTTTTTGATATGGTTTTTGCTATTTTTTATTTTTGATTTTCGTTTATTTTCGTCGTTTTCTTTGTTTGATATACGTTAAGCTACTTGTAAATATTTTCGATTCGTTGATTTAGGTTTAGATATTACAGTCCACTTGTTTCGTGTCGATATAAGTATAGTTGCAAATAGATTCGGCATCTATCTTAAATTTTTCGTTTTCGTTTTGTAATAGGTAGTTGTGAGTAGGTAAAGCAGAATCGAGGGCTGCTTGATGCGGGTGGTGGTGTGGGGTGTTGAGGCAGGGATGAGCAATGTTTGAAAGAAGGGGTTCTTTCAAGCCCGGGGGGATGTTCACGCCAAAGCGCCATCTTTCGATCATTCCTCAAATTAACCTCCTTATCCTGGAACTTCACCATTATTATCCAAAATCTGTTTTACCGACCCACATATTGCCACTTGCATTTTGATCTTGGAGCAAGAAGGTTGTCGATAAAAACTTCGTGTGTGAAATTCGAAAACGTCGTGAATTTAACCGTTGTGCAGTCCATAGCAAGTTTGGACATTTGTGTGTGTTTTGTGTTCTCAAGGGCCGTGTGGTTTGAGCGCGCCTTGTGGACAACGGGAGCCGACTGCAGTCGATCCAAGCTGGATGACGGGAGACACGAGGTAGGTGGCAAATTCCTTGGGTCCTTCCTTCCTTTTGTCCCGATCGAGAGTTTGGAGCAGTTGCGCCCCCAATCGTCGTCGTCGAGACTCCTCAGATCATTTCTCGCATTGAGGAGCCCTCGAAAGTAATTAAGATACTCAAATAAGAAACATCGGCGCAGTGGCGTGCGTGAGATTCGCTCGCGCGTGCTGCGTGCGCATCCAGCTAGATTAATAGGATGTTCAAAAAACATCTGTATTATTTAATGTCAATACTCGCAGTGGTGGATGTTTCAGCTCCATCTTTATCAAGACCGTATGAAATGATTCAAGTAGCTATAAAGTAATTTGGCTTTTTCTTGGTTTGACCAGGCCCGGATTAAGGGCGGTTCGAGCGGTGCGACCGAACCAGAGCCCCTGCGTCCTAGGGACCCCGAAACATTACAGAAAAAATACAATATAAAGATTTTTTCGGCATACATTTGTTCAGGGGTCCAGGTTTTAAGGCATTCACGACCAAGGGCCCCCCCAAGGACTACAGAAATTAGATTTTAAGAAAATATTTACTTTTTTTGGTCCTAATCAAAAGGGGCCTACGAAAACTACATATTTTTTTACAAATAGGAAAAGATGAAGCTCCCTTCAACAAGTGTTATAGACATCCTCAACAGGTTTCCCAACAAATATGTATTTTTGGTGGGCGTCTGGAGAGGGGGAGGGGGGAGTTGTGGGACCCCCTGACTTTCCCCGCACCAGGGCCCCCAGTAGTCTTAATCCGGGCCTGGGTTTGACACTCTTGAGTGATAGGTAACGGAGCCCATGTGATAAGCTTCTATTGTTTTGTAATTCTTGTCTTTGAATAATGGCCACCTATTTAAAAAAATAAACAATATCTGTCAAGTCACTTATGTCTTAAAAAAATACTGCAGGAGTTTATTTTATTTTGAGGTGTGGGTTTTCTCTAATGCCTTGAGTGAACACATTTTTCACACTTTTCTTTAATAAATGAGCCGTGTAAAATGAAATGCGGCATTCTACATTTTTACAAGAATGAGATTTATCAAGGCTGACATAAAAACCCAAAATTTACATTTCCTATATCTCAATCTACTGTCGTCTTCTTTACGACCCAAATGTGGGTTACATTTTCTATTTTAACGTACTCATATATCTGCAGTTAATATGCAATTAAAGTACACGTGAGAACATTGTGATTGAAAAAAATATATATTTGAAAAACGTCCTGGAGTTTTGATACTTAAAAAATACACTTTTTCTGATTTCCACTCGTCGTAACTGATTAAAAATTGTAAAATAAAATGTTCCTCGCTTATACTCAATGCAGTAATATGATCAAAATCATCATTTAATTTGTATCACTAGATGCTTGCGGAAGCTATTTATCATTTTAATGCTATAATTTACAATTAACAATTAAAATGGATCTATATAGCCCAGGTAGCAAGTGTTCCTTTGTTAGTTTTTGTCAGGGCAACACGATACTAGCGTGTACCTAAATCAAATCTCAGTTTTAACTAAAAATGGTACTTCATAAAAAAATATCTATTGGTTTCATATTCTTTTTCGTTTTCATTATTAGTTCGTCATTAAATGCGGCAAAAAAGGAAAAGGTAAGAGATACAAATTCTTTAAAAAAAAACAGAAAGAGATGAAAAAACTCCCGTTCGACTTTGGATATATTTTGGTGCACCGAGAGGAACAACAACCTGAGATTTGGATAAGAATGATATCACAATGATTTTTTATAAATATGACGATAATACCTTTGTCTCACTTTTTCGTTGTTAACCTATTACTGTGCGTGCATGGCACGTTTGTTACCATTGAAAGAAACACACTAAACCTTTTAATTATTTAATGTTGATCATTGGTAGCTAACCTTCGTCTTTTTTAGGGTTCGTCCCTGTTTGTTTCATCGCTTTAAGATCACTGCATCTTTGAAGTGTATGCTTTACTTACAGTTTTGGGTGGAAATCCTGATGGAGAGAGTGGAGACTCCCTTGGTGGACCCCAACTTTATAAACTTGACCCTGTTCCGGCTCTCGAAGCACAACCGCACCTCGGGCTACCGCCTGAACTTCAACATGACCGTGCACAAGCCCCTGGATGACAAGTTCTCGGTAAGATCTCATACAAATCTCCCAGTACAAATATAGCATCTAATCCACTTCCTTTTATTTTTCAGCTATTTTAAGTTTCTACAATGATTTTATTGTTAATACTGCCAAGGGCCATGAATTCGTACTTTTTTCATGGTATATCATCCTTAAAGTTTGAGAGAAACTCATTTAGGATTTAAAAAAAAATGTACTTCAGTGAAATTAAAGACTTTAATGAAGAGTTTCTCATAGACATATAATAATTGTAAGTCACTGTTTTGATTACTGAAGTTCAACAGCGCTCTGGGATCTACAAAGATGGTCCAATGGTTCTGATGGTCACCATAGTTTCATGTGTGTTGCGTATTCCTTATGTCACGAAGGGATGGACGTTGAATTGTTTTGCTTGTTCAAGGTGGAGATCCGAGCCCCGCAGTTGTACACCAACGTGTACAGAAGTGGGATCATTAATGCTGTTCTGAATTTTTGTGATTTCCTTGATCACTTTGTCTTCGCCGTGGTCTTAAAATACAGCAATTTCCCCTCCAAATGCCCTGTAGTAAGTATTAGTTTTGAGTCATTACTTTTCTTGAGAAATGCCGAAGGCAGGCTGTAGTAGAGATCTGACCGGTGCGGTGCCTGATCGATTTTACAAACAACGCACTTGATATGAAAGTCTTATTTGTTTTAGATTGGTGATTTCATAGTCAAGGATCTAACGCTGGACTACAATTTTAGACCTTTCTATAACTTCCAAGAGCCCATCAGCTACTTCAAGCTGGAAGTGAACATCTTCCTGAGGAAGCCCAAGACTTACGTTATGAAAATTACTGCTTACCTGAAGATGACCACCAAGCTGGGCAACGGTGGCCAGAACCTGGAGTACGTGAAGGGGTTTACGCCCAGGCCCAAGAAGAAGGCACCACAGGACATCAACAATTCATCGGGCTCATCATCGATCAATGAGAAATAATGAAGTACTTGAAGGTTTTCTTGCAAAATGAAAAAAAAATGTTTTGATCGCAATATAACATTTCGATATTTTTTATTTCTAACAGATTAATTTTAAATATAGCACATCTCTACACTTTCAACGTATAAGTAAGCCATATTCCTAGCGACCTTATAACGTCACATTTAGGCCCGGTATTTTGAAGTATCGTAAAGTTAACTAAAATGCAATTTTAGTTAAATCATCATAATATTTCACTCACCGAATTTCAGCAGTAAATATTTAGTAACTTTAACATTCGATTTTCAAGATGGCGGCGCTTCACTGACAGCAGCTGTTCTTTTTTAATGTAAGGATACATCAAAACTGTTGCAAACTGAACATTTTTTGTCTCGTTTTCTAGCTTAATGAAGGTTAGGGATATGATTTTTATGAATAGTTGTTTGTTTTAAAGCTTTTGAATGCCATTTTAATTATTTCCAAGATTTGGGGGCGGGGCTTCATACTTCGGCAATGTTCGGTTTTAGTTAACTCGAGATTGTGTATTTTGAATAAAAGTTCAAGTAATAGTTAACTAAAATATTACTACAGTTCAATATACCGGGCCTAGTTTCGTTTAGGTCATTTGTGGGGTGTTTATTGTAAAAGTACTAAAAAGCTGACTAATATTCTTATTGCTTGGGAAGATTTGATTTTTGAAGAAGATAGAATCTCTATTAAATGAACACTTCAGCAACTAACCAACCCTAATAAAATTACAAAAACAAAAATGTCTCTCGGATTGTTTTTCAATTATTATGAATCTCTTTCTACGTACTTTAATGGCAGTTGGCGTGAATCAGTGACCACTTTAACGATTATGTTCAGATGATTGCGGGGAGAGTAGGGGCGAGCATTACTTACCGGAAAATGTACCAACAAGGTAGACAACATATACTAAAAAATACAATAAAGTTTGAATTAAAGTCTATGGTTTAATTTAAGTCATTATTATAATCCAAATTAATGCCCAATCACTTATGCTTAACTTTAAAATCATAATCAAAATATTCTGCCTTTAGCAAGTGCAAGCGCTCGCGAGCGAATGTGGATGAACAAAGAGGCTGGGAGACGGCTTGAAGTGAAGGTTCAAAATGGTTTTGGGAAAAAATGCTCAAGCGTTTTCAAGGTCACTCTTAATTTGCAATTCAAACTTTCTACGTATTGTTGCATTTGAGTGTTTCGCAAAGCCCCCCAACACCTACCGGCTGTGAGTTAGTGTGTAATTGCCGCGGTTTCCGCGTTTCCCGCTTGCTGTGCCTGAACCAGCGGAAAGCCTCACTAACACGTCCGGCATGCTCACACGCGACCCGCACCAGCCACAACATCAACAACCACCTGAATCATATGACCAGTTGGTAGAGGGCTTGCATTCCATGCCGTGAGCCCAGGTTCGAATCCCACCGAGGGTGTCAGAAATGATTTCCAAATATTCTGCCTTTAGCAAGTGCAAGCGCTCGCGAGCGAATGTGGATGAACAAAGAGGCTGGGAGACGGCTTGAAGTGAAGGTTCAAAATGGTTTTGGGAAAAAATGCTCAAGCGTTTTCAAGGTCACTCTTAATTTGCAATTCAAACTTTCTACGTATTGTTGCATTTGAGTGTTTCGCAAAGCCCCCCAACACCTACCGGCTGTGAGTTAGTGTGTAATTGCCGCGGTTTCCGCGTTTCCCGCTTGCTGTGCCTGAACCAGCGGAAAGCCTCACTAACACGTCCGGCATGCTCACACGCGACCCGCACCAGCCACAACATCAACAACCACCTGAATCATATGACCAGTTGGTAGAGGGCTTGCATTCCATGCCGTGAGCCCAGGTTCGAATCCCACCGAGGGTGTCAGAAATGATTTCCCGTTTCGGTGTTTATTTCAAACCCTAAAATAAAATACCGGCAAGGTTTACCCAGCCATCACAAAAAATGAGTATCAGCACCCTCGGGAGCTATAAAATCCACACTTCAACGGAAGTGGTTGGCGTTAGGCCGGCCCTTTTACTTGTAAAAATAAATAGGTTCCACACCCTTTGGGCGTAACACGGCAAGAAGTTTAACTATATGTGTAGATTATTTGCGCTTAATTCAATTTAAATCATATATTATTTTGTATTCGCTCTCGCAAAAGTCAGCTGGGAATTTCAAATATTATTTACGTAATTTGGACAATGGTAGGTATAGTTTTCCGATATTATTATCGTGTCAAATAACTATGCTGAAATAACTCAAATGAAACATGTAAAATATGTGAATGGAAGTTTGATTTTCTAGACAGCTCAGTAGTTTATTTGTTTGCATCAATTAAAGCATTGAAATTGCAATAAAAGTACTTCTAATGTTTTTATCGACCAAGTTTTTAAAACCACGAATTCTAAATTAAAAATATGATACTGAAGTACTTATTAATATTATGATATGTTATTTTACGGAAGAATATCATTTCGCCTTTTAAAAAATAAATCCTTCTCAAAATCTTCGCAACATAACCTCCTCCGTAACATAGATCTTCATACATTTTGAGCGTTCGAGATGCAACTCACCGGCAAAATGGCTCATGATTCTTCTCTACTGAGAAGAATCGAGGTGAGACCTTGCGGAATACCGTTTAGGGCTTTTATGACATATTTTCGAAAATTCTAGAAGATGGGACAAATGGGAATAGCAGCCCTGGCCATACTTAAATTCTAGTAGCACACATGACGTGAGTCTTCTGCTTCACATTAAGCTGCATCATTTGGTCATGGATTATTTATTACTCACAGGCGTATTGCTTTTGGTAGTTGGCTGATACATATTTGAGGCAGTGTTTGCAGCGATGCGGTCTGCGCATGAAAAGTGAAACTGCAGTGCGGTCAGCAAGCCGGTAGCTGAATGTATAATACATAGTCGTGCATTACACTTACCTAGGTGTAATACATATATCTCCAGACACCTGGTCATAAATACGGGTATGCTCACACCAGCAGCATATTATATTCTAACGCATCATAGGAAACCAGGAATCAAGCGAGGCAAGTGGAGAGTTTGAGAGAGATAGAAGTGGAGAGAATAAGATAATCTGAACGTGCAATGAAGTATTTCTGGAAATTATTTAAAAAAAAAACTATTTTATTCAATTCAATATTGCTGTTATGTTGACCGGTCAGTAGTCTAGTGGTAAGAGCTTCAGACTCGATGTGGAAGTTCGTGGGCTGGAATCTCGGCGGAGCAAAAATACCATTTATATTTTCAAATATGCTCTTCGCTGGGTTGATAACTTCGTATATCTTTTCCAAAGACTGGTCGCCAAAGATCCAATCAGCCTTTCAGCAACTGGCTCTTGTTTGGGAATTGGCGCTTTCTATAGCCTCGACCAAGCTCGCGGAGGGCTCTCCAGGTGTTATTCACACAAATACAGCGTTCACCAAATAAATCATCCTTATACTACTTATTGTTATTAAATAACTTCACTCATCAATTGATAGTGTTAGTGTTGTTATGACGTTATATCGTTTATTGTTGAAGACACAATTTATTATTTTCCAATAACTATTATTGTTGATGGTGGATTTTCATGGATTTTTCAAACGAGTGAAGACTTAAAACGGATGCACAAAGCTAACATGAAAAGGATATACGTGATATGCCCATGAAGATAAATATGGAATACAACTATCAGAAATAAATCTAGATCGGATGATTATCTATTGTAACACGGAAAGGCGGTTGTAAAGTACCTTGTAGTATTACACCTTTATTTCATTGTTATATGTACATGTATGTGTAATGTTTTAAACACAAGAATAAAAACATTTCATAAAAAAATCTTTTCAGTTAAAAAAAATTCAAAACAAAAATGTAGATGTGGTATATAAAATTTGCATGTAAATGTATTTATTTAAGTATGTATGTTTGTATCGTATTTATATAAGTGTTGTTCCATGAAAGGTTAATGAGGATATTAAAGTAAAACTGAGTTTCACCCATGTATCAATTACATTGTTTACAGTTAAAATTACACCGTACACGTATTATGTAATTGAATTTATTTCATTTGAAGACAGAATTATTTTTCCGGGGAAAATTTGAAAAAATACAAACACCTATTAAATTTCCTTAAGGCCCTTTTTCCCCTAAATCTGCCGTTTTTGTTTCTTACACTTTATGGTCTTAGCAAAAGAGTGACAGTAATGAAAAAAATCAAGCATGTTTAATAATTTTTTATCTTAATTATAAAGTTTGAACAAAATATATAACTTAAGAATTGCTACCATAAAAAAATATTTACAAAAAACACGTTTTTTTCACTTCTGTAGCTACTTTCTCGTGTGTGCTATGTTTTGGGAATATTTTTTTTCTTTTATTTATAGAACTTTATATTGTTAAGTGTAGTATCGGAACAGTTTTTTTTTATAATGTCAAAAGTTTTTGAGTAAATGTGGAAAAACTGTATTCTTCCATTCATTTAAAATTTAATTCATCAAGTTGTTTCAGTTTTTCCATATTTACTCAAAAACTATTGACATTAAAAAAATGTTAAGTACGGAACCTAAACAATGTATAGTTCTATAAATAAAAAGAAAAAAAATATTTCCAAAACATATCACACACGAGAAAGTAGCTACAGAAGTGAAAAAAACGTATTATTTTAAATATTTTTTTGTGGTGGCAATTTTTAAGTTACTCGTATATATTTTGTTCAAACTTTATAATTAAGATAAAAAATTAATAAACATGCTTGATTTTTTTCATTACTGTCACTCTTTTGCTAAGACCATAAAGTGTAAGATACAAAAACGGCAGATTTAGGGTATATAGGGCTCTTAAGGAATTTATTTTCCTAAATAATGTAGACAAAGACTCGTAGCTTTTGCGCAATTTAATCAATTATTTCAAGTACATTATTTTAAGTATACATATAAAACGTCGATTACAAAACTCCTTGCACTGTTCCTATACGAGTACAGGTTTATCCGCTATCCTTGCAGCTTTGTATGAGGACTGTAAGCAGGGGGACTTTTACCGCTTTCTGCACTTCAGGTGGTTGCGTTACTCCGCCAACTTACTGACACAGTTGCATAATGCGGGCTGGTCCTCACTTGCTCAGGGTTTCATGATGTCCTTGCGACGTAAATTTATAGAGCATTGTATGAAATATTTACTTCAGAAAGATGTTATAAATAATAATTTTTTTTCTATTAAACATTTCAATAGATTAAAATAAAAATTGCTTTGTTTTAATTCACATGAGTTTTATTTTGTACACGACCAGTTTCGGGAGAAGCAGTACCTCCCATCTTCAGGTGTTAATAGAAACTCCTAACTCCTGAAGATGGGAGGTACTGTTTCTCCCGAAACTGGTCGTGTACAAAATAAAACTCATGTGAATTAAAACAAAGCAATTTTTATTTGAATCTAGAGAATTGAACTTTCACAAAGTGACTGCTGATAATGTAGATAATTATTTCACTTGTTGAGTTTATATGTATTAGGTTTTGTATACAATTCTCACACAAAAGAAAGTAAATGAAGAACAATACAACATGTTTATATTTAAATAAGCAAAACTGTACAAAATCCGAATAATATTGCTTGATCGAAAACTGAATCATTTGTTTTCTTCATTTTGTAAAGGTTTTCAGTTGATGCTTTTGGTAAACAGAGAATTTTTCAGTTAGAAAAGGAAAATTCAAAAGATTGCATAACCGGCTATTGTGTTGTCTTATTGACCTCATTTCAAAGTAAGCTCAGAGTATGACAGGTGAGAGAAAGTAGTCCTTGTTATTTAATACGAAACGTGCAAGTTATAAAATCTGCTCCAAATTTCACCCAAAGAGCAGTTTATTGTGAGGCATTACGTAAGTCAAAAAAACAAGAAAAATTCAAACCAGTTTCTATAAAAGCAAACCCACCCATACGAAAAATGTAGCAGTTGTGCAGCTTTGCACAATTTTGCGAAACTATGAATTATTTCAATAGCTCACAACCACAAGTATATTAACAATACGTCCTATCGTGACTAAGCAACGTTTTTATAGACTTGAAATTCACGCTGATTTTCGAGAAATTTCAATCTATTTTTTCCGACCACTTTTTCTATGCAAATCGACTCGCTGGTCGATGTTTCGTTTACAAAAAAGTCCACTGCTGAGATTTGCGCAAGTCTAACTTTTTTCTTCCTAGGAAATATCCGTGTTTCTTTATGGAGGCATTGATCTTTTTTGTTTGCATTGGGATTAAAGATATTTTGTCGAGAAAATGCATGACCCACATTGATATTGGGTAACTGATAATATGTTGAGCATTATTACCATATTAGAAATCTTAATAAACAGTTTCGATCGGTGAAATTATCTCCGAGCATTTGCTTTATTACGCAGCACATTTCATTGCGTAAATTTTAAACTTACATTACTTGGAATAACTTCAATTTACTCTCATAGAAGTTGAACGTATTTTTTTTGCAAATTTTTTTTGGATGTTAGATTTATATTTAAGCTATATTTGTCAGAGTATTGTTAAATCCACCACTGTTAAAATTGATTTAACAGTGGTGTTGATGACTTCTTCATTGCACCGATATCCAAAAAACTCCATGAATTGTTGATTCATTATTGAATCGATCTACATACTTCCTTACTTGCTCACAAACCTCAAAGACTCAGGCCTTATTTACCACTCCAGTCTTTACCTTCATGGTCCTCCTACTCCCAGCACTTCCGCGTCGGCCTTGACATTTTCTGCCCATCGTATCTTGGGACGTACGAGTGGTCTGGCATCGAGGGCATTTCTTTTTATTGTGGAGTCCTCTGCACCCACGTTGTGGTGGATTGCAATGCAGAAGAAGTATCGTTTTGTCAATGACGTTAGCCATGTTGAAAGCACCGGTTCCCATAGATCACCGAAGTTAAGCAACATTGGGCGCGGACAGTACTTGGATGGGTGACCGCTCAGGTACACCGCGTGTCGTTGGCATCTTGGACCGGTCCGTAGTCCGTAGTGACAACACTTCGGACTCGTAAATGGAAGGTTGTAGATTCGGATCCCGGCGGAGCACACAAAATATACCATTTATATTTCGAATGCTCTCTTCGCTGAGTTGAAAAATTCATAAATCTTTACCAAAGACCGGTCACTGAAAGGTCCATCCAACCTTACAACAACTGGGTCTTGCTTGAGAATTGGCGCTTTCTACAGCGACGACCAAGCTCGCAGAGGGCTCTTGAGGTGTGATACACACAAAAACAGCGCTCACCAAATAAATCATCCTAATATTATTATTATTATTTACTTATTATCGGACAAGAGAAGAAAAGTGATATAATATAATAATATAATAATCTATAATCTAAGTTGCAAGGATATATTCATTTAAAGCTCTCAGATGTATGCCCACAAACCAACAAGTGTAGTTCGCGCTTACAAATGCTGATTGTGTACTTACAAATAAAATCCAAACCTCAAATGAACATAAGCCCCACAACTTTTGCCGACCTTTCCTGAAACAGGGGTGACATTGGCAAAGTGAACCATTTTTTACAGTATGGGTGGTCAGCCTCATACCAACCTATAAGTCAAGGAATATGAAAAATAAATTACATTTAAATATAAAAAATAATAAAACCTTACAAAGAAATCTATACAAAAAAAGACAAAAATTTCCTATGCAAAAAATGTAGCAAATGAATACACCAACATTAGAAATCAACATTGCAGACTAGCCGCCACTTCTTCCTGTCCTTGCATACTTCTTTCATTTCATCCAGAGTCATAACCTTTTTCATACAAGTCCTCCTTTTATTATGACTCTGGATATCCCATTCATTCGCTATTTCAGAGATTTGATCCTTCCATACTTTTCTCGGTCTTCCTCTACCACGACATCCATCTATTCTAGCAACATCGATTGAAAAAAAGATGCGGCAGATGAAGGAGGCTGCAACCTAAAACATAAACATGATAATAGTTACTGTTAATGTATTTAATACGATATTAGGATAATTAGAACTCTCTAAATGTCGTATTGCATAATATTTTTTAATAAAAAGTAATATAATGATATCAGACGTGATTATATAAAAAAAAAAAAAAATCTGATAGAGAGTTCTCGAAAGTGTCAAAAATCAAAGTCTCCTTGTTTGTGTACAGATAAAATGATGAATGATTTAAAATATTCACTCAGCAATAACTTTCACCTAAAGTGTCTCACTTATTCATATTTAGTTTCCTTTACTGTGGTCTCCTCTTCACTGCTCGTAACATAAATACGTTTGTACCTGCAGGTTGAAATAATGGGCAGAAAATCTCATGACGTGATCTTCATACAAACATTGTCAGTTTGATTATTTTCCATACAGGCTATGTAATGTGGACCAGATTGTAGGAGCAGATACCAGATAGTAGACTATTATTCCATATACTCGTAGGTGTCCTTCTGTAGTCATTTTCGAAGTACATATAATTTGATTTATGATCAATATCTAAACATACCAAGGCTATAAGTAGATAAATATCATTGATAATGCTTCAGAATATTCCTAATATCCTTTCTTAAGAGTATTGTTTTCATTAATATGACAACATAATGATACGGCATACTGAATGGTCTGATTGGTATTCGTATTTTTTTTATCGCTTTTCCTTGTTTTTTGAACTCTATTTTCCTTAAAATAAATTATAATAAAATACACCATATTTGATGATATGCCATTCGAACTATAGTAAAAATATCTGGAAATCCTGTTGTAGCTTATATATATTTTAAAGTGTGTATGTATGTTTGAAGTTGTCAATGACATTACGTATACACGGACAACGTTCAACTTTTCCTTAAAAAACAACCACACCCCGAGTATAAATCATTACATATATTCAACCATCGCGTGAACGTTGTATCCAAGAAAAAATATATATTAAAGATACAAAAGCGCTTCTAGTGAGTCGTTTAGTTTTCATTATTTTTTATATTTACTCGATAGTTGAGTATTAACGCAATGAGTATTAACACTTGTCTTGTTTCAAGTTGAGCAGTAATAATTATCGTGTACTGACCAAACAGAGAGACTGTCATGGCGGATGCCAATCAAGTTGTTACTGATTTATTAGTGTCGGTGTGAGACTGTCCACCTTGCTGCTAAAAATATACATTCAGACTTAGTGCGCTCATGCGTACATTACATGCATGAACATTGAACATTCACTTGAAAGATTTTAGTAACTAGAATACAAGTTATACTGAACGTTTTAAAATATGTAGTTCCTTTTGAATTTAAATACGGCATATGCGTAGCTTATTGAAGGCAGGGTGGAGGGTAGTCCTGCACCAAGAGGGAGCATCCTGCTGTTTATTTTAATGTGCTCCCAAAAATATGTTTTCAATGTTAAAAAAAGTACTTCCTCCAATCTAGTATTATTATAAAAAAAAAAAAAAACGCAACTAAGCTACACATTGTTATGTTATTTTAAATAACATATTATAAAAAAACAATCCCGAAGTGTGCAGTGTATGTTTGTGAGCCGAACGGAGCCGAACGGTCACGGAAGCGGCCGAACTGCACCGTATGAACTAATCAGGCCGTCGTTCGTTAGTTCCCGGCGAGATGTGAAGTGAGTCAGACGTTAGCGACCAAGCACCAAGCGGTGCAAGAGGGGGCATTACAATGGAGCTCCCTCCCCCCCCATCTACTTGGATTTCCTGCCAGCAAGGCACCCGCCTTGTGAACCAGAGACATAGGAGCGCCCACCCAGGGGCTCCCACGTGTGGAGGACGTGTGAACCACCGCTAGCCTGGGGCGCTGCCCCAGGCCTTCCGTTTAGAACTCCAGCCAACGGAATAGGGAGTGTTCTAGTGACAACCTGTAGGTCTGGCCAATCCCTTATTTCCCCTTTTCCCCCCCATATTAGTACAGTAATAAACCCTTATTTGTTCATGTTAACTCTATCTTTTAATTATAAAACCCTTCCCAAAGTACAAGTGAGCAACCGAAAGAAAGACCCCCACGCCCTGAGAGTGATGCTGATGAGAGCTAGCCGGATGTAAGTATCCTGAAGATACCTTTCAATCGTAAACATAACACTGGCGCATCCAACTGGGATTCTTTCGATATTGCGAACTTTTATTTTGGGAATTGTTTTGTGAAGCTCTGTTTTTTTTTAGTGTATTTTTTTTTGCTTTCATTGTGACGTCATATGTTTTCTTGCTTTGATTTTAGAATGAATTGTTTTTGTTTTGATTGCTTTTGCATTTTGCTGTAATGTCCTTTTGACGATTAAAAATTATGATAGAATTTTTATATCAATATAAATTGACATGCAATCTTTGAGAAGCCTGAAAAATAGATCATTAAATCTTTTATCATTTGCTAAGAAACCTCGTCACATTTTAATTTTTTATGCCAAATTTCATTTTTTCTTCAACATTTAGTATTTCTGTCTATTTTGATTCTAACACTATTTTGGTCGCTTCCTTTTTGTTTTTTGCATTTGCGTAAATGTGCTTTGACGATTTAAAATTCTGTGAAATTTTAATATCAATAAAATGTACATGCATTTTTGAGAATTCATTTGAGAAAGCATCATTATTTTGTTTTATTTTTTTCACAGAAATCTAGCTTTGTTTATTTTACATAAGTACCTACCTTCAAATTGATGCATTATTTGTTGCTAGGCAAATAAACTTTCACTTTATGTTTTTTTTCATAAAAGCTTTTAACAAACTTTTTTCCACATTAAAGGATTCTCAGAAGTATTTTATTTAATGTGAGGATTAAGTGTTTGGTAATTCATGATGTTTTTTTCCCCCATTTGGTTTTTTTGAATGTGCTATTCTCAAAAACATTTTAAAATATATATTTTTTTTCGGGGTAGACTGGTGATTGGCTCCTTTTAGAAATTTACTAAGAACTATGGCTATTCGGTTGGCTGCCATTTGTAAATAAATTTATAGATTAGCTTTAGGTACTTTTGTGTGTTGTCAGGGAACATTGAAATCGTTCCAAGAACCCTCAAAAAACGATAGAGGATTGTAATTTTTGTAAAAAGGTAGCTTAGGATTCATTTTAGTTTAATATTTACGATGGTTTTATTTCTTGCAAGCCAATAGCATATCACTTTTGTGCGATGTTTGACTGATATACGGGTCACTTGGAGATTTAAACTTGAACGGTTCTCAAAAAACATCGGAGAAATTTTGTTTTATAGTTTACAAATAGGTAATTTAGTTAGAATTAGGATTTCTTGACTACATTTGTTTTTATGTATGTAAATATCTTCTAAAGTTTTTTTATGTAAAATTTCAATGGTTTTCCGAATTAACCCTTTGGAAAAAGATTGAATAATGAAGTTTCTTTATTCTTCTAAAAAATGAAGTGGCGCCATTGAGAAAGAGTGGGAAAATGTGGTCCTTTGGGCAAGGGAAGCCGTTTTCCGGGATTCTACTTTCGTAGGTCCGTGTGTGGATTTTCCACGGTATGTTGATGTAGGGATGAAATTATCACTGCTTTGAGTGGAAATTGATGTAAGGGGAAGAAATGCTGGCCTTTTTCTTGGAAAAGGGAGCGCATTTTCTTGAGATGTTACGTTTCGTAAATCTGGGATCTGATATGCACTTTTGTGTATAAGATGACACTTAAAGCCTTGTTCATTTTGTCGAAGGGGGAAAATGTCTGTGAGAACAGACGTGTTTGAGGCTCGAAAGAGCTGGTGTATTTGTAATATTTTGTTTGTGTATTCCATTATCTTTTTAGGATGTTTTATATGGAATGTTCCACTCTTTTTTCGAGTGAGTTCGTAGTGGATTTTACGCACTAACATATTAAATATTTTGAGCGAGTTTTGGATGTTGTCTCTGTATGTATTTTTTTTGTATTCAGCTCAGAACGTATTGTTATATAATAGTCGACTCCTGTAACGAGTTATGACTTGGTTAATATAAGTACCAGTGTAAAATATGTTTTGATTGCTGTGATTATTATTTATTGTTTAGAGTTTTCGACATGTTTTGGTGAAGAAAAAAGGCCTTGTTACAAGATCGCTTTTAATCCGCGTCTTGTCGGTTATTGGAACCACCTTGAAATTTCCCAAATCAAATCGATAATTTTCACAGCCACCAGTTTTCTTCTTCCTTCTTTCTGGTGTGTTGATAGGACAGAAGGATGTTCCTGTAAATCCCCTTTTCCTTTTTGTGTTCCCATAAAATTTTCAATTTTCTTAATGGCCAAAGACCTGGTGTTGTGTGTGAAGACTGTTGTGTTGCTCCTGGTTTTCTTTCTTTATTTTTGTGAGAAAGGGGAATGTTATGTTATTTTAAATAACATATTATAAAAAAACAATCCCGAAGTGTGCAGTGTATGTTTGTGAGCCGAACGGAGCCGAACGGTCACGGAAGCGGCCGAACTGCACCGTATGAACTAATCAGGCCGTCGTTCGTTAGTTCCCGGCGAGATGTGAAGTGAGTCAGACGTTAGCGACCAAGCACCAAGCGGTGCAAGAGGGGGCATTACAATGGAGCTCCCTCCCCCCCCATCTACTTGGATTTCCTGCCAGCAAGGCACCCGCCTTGTGAACCAGAGACATAGGAGCGCCCACCCAGGGGCTCCCACGTGTGGAGGACGTGTGAACCACCGCTAGCCTGGGGCGCTGCCCCAGGCCTTCCGTTTAGAACTCCAGCCAACGGAATAGGGAGTGTTCTAGTGACAACCTGTAGGTCTGGCCAATCCCTTATTTCCCCTTTTCCCCCCCATATTAGTACAGTAATAAACCCTTATTTGTTCATGTTAACTCTATCTTTTAATTATAAAACCCTTCCCAAAGTACAAGTGAGCAACCGAAAGAAAGACCCCCACGCCCTGAGAGTGATGCTGATGAGAGCTAGCCGGATGTAAGTATCCTGAAGATACCTTTCAATCGTAAACATAACAACATATAGTGTAACTTCTTGCCTGCGTTATCCCCGAAGGGGTCGCATGTGGCGCTTCGAGACCTATTTATTTTTACAGGTAAGGGGGCCGGCCTCACACCAACCACTTTCAGTTGAAGTGGGGGTTTCCCAGCTCCCGGGGGGGGGCTGGTTCTCATTTTATTGTGAAGGCTGAGTAAACCTTTGAGATCGAACCCTTGCTCTTGGCATGGAATGCAAGCATTCTACCAATTGAGCTATCGACCTTTTTACGAGCTTGATCGTCGTCGCTACAAAGCGCCAATTCTCAAGCAAGACCCAGTTGCTGTAAGGCTGGATGGACCTTTAGTGACCAGTCATTGGTAAAGGTTTTATGAATTTTTCAACCCAGCGAAGAGCAAATTTGAAAATATAAATGGTATATTTTTTGTGCTCCGCCGGGAATCGAACCCACAACCTTCCCATTCAGAGTCCGCAGTGTTACCACTGAGCTACGGACCGGTCTCTTATATGACTATTATATGACCCTTAAAACGGCTGATTGTCTAGTGAAAAGATTTTTTCAATGCAAATTTTGAAGTTTCCGAAAAACAGACTTCAAAATTTACTAATTTATACATTACTATTCACAAAAAGAAATATTCATGGCTTATCTACGCCTAATCGTTTTTTTTGTGTGGAAAATTCACGTTAGTTAGCGGTCGAGCCATGGATTTCCTGTGTGTGAATCCACCGTAAGAGGTTATTTCGGTGTAAAATATGTGTCTAAAATTATCGATAATCTGTGTTGCAAAGATATCGCCACCTTAAGGTAAAACTGAATAAGTGCTGATTCACTGATTTGAGAAATCGTGGATAAAACATTTTATTGGGTGAAATTTCCCATAGTAAGTGAAGTACCTAATTATTAATAAATACTCATGACCAACTTCTCAACTACAGGATTTACACACTTTTGTAGAGTTTTCTCTCGTAGAAAATAGGAAAGAAGGTGTACTTATCTGAGAAACCCATGTTAGCTTAATATGTCACGCAGTTTTAACTTTATGGTATCGATATACTACATTGAAGATTCTTATGAAATGTATGACCATAAGCAGACACGTGTAAGTTCGTGCTTACATATGCCGCATGTTAACTTGCAACACAAATATCATAATCTCAAAGAAGCAAGCCCTTCATTTCTTGCTGACATTCCCTGAAAGAGGGGTGACATTGGTAATGTGAGCCATTTTTAGTAGTCAGTCTCATGCCAACCTATAACACAAGGAAAATTGTGAAATGTTTTATGAAAGAAATAAACGTTTGTATTTAAATTTGGTCGTAAATTTATCGCTTAGGAATTTTCATATGTGGTGGGTCTACATAATTTGTAGTAAACGCAATATTTGGTATTTGAATAATTCAACCACTCCATGATTTTGTAACGTTTTTGTAGAATTATTTAATACGTCATTGAAAGCATCCCAAAAACATTGTGGTTAAAGTCTATGCAAGAAAATTCTCGGATGTTACCGGCTTACATATAATTTCCATCAAAATTTATTTCTGCGGTCATTGTTTTTACCGAATACCAATTGTAGAACTTTAAAACTAGAAAACAAAATATGAATTGAGTAGACTTTTTATTTGGATACTTTTGATCTTGACTGTGAACGATGATTGTTTAAAATTATTAAAAAAAATCTTAGCTTGATTAATTTTTTGTTACAAATACATCGATAGAAAGTTGTTCGTTGAAAAGCAAGACAACATTTTGCGGGCTCAGTGTATGCATATTCTTATTTGTTGTGTTAACGAAGGATAACTACTCCGCCCCAGTCTGTCGCCCTTGCTCTTATTCGTGGCTCAGCTGCTCTTTATAATATGTTTTTACCACACTTTTTGTTTTATTATTAATCAATTATCGACGGAAATCGTATAATAGATACTGAACGGAGTTTTAGCAATCCGACAAGGATATTGTACAAATTTCGACTGGTTTCAAATTTAAACACTATTTTGGTTGGTTTTTAGTTTCAGATTTATTTTTCCTTGTAGTTTGGGTAAATGAAACAGATCAGAACTTAGGATGAACTTTTTTTACAAAATTTTAATCTGCAGTGTTGATTTCTAATGTTGGTTTATTAATTTGCTACATTTTTTGCATAGGAAATTTTTGACTTTTTTTACATAGATTTCTTTTTAAGGATTAATTGTTCTTTTTTATTTTAAATGCAATTTATTATTCGTATTCCTTGACTTATAGGTTGGTATGAGGCTGACCATCCATACTGTAAAAAATGGTTCACTTTGCCAATGTCACCCCTGTGTCAGGGAAGGTCGGCAAAAGTTGTGGGGCTTATGTTCATTTGAGGTTTGGATTTTATTTTAAGTCCACATTCAGCATTTGTAAGCGCGAACTACACGTGTTGGTTTGTGGGCATACATTTGAGAGCTTTAAATGAATATATCCTTGCAACTTAGATTATAGATTACACTTCTTCCTACCGTTATTAAAATGTTGCTTCAATACGAAATAATAATAAAGCAAACATTGTTATATACACATCATACAAACTTCTAACAGCCCGAGTGTCATAAACATTCAAAGGGTAGATATGTAAATAAAAAAAATAGTCAGTTGAGATTGTTTTCATCAAAAAGATTTACCGATATTGAAATCAGTTCATAATTTAGTCATTTATAATCAAATACTGCAATCTGGGGAATCTAGGATTTTCTTTCAAAATTATACGAATATACATAAGAACAATAAGATGATTCGGGCATCTATACAGAATAGACGATGAGCGACTAACAAGAAAGAGTGTCCAAAAATATTGTCAAAGGTACCCTATGCGTGGAAGACTGAGGAATGAATGAATTGATCGAATAGACGAAATAACAAATGACTGAAATCTACAGAGTGAGTACAAAAAGAGAAGAGCTTGCTTGATGAGAGTGATGAATGCCGGGGAGATGAAAAAAGTGCGTAAAGACAAAACAAAGTACTGGCCACCCCTAGTGAAATGGTGTTAAGATACAAGTACAAATACAGAGGGTGCTATTTTTTGTGTTTTCGTACATTTATCATTTTCTGAACGAAACCTGGATAACCGTCAATGATTATGAAACATCTGCTTAATTAATCTATGATGGGTTACTACATGCTTCAGTATTAATATACTGTTTACAGTTTCCAAAGGAGTAAAAGGTCGCACGTAGCTGAAGAGCGCCAGCTGAAAAAGCTTTATTATTTTAATTGAATGAAATATTTATTGTTTTAATTGCTGCCTTGTTTGGTTTTTATTATAGGGGATGTCCTGGAGCCGAGAAAGATTTCTAGAAAACTCCCGAGCAGATAGGTATTGATGGGATATGAGAGATGGTTTTTATACCTGATTTGTATACAATCTCTGAAATTGTCTTTTCTTATTTCTAGAAAAAAATCTATAGGAGAGTCGATCTCGTTATGTACAGCATTAGTAAAAAAATATTTCAAGAGTGAATTAAAAGAATTCAAGAATGATGTATGCACAGAATTAGAGTAAGAAGTACTGATCACGCCTAATAGAATAGTGACAGTTCTTCTCAGGCTGTTGTCTCGAATGATCCTTCAGGTTCCTGCTCTTTAAAGCTCCTGTAAGCTAGATGACCGTGATCTCCTTAACTTCATTGATCCATGATATTAGAAGTCAAGTTACCTATTACTCCAGCCCTAATACTTCAATGTACTCAAAATGTTTCAAGGTCAAATAGAGTGCTTGACTTAAGTGAGTATTTATCTTTTGTTGCAATACTTTCACTCAAGTGATTACTTTTGTTTTGTCCGTGGGTGTGTTTTGCGTGATTTTGTATAGCAGTCTCCTTATTTGACGAGTTTTGCGAAATTTTCTCAATATCGTGGGAAGTTGTTTAAGTAAAGCAAACCAATTCAAACAAACTCATTGTCAGCCAAAAATATAGATAATCGCTATAATCCTAAGAAAATTATATGAACAATTAGCTGGCAAAACTAAACAATAAATCATTAGGCTCGTTACGGTCCCTCATCTGAGGCGATATAATCTACGAATAGTTTACTTTGTTGATCTATAATTTTACATAATATAATAAATAATGAGTTAATGGAGCTCACAAAAAAAATCGTAGAACCCAACAAAATCAAGCTTCACATAGCAACTTATATTATGTTGCTGGCTGCTTAGGCCGCTGATTTAAAATAAAATTCCAAATACCCGTCCATTGTAAGTATTTAATTTTGGGAGAAGTTGGAAACTACTAGTCAAAAACCATGTGTGTCTGAGTATTAATAAGTAAAAATAAACACAGTCACTTTACTGTGTCCATTGATTTACTGCCATATCTGAGTCACATAGCTGATTTTCCTCAGTGGGACTTTTGATCTGGTATTTCGTAACCAAACCTGCTTAACGCCTCCAAACATTTTACAAAACTAACTGGCTCTAGTGCGGTTCACTGAGTGTCTGTTACAACAGGGCGGAGCGTAAACTTACCTACATACTGTAGTGTTTTTGGGGTTCGAAAAGTCTCTAAATTAAAACATACAGGTCTTCTTTCAGGATCTTTATTTGCACTTAATTTATTTTTACAACTTATATTTATTTTTAACACTATTGGTAACACAATTTTATTTTCACAGTTCAGTATCACTTACCTACACTCTTCAAATCAAAGGCAAATACCTCACTGACTTAGTGCACTCAATTTTGCTCCTTATACAGTGTAGTGACATAACTCTCTAGGAGCTAATTTTGCTAGTACACTCGCGAACATTCTACTAAGTTCAAGAGTACAAAAGGATCATTTAATTTCTAGATTTCTGAGGCCTATAATTATTGCTACCTACGGTGAACACCTATATTAATTTACTTTTGACAAATAGTATTAACTATAATAACTATCACTACCTACGATGTACACCTGTAATAATCTACTATTTACATAACAATACATTCTTAATAAATTTAAAAAAGTTTTTTTAAGAAATACCAATTGAAGTGTCTGGACGACATCAAAGGAACTGCAAACAGAGGATGAATATAACAGCTTATAAAAAACATGGAGAAGATTGAAGGAGGCCTACGTTCAGGACTAAATTGACAAGCGGAGGAACGAAGGAAAGAAACGTGGAAATAAAACTGGACAATACATATTTAATGCATGCCTACAAGAAAATGCATATTAGATAGCGCTTACACAGTGTGCATGTGTATTTACACAACAAAACCTAAATCTCAAATGGACATAAACTCTGCAACCCTTATCTTTCCCTACGATATGAGTGATATTAGCAAGAGTAATCCTTTTTGTAGTATAGGTGGTAAGTCTCATACCAACCTATAAGTCAAGGTAGAATAAAAAGTATGACATAATGTAATCATGGACAGTTGCATAAAAGAAGCTGGAATATCAGAGAGCGGAGTGAAAGTGGGTGAAACAAGAGTTGGAGTACTTCTTTATGCTGATGATGCTATAGTTTTAGCTGACTCGGCGGAGGAACTCCAAGCGATGTTAACCAAACTGAATGATGCATTTTGTAAAAATAGCTTGAAAGTGAATGCGAATAAGACAAAAATATTAGTTTTTGACAGGAATGAAGTATGTGAGGAACTTACAGTTAATTTGAATGGGAAAAAAGTTGAAGTAGTGAATGAGTTTGACTATTTAGGAAGCAAGTTTGAGGCGAATGGTAAGATGACGAAGGAATTAGAGAAGCGTGCCAGCAAAGGAAGATGCGTGATAGGAGCGTTTGGTAGAATAGCGAAGAATAAAAGGATACCAAAGAAAATGAAAATGGCGGTACACAATTGTATATTGTTGCCGACCCTGATGTATGGAAGCGAGTCATGGACGGTGAATGAAAGAGAAGTAAATAAGGTATGCACCGTAGAAATGGCTCATTTAAGAAGTATGACAGGAAAAACACTGAAAGATAGAGTGAGAAACGAATGGGTTCTGAATGAATGCGGAGTAAAAGAAAGCGTGAAAGTGAAAGTTCAAAGAAGTGTGATGCGATGGTTTGGACATATTGAAAGGATGAATGAAGACCGACTGACAAAAAGAGTGTATAAAGGGAATGTAATAGGTAAGCGTGGAAGGGGAAGACCTAGAAAAGAATGGATTGATCAGATAAGTGAGATTGCGAATGAATGGAATTTACAGGGTGGAAACAAGAGAAGAGCATGCATGAAAAGAGTGATGAAATTGGATGAGATGAAGGAAGTATGCAGGGACAGAGTCAAGTGGAGGCACTTATGTGGAGGTACTGGCCACCCCTAGAGGAATGGCGGCAGGATACAAGACAAGACAAGACATGGTATTCGTGCGACTGCTGATAGCAAAATGCTTAATGTTACTTAAGTAACCGCAAATGCACTCCAAGGAAGTTATATACTCTCAAAACAATGTACGAAAGCATCCAACTCCACAAAAAGCTCTTAAAAATGAGCTGTTATTTTATTCAGTTACATTCAATTCATTGAATTCAATTCATGGTGTTGAAATGTAAAAATTTAGCTCAATGTTGAAAAAGGATCAAATTTTGTTTGAATTTACAATTTCATCATTCATTGACTTTGTTGAATCCTTGACTGATAGGTTGGCATGAGGCTGACCCTCCGTGCTGTAAAGATCGATTCACTTTTGCCAATGCCACCCCGGTTTCAAGGACAGGTGGCAGGAGTTGCAAGGTTTATGTTCATGTGAGGTCACACATGCAAAATGTGTAGGCACGAACCTACATGTGCCTGTCTGTGGGCATGCATTTAATATGAGCCTTAAATATAAACATATATTTGCAGCTTAGATTATAGATCATTAGAAAAGGAAAATATAATTATCTATGGCAGTCTTGTTATGGTGCACGATACTATGAGACAGCACATTTAAATTGATATCCATTTTTTTTTGGTTAACCTCGCGCTCCACCCTGTACCCACCATAGTAATATCATAAAGTTATTAATTATTTATTCTAAGTAAGTCACGTTTTTTCACTTTTGTGTTCTGTAATGAATATTTAAAGCTGCAGCTACCGCCGACTAGTTTACTCGATATATTATTTTAGCAGTGAACTGGAAAGTGTGAAGAATTGTCAACTTATGGAAATTTCGTAGAAAACCAATTTATGCATCGTTACTTTATTTTAAAAATATATTCTAAAAGTAACCATGTCACAATGGAATATTGTTACCGACATTGACTTACGGAAGTGATGCATTGAAGCTATGAATAGGTAGCGAAATGATTACCTAAAACATGCACATTGGAAATAAACCACTTGAGAAATATGACAGGAAAAAAATTAAGAATGAATTGATAAAAAAAGAATGCAAGCTGAAAGATTATGTACAAAATAATATGATGAGATGAGCCTCATTCAAGTTTTTTTTCAAAATTTGAATTGTTGCGTGTGTGTTGAAATATACCTTAGAAAATTGAAATACAGCTTTCACAAGAGCAATCACTCCACAATGGGACAAAGTAGACAACAATCTAAATTCTAGGTTGCAAAGTTATATTGACATTTAAGGTTTATATTTAGTGCATAACGCAAGTCCGCGCATACACATGCCGCATGTGCACATAAAAAAATAACCAAACCTCACATGAACATAAAGTTTACAACTCCTGCCGTCTTTTCCTGAAACCGGGGTGGTATGGGCAAAAGTTAACCAAGTGTTTACAGCATGAGGGTCAGCATCATACTAAGGAATAAAAAGGTATAAAATTAAGTTAACTTTCAAAAGAAGATTATTTAGAATAATGATGTAAAATCTGTCCAAAAGATTTTTTTTAAGACAAAGCAAAATTACTCATTCTGGCATGTATGTAGGTACTTGTACACATCTGTCTCTGCTTAGCGCACCCCCAAGCTTTCTGGTACTAAAAACCATTTAAAATATTTAAAATTCTACTAACGTAGGTGCTTTTTAACATGAAAAAAAACGCTAGAAATTCCTCGGAAAATAAAAACAGTGACATTGCGCACCGTACCAAGTAACAATATATTCTCCGTTACACAAATCTCAAGACAATCGTAACGACTTCAAATTTTCCACACTCAATATTTCATATCTCTTGAAAGAGATCCGTGTCAGGTTGTAGGTAAAGTATCAATTATAATGTTAATATTACTTTTGTGCGTGAGATTAATTACCCACTTATTTCTTTACTGAGAAACTTGTGTGCAGTGCCATGTGGCTTTGACTTAGTTTCACATTCAGTAAAGTTTAACGCACTCGAAAAGATTTGGAATATTTGAAGAAGCAAGAAGGTCGAGTAGCTCCCTAATGGACTTCATCTTTTGTTTTAGAAAAATATTGTTATGTTGGTCGAAAAAAGTAAAAACTTGAGGAAAACTTAAAGGGCTCTTGAGGTGTGATTCACACAAAAACAGCGCTCACCAAATAAATCATCCTAATATTATTATTATTATAAAAACTAAGGAAGAGACGTTTAATGAAATTATTTTTATTTTCTGAATTTGCTGATGGATGTCGCTGAACACTTCTTCTTCTTCTTAATCTTGTGCCTTATTTGCTGAGGGTTGTGACCCTTGTTGAAGCAACCTTCTCCAGTTCTCTCTTGACTGCGCTGCCCGTAACGCCCCAACCACCGAGGTGCCTGCTGCTGTCTTCAATTTGATCGGCCCATCGTGTGGGGGATCTTCCTCTTTCTCTCTTCCCCTCGAAGCCACCGATCACAACCAGTCGTTCCATGCTATTCTCATTGCCACGGACGTGTTCAAAGAACTGAAGAATACGGCGTACACATCCAGAGTCTGGCAGAGGCGAGCAATCCAAACCTAGCTGAGCACTTGTTGTGGATATATTTACTAGAGTTACATGATTGTCTGTACTATGGCTCAGCGAACAAAGCGGTGGTAATTTGACTCTATTAGAAATAAAAAGCTCTGGTTCGATTCCCGTCATGTTTTGATCCTGAATTAACAGTTATAATCAAGTAATTATGTATCAAGAATACCCTAAAATAAAATTGATGATGTTTATACCTACGTGTTTCTGGCCAGGATGAAAATGCTTGGCGAATTGAATTCCTCTTTACGAATTTATTTTATAGAGACAATAAAATGTTGAAAACGCGTAATATCAGCAAGTCAATGCAGTTTGTATTCAAATCAAGTAAATGCTGTATCTTCATCAACCAAAATACTTCAGTATGCAGGTACCAGTAACATTAGATAAAATAGAATAATTAAATACACATAATTTTAGTTAGCCCCTTTAAGAGCTTTTGTAATTAATATTTGTACGACAAGGCCTTCTTGTTTTTATCGTTTGAGTAAACGAGCGTGCAGAAATAGACTAATAAAATTATTAAAGCCCTCAGCAAAGTCAAAAGGCCAAACAGCATTAATATGAGTTTATAATATGATTTAGTTTTTTATTTCCATGTATATATTGTTATTTATTGATTTTAAAAATGTAATCTGTCATGTATGTTCCTTGACTTATAGGTTGTTATGTGGCTGACCACCCATACTGTAAAAAATTGGTTCACTTTGCCAATGTCACCCCTGTTTCAGGGAAGGACGGCAAGAGTTGCAAGGCTTATGTTCATTTGAGATTGGGTTTTTATATTGTAGGTCCACATGCGGCATGTGTTAGCGCGAAATTATACATGTCTGCTTGTGGGAATGCATTTAATATAAATCTTAAATGATATATATCTTTGCAGCTTTGATTAGATTAGATTAGATTAGATAATCGAAAGCTTTCATACTATGGTATTCACGGTGACCTATTGAGGTGGATTAGTTCATATTTAAGCGATAGACTTATGACAGTAACTCTTAATGGGTTTAAATCAGAATACGTGTGTGTTACGTCGGGGGTACCTCAGGGTTCTGTTCTGGGCCCTCTGTTATTTCTAGCTTTCATCAATGACATAGGAAATTGCTTCATTCACTCAGATTTTTTACTATTT
Source organism: Agapetus fuscipes (assembly GCA_951799405.1). Lineage (NCBI taxonomy): Eukaryota > Metazoa > Arthropoda > Insecta > Trichoptera > Glossosomatidae > Agapetus > Agapetus fuscipes. Next base: position 647,846 of record OX637364.1, on the reverse strand, counting down.
GCAGACGATCTCAAAATTTATCGTACCATAAGAACTGAGGAGGACGCTGTTTTGTTGGAAGAAGATCTCGGTAGGGTCCATGACTACTGTGTTTGCAATAGATTGGAACTAAATCTGAAAAAATGTTTTTCAATATCCTTCACTAAAAACAAAAACAATATTTCTCATAATTATGCGATTGCTGATACCATGCTGCAACGACTCGACTCGGTAAAGGATCTTGGTGTTATCTTTGACTCCAAACTGCATTTTGACGATCACATCGATAAGATTCTAACACAATGTAACAAAATGCTTGGTTTTATCCTAAGGGTGACCAGGGAGTTCAGAGATCCCACATCTCTTATGACCTTGTATGTCTCACTTGTACGCTCTCGGGCCGAGTATTGCTCCCCAGTATGGAATCCCTTATATAACAAATATAACGTTGCATTGGAAAAAATCCAACATAAACTAATACGAATTGGAAATCACAGATTCAGAACATCCCGTTTCAATGACTTAATAGACCTCTCGTCGAGGCGTGAACTTGCAGATGCCTGTATTCTACGCAGAATTTGTATGTCTGCACTAGACACACCCCTATTACTGAAATTGATAGACTTCGCGGTCCCAACAGTTAGACGATCATTTTGGACCTTTCACATTAAGCGTCACGTTACCAATGCAGGTTTGCGAAATTCTCTGCTAAGAATGACTAAAAATTATAACAATAAATTTAAAGATGTCGATCTGTTTCACGGTAGTTCTAATTTATTTAAAAGATCAATTTTAGCTATACTTGAGCAGTGAGTATCCCTTCCCCTTCCCCTTCCTTTCTTTCCTACTACTTCTATTTATATTATTTTATTATTGTTGTTTGAATTTTTGAATGTTGTATTCCGTTTTAAAAAAAAATGTTTTTATCCTTAGTATGTAAGTGAAATTATCTTGATATTTTTGTGTGCTTTTTTTATCACATTGTATTACGCTTACACCGGTAATGGGGTGCAACATGATTTCTTCTTTTGTTAATTTGCCTAATGTGCTATTTTTATGTTGTGCCTGTTGGTGTATGATTGTGAATAAATAAATAAATAAATAAATAAATAAATAATGACTTCAAAAGCTGCATTCTTGGGGTCAACTGATTATCCCAAAAACACATAAAAATACAGGCACGATACGATCTCTGTACTTGGCTTTTTGCTGTGTTATATCTATGAATATCACGTTTCATGGAGAACAGAATATTTTCAGATGAACAGATGTGAGCAAGTCTTTTTGTCTCACAGAGAGATTCTAGGCTGTGTTGGCTACTTGGAACAGAGTTTATGTACCTACATGGGTCTGAATGTATTATTTGCATTTGTCCTGAATCAATATATGGAGTCGTTCCTTAATCCAGTTCCAAAGAAGTTTTACTTCAGATGAGTGGGCAGTTTCAGGAGGTTGCTGAATTATTAATACATAGAAGCTTCAACACATAAAAGCGCCCTTGGGGCCAGTGCCTCTAAACGGCGTTGTATAAAATTAGCCAATTATTATTATTGCTATTAAAATAAACGAAATTATCTTTAATGTACACTAACTATATATACTAACCAATCCGTCATCTAATGGTTTACGTGCTGGACTCGTATCAGAAAGAAGGGGATTTGACTCCCAGCGGAACATAAAAAAAACACTTAATTTTCAACTATACTCATCCCCGGATTGAAAATTTTCATCTACGATCTATAGGTACCTAATCTATAATCTAAGTTACAAAGGTATATTACATTTGAGATTCATATTAAATGCATTCCCACAAGCAGAGACGTATACGTTCGCGCTTACAAATGCTGCATGTGGACTTACAATATAAAAAGACAAAATAAACATAATCCCTGCAACTCTTGCTGATCTTCCCTGAAACAGGGGTAACATTGGCAAAGAGAACCATTTTTTACAGTATGGGGGATCAGCCTCATGCCATTTATAAGTCAAGAAATACTGCTTTTTCTACATTTCTCTACCTTTCTCAAAAAGCGATCACCAAAGGTCCATCCAGCCTTACAAAAACTGGGTCTTGCTTGAGAATTGATGCTTTCTAGACTGCAGAGGGCCCTTGAGGTGCTGTAGCCAAAAACAAGCGCTCACCAAATGAATCATCCGAATATTTATTTTGATTATATCAATCAAATATTGCATTACAGTTTAGAATTTTTATATTACAGTATTAAAATTCAGAATTCCTTCACTGAAAATTGGCGTTTTCAATCAAGACTTTGCTTGCAAGTTCGAATTGAATGTCGTCAATTTGTTTCGGATGTGATATCTAAGTATTTGGATTTGAGAGAGTTGCTTTTTAAAAAATCACCGACAGATTGAGATAAATGTAATGGGCAGTTGAAGGATGTTGCACAACTGATTCTACGAGAAAATGAAAAGTAGGCATATGTTGGAAATAAACCAGCGCAGATTCACCTCAGCTTTGCTCGCCATGTACTCTCATATTTGTTACGCTCGTCTTGTGTAACTCGCATCTCATCACGATTGTACTTTCAAATTTGCCGAGATAAAATACTTGTTTTATTTCCATTTAAAAATCAACAAGTGCAGAATGTGCAAGAGCATTCAACTACAAAAATTATTATAGCCCATTTGCGAGTGTGTGTGTTTCTATGAACATTTCATTGAACAACTTATTTTATTTGGTTTGGCAAATTGCATATTCGGCAATCTGCCAAAAATTAGATCATACCACTCGGAAATCTTTAATTTGTACTCACAGATTTTAATTTGTATTTCTACATTATGTAAAACTATAATCTATGTTGCATTTGTATATGTGTACTTTAAGAACCATATTACATGTAGGTACAATTCCCACAAGCAGACACGTATAAGTTCGCGTTCACACATGTCGCATATGGACTTACAACATAAACAAAACAATCTTAAATGAACAGAAACCCTGTGGCTCATTCTGATCCTACCTGAAACAGGGGTTACATTGGTAAAGTCAACCATTTTTTACAGCGTCATACTAAGTCAAGGAACGTAATTTTATATAATGTAATCACGACTTGGTGAAAGAATAAAAGGAAATCCAATCTTTTTGGTCTCAGAAATATGATGCAGAAGACGTATATTGGAAAAAAGTAGTAGGCCTGAAAATTACATAATGCAGTGGTTTTGTCTTGTACATCCATACTGTATGGGAAATATTTGTCAATGTTGATTCTAGATAAAAGAAAAAGTACCTACAGTGAATGAATAACAGGGTTGATGATCATTTATCTCAGGTATTTAAGTTTTTTTTCTGTAAATATAAGAACTAACCTACAAATGCCAGTGCATAGCAAGAAAATCTTAAATTTAAAAATTTCACTGAAATTTCGTCTTCAGTTTCGCGTCCACATTTTCAATCAATTGGTTTGCAGGAATGTAAATCCATATTTTTCGTAATTTCTACCTATTCAAGAAAGTATTTTAGAGCTTCTCGTAGGAGAAACAGCGCATATCAAGATAAGTTCATTTAGCTGTTTTATGTTGTGTGTCTTGGGCCTTTAATGTGGTAGTTTCCTTTTTTCACATTCTATGCCATCGATTGCAAATCGAAGTGTACTGAACATATTTTAAAATAATGAATTGAATAGTACGAGTATGACAATTTCTCAAACAATAATCTGGCAAATATATAAACGTGAACAATAGTACAAATATTAAGAAGCAAGTAACATGCATTTTATGAAAATAAACATACAAATGACGGCGATTTACATTTAAATAAGTTATTACAAAATAGCGCTCAGACGTGTTATTGGCGCAGTTCTGTAAAATGTCGGAAAATTATATCCAGCGCGATACTTACGTAAGAATTTCAGATCAAAAATCTGCTTATGAAACAGTTCCAATTTTAATTGCCTTCATTAACAGGTTTCATGGAGAACGGGAGGCAAAGCTCAATAAAGCAAGGTAGGCAGACTTATCTGATAAAACAAGAAAAAACTAAACGGCCAAGCAGTTCGCAATTACAGGTATATTTATCAAATCATTTGAATAAGTCAATAATTGCATGCTTGTAAAACCACTCTCCATCAGAGGATAATGTGAAAAGAGGATTTTTTTGTGGAAGATTTATTATTTTATCACAGGATATTTAACTTATACCTTCTTACGGAAAGTTAATCATAAAGTAGACAAATGGAAGTAAAATTCTCAGGTAATGGCTCCACATCGTACATCATAACATAACCTCAGGCATCGGTAAATATAATTCATACAAAAGTGTAATTTGTGGTAATATTTAGATAGGAAACGCATTAGCACGCTTTATAAATTACAAGTATTGGGTGAAATGCGTTTCCTATATGTGCTGCTCGTTACATAGCGGACTAGTCTCCAGCTCGGCTTTCTTGTGACTGATTATTTGCTCGCTAGCACTTCCTTCCGGTCTGAGACGGGAAATAGAGAATGAAATATCACGTCTATGACTTAATCTTTACCGCGTACACATTACGATATTGATTTTTGATCAACTATCACATAATTACCAGTTTATATATTTAAAGTTGAAAATATGTAAATTATTAATGCCTACTTTTGAGATGCTCGTCTCCATCAGTATCAATAATCGTTTATTTTACATGGAAATTGACTTGGACCTGCGGAGGATCCGTGAATTTTGAATGTAAATAATATCGATTTTTTTTTTTTTTTTTTTTTTTAAGAAATCCTGTGCGGGAGACTCCCTAGATTCTAAAGACTCTAGGGGTCTATGACACTTGTTGTAGTGCCGCAGAGGTGTACGAGCTTGGTCGTCGCTACAAAGCGCCAATACTCAAGCAAGACCCAGTTGCTGCAAGGCTGGATGGACCTTTAGTGACCGGTCTTTGGTAAAGATTTATGAATTTTTCAACCCAGCGAAGAGCACATTCGAAATATAAATGGTATATTTTTGTGCTCCGCCGGGATCCGAATCCACAACCTTCCATTTACGAGTCCGAAGTGTTGCCACTACGGACTACGGACCGGTCCAAGAATTTTTCCTTGATATAAAAAAACCAGTCTTGCTAAAGTTAGTCCTCATTAGAAAGTAAACTAGACAAACACTCAAAATACACAGATTAGTTTCCTTACCACCATCTCATCTGTATGTGGTGGGCAACGTTCTGTCATTTTCTTTGAGGGTTTTCCCGTTAGCACATTCTGAGGTATTTTTTACTCTAATATCTTTTACACGTGGGTACTGACAATGTTACCAACTCTTTTTTAATGATGAGGATGTAATATTTGTGTCACTATAGAGATAATACTTTGTGAAGTTTTTCAAATTGAAATTGCATTTTCTATGCTCAAATTGCAAGTCTTCCAGGTAATCAAAGTCGTAGATCTGTGTATTTATTTGAGGTAAAGTTGAAGTACTAATTATGTTAGCCCACGTGACATTACTGAGGAAATATTACAGTTATTATGTCAAAAGGCGCCTTAAGTCCTTAAGTAATGATATCGTTCAACTCAGTGGGCGACTTTCCAAGTGTCTAGACTTCCAATACAGGAGAGGATTAAGGCCCGGTATATTCAAGTTTAGTAATATTTTAGTTAACTATTACTTGAACTGTTATTCAAAATACTCCAGTTCGAGTTAACTAAAACCAAGAATTACCGAAGTGATAACCTAATCTAATCTAATCTAAGTTGCAAAGATATGTTACATTGGAGATTTACATTACATGCAGTCTCACAACCAGACACGTAAAAGTTCGCGCTTGCACATGCCTCATATGAACCTACAACATAAAAACCAAATCTCAAATGAACATACACCCTGCAACTCTTGCCGTCCTTCCCTGTAACAGGGGTGACATTGGCAAAGTGAACCATCAAAACTATATCATCAAAACTAAACAGAAAACAAATTACAATTTAACAAACCCCTAGCCGCCAACATTACAGATCAACCGCCATTTCTGATAAGCCCCGCCTCAAAATCTTGGAAAAAATTACAATGCCATTCAAAAGCTTTAAAACAAACAACCGGTTATAAAAATCAAATGCCTAACCTTCAATAAGCTGGAAAACGACACAAAAATGTTCAGTTTGCAAAAAAAATTATGTATCCTTACATTTGCAGCAGCTGCTGTCAGTGAAGACGATACGAAGTTGAAGGGTAACGTCATTCTTAAAACAGCAAATGGGTTACCACTTTTTTAAGGAATCCTGTGCGGGAGGTTCCCCAATTCTTGAGAGTCTTAGGGGGCTATGTCATCCTGGAAGGGTGCAGCAGAGGTGTTGCTGCTGTTCTTAGGAGCTTAAACAAAACAACGGGATATGCATTTTGATATATTTGAATAATTGGTTGGTATGACGCTCACCTTCCATGCTGTAAAAACTTGGTTCACTTTTGCGAATGCCACCCCGGTTTCAGCAAAAGGCGGCAGGAGTTTTTTTATGTTAACTTGAGGTTTGGTTTATTTTGTATGTAGGTACACATGCAGCATATGTAAGCGAGAGCTTACATGTGCCTGCTTGTGGGCATGCATTGTATATGAGCCTTAAATGACAATATATCGCACGTTTAATAATAAAGAGCCATAACTCAAAAAATAAGAATGTTGGGAAATCACGTTTGAAGTTCAGACAACCAGTACAACTTGTATGGGATGAAAAAGGCGACTGATGTTTTATCTCGGTCATATTCGTCCAAATTGAACGGCTGTCGCATTCTACCTATTCTTCTCGCATTGTTCTTGGGTTTTATTACAAAATCTCGATTTTCTCAATTTTTGAGTTATTTCTCTTTATTATTAAACGTGCGATATGTTTGCAACTAGGATTCAAAATTATAGAGATACCAAAATGAAAAATCTAAATTTCTATTTTTATTTATTTTAGAGTGAGTAACTCACCCGTGGCTTCACGGCCTGTGACCCAGGGACTATGCCGTCGTGTAAGTAAGGGACGCGTCAAATCTTGCTATCGAATTTTACTTAATCCACCTCTGTCCGTTGTATATTAAGATATGAAATATTGTATTAAATTAATTTCAGGTTTCGCGCGTTTCTTGTGCAGATTTGTATTTCTTGAAAATCTCGCCTTGCAGTAACAGTAGCAGTTAGTGACCAGTTGTATGGAGCGAGATTTTATTGACTGATATTCATGATTAAATATTGCATAAGATATTCTTATTCCTGCATTTTTCAATATTAGATTGAAACTAGGGGCTCCACCCCTGGCTGCTACGCAGCCCAACCCCTTAACATTAGGCAATGTGTATATTGCACATAGTTTTGCATCTAGGGAATCAATCATTAGAAAACATGTAAAAAAATGCAGTTTTTGTAAAAAAAAATTTTTTAAGTCTTTTAACAAAAGAAAGAAAACTAAAAGCAAATAAAAAAAGAAACCGATTTAATTTGCTCCATTATAGTCCTTGACTTATATGTTGGTATGAGGCTGACCACCCAAACTGTTAAAAAATGTTGCACTTGCCAATGTCACCCAACAAAAGAAGAGCCTGTATGAAGAAGGTTATTACTCTGGAGGAAATTTAAGAAGTATTTAAGGACAGAAAGAAATGGCGGTTGATCTGTAATTTTGGCGGCTATCTATCTATAATCTAAGCTGCAAAGATATGTTAACATTTAAGACTCATATTAAATGCATGCCCACAGACAGGCACATGTAGGTTCGCGCCTACACATTTTGCATGTGTGCATAAAAATAAACAAAACCTCACGTGAACATAAATCTTGCAACTCCTGCCGCCGTTCCCTGAACCGGGGTGGCATTGGCAAAAGTAAATCGATTTTTACAGCACGGGGGGTCAGCCTCACACCAACAGTTAAGGAGCACAAAAAAATATAAATGATTTACAAAAATTCTTAATTACAAATACACATAACAGATCCAAATTAAAATAAAATTGGTTTTGTTTTTAGTTTTGATGTCCAGACATATTATTATTTGTTTGTCTTGTCTTGTCTTGTATCCTGCCGCCTTTCCTCTAGGGGTGGCCAGTACCTCCACACAAGTGCCTCCACTTGACTCTGTCCTTGCATACTTCTTTCATCTCATCTAATTTCATCACTCTTTTCATGCATGCTCTTCTCTTGTTTCCACTCTGTAGATTCCATTCATTCGCAATCTCATTTATCTGATCAATCCATTGTTTCCTAGGTCTTCCCCTTCCACGCTTACCTGTTACATTCCCTTTATACACTCTTTTTGTCAGTCGGTCTTCATTCATCCTTTCAATATGTCCAAACCATCGCATCACACTTCTTTGAACTTTCACTTTCACGCTTTCTTTTACTCCGCATTCATTTAGAACCCATTCGTTTCTCACTCTATCTTTCAGTGTTTTTCCTGTCATACTTCTCAGATGGGCCATTTCTACGGTGCATACCTTATTTACTTCTCTTTCATTCAACGTCCATGACTCGCTTCCATAATGACTTCCATGTTGATTTACAAAATGTAATTTGTCGTGTATGTTCCTGGACTTATAGGTTGGTATGCGGCTGACCACCCATGCTGTAAAAATAGTTCACTTTGCCAATGTCATCCCTGTTTCAGGGAACGACGGCAAGAGTTGCAGGGCTTATGTTCATTTGAGATTGGGTTTTTATATTGTAGGTCCACATGCGGCATGTGTAAGCGCGATATTATACATGTCTGCTTGTGGGAATGCATTTAATATAAATCTTAAATGACATATATCTTTGCAGCTTAGATTAAATTAGATTAGACCCCTGTTCCAGGGAAGGTTGGCAAAAGTTACAGGCAAAAGTTTGTTTGTGGGCATGCATCGTATATGAGCTTTCTATATACATCCTTGCAACTTAGATTATAGACCTCTGTGTCAGGGAAGGTCGGCAAAAGTTGTAGGGCTTATGTTCATTTGAGGTTTGGATTTTATTTGTAAGTACACATTCAGCATTTGTAAGCGCGAACTACACGTGTTTGTTTGTGGGCATGCATCTGAGAGCTGTAAATGAATATATCCTTGCAACTTAGATTATATATTATAGATTATATTATAGTATCTGTAAACTCAACATAATATCTTAGATTGGGTTTTTGGTCCATATGGGACATGTGTAAGTGTGAACTTATACGTGTCTGCTTGTGAGAATGTTGTAATATATCTTTGCAACTAAGATTATAGATTTAAATCCATTTTTATTTTTTTTTGTTTGTTGTTTTTTTGATTTGTATCAAATAAAAAAAAAAAATCCTAAAAAAAAAAAAACTTTCGAATTTTGCCGCTAGATGTCTATTTAGTTTCTTGCCATTTTGTATACATTTTCTTACATTTCAATACAAAACAAAAACAGATTTAAAAAAATGTGGCGGCTTTTTAAAAAATACTTTTTTCAGAAATTATAATTACTTCTACTAAAAAGTACTGTTTTACGAAAAAATATTTTTTGTTGTTGTAAATATTGAAAGAAGTTATAGTGTATTCGAGTGTGTTTCTCAAACACATACATGAATGGTCCTGTTTTGCAGCATATATACAAAATTTTCTTTTCTGTGTTTGCAAATGTATTTCATCTGCTGTGACGGCATTAGTTTTGAAAATCGAAACTCAAAGCGAGTGACGACGAAAGACGACGATGAAGGGTAATATAATAAAGGATATTCATTTCTAGTAATCCTTTCAGGTGGGTACATGGGTAATTAATATTGTAATTTCCGCAAGTATCAAGAAGAAAAGTAACTGGCTTAGAAAATAAGATCTGATAAAAGAAATGCAAATAGAAAATGCTTCCTGAAATAAAAATTAAATTTAAAAAACGCAACTAAACTTAAATGAAAAAAATAAAAATATTGTGTAACTTCTTACCGCGTTATCCCCGAAGGGTTTCGCATGTGGCGAGTGGAACCTATTTATTTAAGATGTAAGAGAGTCGACCTTACGTCAACCACTTCAGTTGAAGTGGGGGTTTTCCAGCTCCCCAGGGGGCTGGTACTCATTTTTTGTGAAGGTTGAGTAAACCTTGCATGTATTTTATTTTGGGATTTGAAATAAAAACCGAAACGGGAAATCATTTCTGACACCATTAGTGGTATTCGAACCCGAGCTCACGGCATGGAATGCAAGCACTCTACCAACTGAGCTATCGACCAGACTAGAAATATACGTAAATAGAAAAGTGAAAGCCTCTCTTAATGCATGTATATGTTTCTGCATATTGTTTAGGTGCTATTATGGAGATTCCTTAATGTTTGAAGGCTGAAAAAACCTTACCGTGCTGCTGAAAACTGGCACAGAACATGTATTCAGCTAGTAGTCCAATTTCAACCTAATACTTGGATGTAAAAATGTTAATATTCGTTATATCTTTTAGTCAGTTCGCTGCCTTAGTTCTTGTTTGCCGTATACGCCATTGAGAAAATTTTACATGAGCAATGTTTTGCAAAACAAGAAATTTATTTTAAAAATATATAAAAGAACTCTCACATTATCGAGTTTTACGGTTTTTCTTAGCTCAGATTGTGTAGAATTTGATTCATAAGACAACTGCATGAAAAAGTCATATTTGACAAGATTGGCGTATACGACAAACAAGAACTGGGGGAGCGAGTTGGTAGAGTGCTCGCATTTAATGCCGAGAGTTCGTGTCCGAATCCTACCGTGGGTGTCAGAAATTATTTCCCATTTTGGTGTCTATATTGAAACCCAAAATAAATACGGGGAAGGTTTACTCAGCCTTCACAAGAAATGAGAAACAGCTGGGGAACTGTCAGTTGGCCTCCTGTGGTTGGCGTGAGGCCGGCCTCCTTATCCATAAAATAAATAGGTCGCGAATCACCACATGCGAATTAACTTCGACCCTTCGAGAATAACGCAGGCAAGAAGTTACACTATATGTGTAGCTTGGAAAAGTTAGTTCCGTTGTTATGTCATTTACTGGACTCCATTGAACATAATAAAATTTAATACAATTATATATTCCTTGACTTATAGGTTGATATGAGGCTGAAAGTTTCAGTTGAGAAAAAAAGTTTCACTTTGCAAATGCCGCCCCTGTGTCAGGGTAGGCAGGCAAAAGTTGTAGGGTTTATATGAGTCGTATAAATGCAAACGCCGTCAACTCCTTACGCGATGATTTTGAGAAAAATAAACTTGTGTTTTGAACGCAATTTGGGAGCAGTTGAAGAAGACTTTTTCAATTAAAATTACGAAGGATAAATTGAGGTTTTCATCACATTGCACACAGCAAATGATTTGTTACACTACACGGAACCAAATTCAATAATTATCTCAAAAATCATAACATTTGGAGATGACGGCGTTTGCAGTTATACGACTCATATGATATAACCTCAAATGAATATGAGTCATATTCATTTGAGGTTTGGATTTATTTGTAAGTACACATTCAGCATTTGTAAGCGCGAACTACACGTGTTTGTTTGTGGGCATGCATTTGATATGAGCTTTGAATGTCAATATATCTTTGCAACTTAGATTATAGATTTATAATTTAATAAAATTGAAGTAGGTACATAAAAAAGGAAAATATAATCCGTTTTGTACTCGGCTACGTGAGCGTAGATAAAATTTCAGATTCTTCCTTTACGTATTCTTTTATAAATAAGAAAAATGTAGCCTTGTTCTTTTATTTCTTTCATTAATTTTTTATGATGTTTGCTTAGTCTGTATATTAAAGCACAAATAACACATAACAAACTTAACTTAAACAAACTTAAAGCTTAACATGAAACTGAAATATGTTTTAATTGATATCCGGATATTTATGGCTTCGTTTGTACTCATAAACAAATCATAATTTTAAATTATCGTTTAAACATGCATTTTAATAAATAAATATTTGCGTACATCGCGCGTGAATATATAAATGCTATTTTAATAAACATCCGACAAAATCATCCAATCGTAATAATTTTCAAATAACTTGTCCTAGGTTCAACTCGCCACATGCGACCCCTTTGGGGATAACGCAGCAAGAAGTTACACTATGTGTAGCTTAGTTGCGTTTTTTTTTTTTTGCGTTTTGTCTCTAATTTCAAATAGCAAAACTACATAATTATGTGTTTATGTACTAATTCAAACAGAGATATTCAATTAATTTCTGTACTTGAAACAACAAGTAAATTCAAAGTTTTTTTTTATTCACATTTCACCGGTCCGTAGTCCAGTGGTTAAAACTTCTGACTCTTAAATGGAAGGTTGTGGGCTCGAATCCTGGTGGAGCACAAAAAAATACCATTTATATTTTCAAATATGCTCTTCGCTGGGTTGAAAAATTCATAAACCTTTGCCAGTGACCGGTCTACAAAGGTCCATCCAACAACTGGGTCTTGCTTGAGAATTGTCGCTTTGAAGCGACGAGCAAGCTCGTAAAAAGTCCGGTCAATAGCTCAGTTTGTAGAATGCTTGCATTATATACTGAGAACAAGTGTTCGATCCCAACCGAGGGTGTCAGAAATGATTTCCCGTTTCGGTGCCCAGCCTTCACAAGAAATGAGAACCAGCCCCCTCGGGAGCTGGGAAACCTCCACTTCAACTAAAGAGGTTGGTGTGAGGCCGGCCCCCTTACCTGTAAAAAGAAATATGTTCTGAATCGCCACATGCGACCCCTTCGGAGATAAAGAAGGCAAGAAGTTACACTATATGTGTAGCTTAGTTGCTAATTGCGGAACGTTGGATGGAGTTTAATGCATGGGAGTATTTAGAAAACTAAGTGCTTAAAGAAATATATATATTTAACGAATATTATTTGAGAATTTATGAAACATTGAAAGATGTCATATTTAGAAATTATTCATGAAATTTCTTGTCTCAGTTTTCCTCCATCTTCTTCTATTGACATTGCCCCATCAACTTCCGCCACGACTTCCACGCGTTTCTACATATTATATCGAGACGATGAACTCTTCCTCCCTGCAACTTTTTGTAATAATTTGTAAATGTAAAGAAATGGTTCACTTTGCCAATGTTGACCAAACGCCCGGTCCGCAGTCTAGTGGTTAACACTTCGGACTTGTGATTGAAAGGCAGTGGGTTCGAATCCCGTTGGAGAACGAAAAACTATTTCATTTTTCAAATTTACTCTTCGTTTAGTTGAAAAATTAATCTACCTTTACCTAAGACCGGTCACCATAGGTTCAGCCAGCCTTACACCAACTAGGTCTTGCTTGAGAATTGGCGCTTTCTTCAGTGACAACCAAGCTCGCACAGGGCTCTTGAGGTGGGATTCACACAAAAACAGCGCTCACCAAATAAATCAGCCTTAATGTCACCCCTGTTTCAGGGAAGGTCGGCAAAAGTTGCAGGGCTTATGTTCATTTCAGGTTTGGATTTTAATTTTTAAGTACACACGCAGCATTTGTAAGCGAGAACTTACACTTGTCTTTTGTGGCCATTATTTTTTGGCATTCAATTTGATTTAATTGTTAATATATCTTTGCAACTTGGATTATAGATTATTACACATAGATTTAACGAAGTAAGTATAAAAATCATACGCTACAACTGTGTCAAATATACTTGTACTTTCGCGTAGATATTTGTCAGGTAAATTTGCAGGAATGCAAAATACAGCAAGTGAAATGAGCTGTAAAGGTTTCGCTTTATTAAATTGAAGGTATTTTCAGAGCAGATACGTCAAATAAGAGCTTTATGAGCATAAACAACCTAATCTCAACAGCACAAACATATTTTTCCACGTTATCCACGAAGGCATTATATTGAAAGCTATTTATCTTCACAGGTAGGTACATCTACGTTAATCAGTTTATTGAAAATTGATAAGTATTTCAGGAATCTTTTGAATAAAAATGTGGAATATATTTTTTCTTCCGCGCTGCTTTGTCACATGGACATAAGCTTGGACTTGGTTTACTTTTTCGTATGCCACCCCGGTTTCAACGAAAAGTGGCAATGGTTGCAAAGATTATGTTCATGTAAGGTTTAGTTGATTTTTTATGTTCACATGCGGTATGTGTAAGCGCGAACTTACGTGTGCGTGCTTATAGGCATGCATTAAATATGAGCCTTATGTGTGAATATATATATATATATATATTTTTTTTTTTTAAGAAATTCTGTGCGGGAGACTCCCTAGATTCTAAAGACTCTAGGGGTCTATGGGTCATATTGTATCAAGGGTCATATTGTATCATATTGTATCTATCTATCTATAATCTATAATCTAAGTTGCAAGGATATATTCATTCAAAGCTCTCAGATGTATGCCCACAAACAAACACGTGTAGTTCGCGCTTACAAATGCTGATTGTGTACTTACAAATAAAATCCAAACCTCAAATGATCATAAGCCCTGCAACTCTTGCCGACATTCCCTGAAACAGGGGTGACATTGGCAAAGTGAACCATTTTTTACAGTATGGGTGGTCAGCCTCATACCAACCTATAAGTCAAGGAATACGAGTAAAAAATAACATTTAAGTATAAGAAAACAACAAAACCTTAAAAATAAATCTATACAAAAAAAGTTTAAAAAAAAAGAAATGTCTTATGCAAAAAATGTAGCAAGCCAATAAACCAACATTAAAAATCAGCATTGCAGATTAGCCGCCACTTCTTCCTGTCCTTGCATACTTCTTTCATTTCATCCAGAGTCATAACCTTTTTCATACAAGGGGTATATAATATCAAGGGGTCTATATTGTATATTTACAAAGTTTAGATTGCAGATAGACATCCAGTCGGTGTTTTATTGTGCAATGATAAATCAAATATATTCCTCACTTAAAATAATTGGTTCTTGAACCAAATATTTTTTATGATCAAGGGCGCATGCTAATTTAATCATTATTTTAATTTTATAACGTTAATACCGAAATCACTGCCTTCAAAGTATTTTTTTCAAGATAAGAAATTAAACAACTTTGTTTTTGATTGCTGTAAGTATATTCAGATTCACGACCGGTTTCGCAAACAATCCGTTTGCATCCTCAGGTGGCTAAATAATTACTAAATGGTCCAGATACGGTATAAATCGTTGAGAGTTTCATCGTGTGCGGGTATGACGGAGGAGGGGATCAGGTCGACCACTGTAACTGTAACTCTGTTGCCATTCCGCTAGGGGTGGCCAGAGCCTCTGCAGAGCTGCCTCCATTTCTTCCTATCCTTACATTTCTCTTTCAATTCATTCATATCCATCACTTTTTTCATGCTTTTCTTCTTTTACACTCGCTTTGTATATCCCATTCTTTCACAATCTCCTCAATCTGATCACTCCATACTTTTCTCGTTCGTCTCTTACCTCTTTTTCCTTTCACACTACCTATGTGTTTTATTTAGTTTTTGAACATTTTTTTAAAAATAAAAGTTACAATTTTTTTTTCAACTACACCAGGCTCGACACGTCGTCGGAACGAATGTTTGAAAGTAGAATCCTTCTCGGTGAGACGTCACAGGTCTGTGTGATCATAGTAACCAGTACAAAAATGGTAAAATTATTTTTCTTAGCAAACTGGCCGTGTGACGTATCAATTTTGTATTGTCTTCATTGGAATGCTTTTCTTTTTCTGGAATGTATTTGCCTGTATTTAGTGCGCCCGCTTGCTACTTGCGTTGTTCTAGAGAGTATAAAGTAGGGGCACTGTGTTCGGCTAACGCTACGATATGGATTCGGAAATTACACCTTAGGAAGTGTAATGTAAATTGTAATAATACAAGTGGAAGAAAATGCATTCCTACACACAGTTATTATTGCTGTCTTGCTCACACCTTTACGCGTTAGTCACGCGTGCGAGAGAGAGGCAGAGTCACGCACTAGTTGTCGCAGGAATGAGCCATTACGACATTGGTTAATAATCCAAAGCACCCCGAGTATCAAACCTCACGTTTAAACTCAACCACAGCAGTTCCCAAAAATACGTATACAAACTAATGCAGCGGCTCTATTATGCGTTTTAATTTCCATAGTTTTTTAGTTAATCAATGCTATGGTAAGTTATAACGTAAAGTTGTATACTTGGGTTCTGGTTTTAAGCGAAAGTGACGTAGGTATCTGAATTGAGTAGTTATTAGGAAGATTGTTCTAGTAATGAGTTATTAGGTGTTACTGTTACTGAATCCAGATGCCAGTCCACTAGGGATGTCCAGTACCTTCGCAGCTCAGTTTCTTCTTTTTCTGTACTTGCAAACTTCTTTGGTCTTCTCGATTTCATCCATTTTATCCATCGGATGCTTTATTTGGTGAGTGCTATTTTTGTGTGCATAACACCTCAAGAGCCCTATAGGATATTGATCGAGTTTATAGAAGGAGCCAATTCACAAGCAAGACTTGTAAATGTAAAGGTGGATGAACATTTGGTCTTCAAGCCTCCTCTTCCTCGGTCTGGAAGTCTTCATACCATCTCTTCCTCGGTGGTGACGCACAATTGAGCGTCATCTGTTTTATTTTTAATTAATTAGGCTAAGAAGCGAATTGTCATGTTGGTCTGTACAAACTGAAAAAAGTGCGGATAAAAATCGCAAGATGTCGGTATCAACTTTTTTGACATCTGAGCAACGTGAGATTAGCAATGGATTGAACACTTCCGCTTCCGTCGTGTTCGCAAGGAGACACGTTTTTATATGTCTCTCGACCGATTTGAAATTTAACCGTAAAAATCTGTGAGTGAGTGTGATTGTTTTACATATAACTTGCAAGTGTGGCAGTTTGTGAACAGAGCTCATCACCACAGGATCCTGAGAAAACGAGCATCATCTTGGACCAGGAGCACGATTGAGGTGAGTGCGGTCCTTTGATTTTCGCTTCTTTGGTACGGGAAAGTCGTCCAACATTGAAAGCCACCTACTGAAGGTTGGCTTTTGTTTGAGAGAGAAAATACTATAGGCACTAGATCTATGTATTTCATATCTCGCATTGGAGAATACGTTGCAGTTTCTCCATTTGTTGGTTTTTTGTATTTATATACCCCCTGAGGGGCAAAACTTACACCTTGCCCCTCCACTCGGTCTGGAAGTCTTCATACCATCTCTTCCTCGGTCTGGAAGGGCTTCACGCTTATTTTTGGCATTCATTTTTCGCCTCTGAACTGCAATTGAAGATGTAATTTAGTGAAATATCATTTGATAGACATATCAGTCGATCGACCCTCTATAGTCATTTGTTTTTTCCGGGGAAAAATAGTCAGACATTTTTTCACTTACGTCACTTCGATGACGTCACATTCCAGTGGAACCTTGGTAACCGGTTGTTACTATGGAAACCTTGGCTGTTACTTAGCAACCAAATAGCGTTCCGACTGCAGCAAAAACTAATTAAATATTGTGACAAAATTTGATATATATTTTTTTCTCGGCGGGCAAATGTGCCTGGATCTTAAGAATCTAATTACAAAATCTTTGTTCGCTGTTTTCCCAGCAACCCGGTTGTATTTCGTCACAATGTTGTTGTCTGTCGGACTTGTGGCGGGCTTACTTACATTTATTTATTTATTTTGTTTATAATTTGATTCTTCGTCTTTGGCCATCAGTAAATTAATTAAATTAGGCTGATTTATTTGGTGAGCGCTGTTTTTGTGTGTATCACACCTCAAGAGCCCTCTGCGAGCTTGGTCGTCGCTGTAGAAAGCGCCAATTCTCAAGCAAGACCCAGTTGTTGTAAGGCTGGATGGACCTTTTGATGACCGGTCTTTGGTAAAGGTTTATGAATTTTTAAGTAAAGAGCAAATTTGAAAATATAAATGGTATATTTTTTGTGCTCCGCCGGGATTCGAACCCACGACCTTCCAGTTACGAGTCCGAAGTGTTACCACCTGGACTACGGACCGGTCAAAAAATGGTGTTGTTCTGTTTGTATGTTTGTCGTGCTATGCTAATGTCGGAGAAAGGAGAAAGTTAGTTAGTTGTAATCCCGCCGATATGTAGATGTGGAGGTAGCTATTCTGAATTATCGAGGCTTAGCTCCTCTGCACTGTTCACAAATAAACAGTAAACAAGTTCTTTAGGACAGTTGCTTAGTGGAAAGTTATCAAGTGCCTTATGAAACGAGTTTTTGGTTTTATATTGTAAACTAGATAGCTGTCAACTAGAATGTTGTGTCCACTATTTACATTCAGTACGAGTTTTTAGCTTAAAGTTTTGCTTATTTCTTTGACAACTGTTGTTGGGTATATTTATCTAAGAATATATATACCGAACCCCTAGACGGTAATAATTCGTGTTTTCTTTTAGTTCAAAATATGAAAGGCCATTTAATTTTAATGTCATATTTTTAATTACAATAAAGGCAACATTAAAAACTCATAGGTTTTTAGATTATAGTCTATGGGCATAGAAAAAATGCAATTGCTTTTTTATTATTTTTTAATCTAATCCAATCTAATCTAATCTAATCTAATCTAAGTTGCAAAGATAAGTTACATTGGAGATTCACATTATATGCATTCCCACAACCAGACACGTACAAGTTCGCGCTTGCACATGCCTCATGTGAACCTACAACATAAAAACCAAATCTCAAATGGACATATACCCTGCAACTCCGGCCGTCCTTCCCTGAAACAGGAGTGACATTGGCAAAGTGCCTATTTTTTTATTTATTGGAAACAAATTCAAATGGATACCTAAGCTTTGCTTTTTATTACGGTGAGTATTTTTAATTCCATACGCGGTTTTTATCTTTTAAGATGAAAGATTACAAAGTAAATGCCTCTCCAATCAATAAAATAATAATTTTATTTTGTTCCACATCACAGATTATGTATTTTCTAATATGTACAGAACCAGCCCATACATCTCACTCATCAAAGATATTTAACTATTTTATTTAATGGAATAGTAATGCTCGTTCATAGACAGGGGTCTTCTGTATGTAGGTAATTTGATGACAGTAATTTACACTTATGAATAAACTGGCACTTAACCACTGTCCTGTCAACTTGCACCGTGGGAACGTCCCATAAGCAAGATAATAATTGTAAAAAGACAGTTTATTTAGTGCATAGTTTTGTGATGTTGTTTAAAATTATAACCAAATGTTGCGTAAACAGATATTGTGATGAATATGATTATCTACCAACTAAACATAACAAAATCAAACGATACCAAATCAATTTTAACGTCACATTAGTAGAATTTAACTAATCAGGTGCTAATTGAATAAAAACACTTATATCAGTAAAATAAAAATAAAAATGGAATATTGCGTAACCGATGTAACAGTTTAGGTATTATTTTTTTTTCATAATTTTCACAGATAACAAAATATAAAAGTTGTCTTTATATTTGCGTCGAACCCTTAACCACTGAATAAGCATTATTAAATTGGTCCCTTCAGTACTTGTTTGTCTTATGTCCATCAGAGATAATTTCATATGAGCAATGTTTGTATGTGTACTCGACCAATGTGTCTTATGAAAACTGAAAATTTATTAGTATAATATTTAAAACCATTCTCACATTATCATCCTTTACAATTTTCTTAGCTCAGCTTGTGTAGAATGTGATTCTTAAGACAATGTCATTGAAATTGTCGTCGGTGCTATGGCCGAGGGGGCCAAGAGTGCTGATCTTTCTAGCGGGTTTGGAATAGAACAAAGTTGGTTTGATCCCCGCCTGGGTCATTTGACCATAACTTTAACCCAGGTTGAACAGATATTATTGGGTCTAATCTAATCTAATCTAATCTAAGTTGCAAAGATATGTTACATTGGAGATTTACATTACATGCATTCTCACAACCAGACACGTACAAGTTCGCGCTTGCACATGCCTCATGTGAACCTACAACTTAAAAATTAAATCTCAAATGGACATACACCCTGCAACTCTTGCCGTCCTTCCCTGAGACAGAGGTGACATTGGCAAAGTGAACCATTTTTACAGCATGGGTGGTCAGCCGCATACCAACCTATAAGTTAAGGAACATACACGACAAATTACATTTTGGTAATTTATATTTGGTAATATAATAAATAAATTATATATTGGGTAATTTATTAATAAATAATTAATTAAAAATAAACAATAATGAATTATTATTTGATGATATTAATACCTGTTTCTGGCCAGGCAGAAAAGGTTGGTGAATTGCATTCCTCTTCACAAATCTATTAAAAAAAAACAGGAAGGTCATATTTGTATCAAATGGTAGATAATCCAAACAAACACTGGGCGGACGCAATGTTTTCTGAGCATCTTTGAAAGGAGAATACGTATTTATGGTCCAAGACAGGATGTTCAGATATTACGACAGAGGAGATTTAATCCTTGTATGAATTTTATTGTTATTGTGGTTTTGTCGATAAAAGTCAGCAAACTGCATTGGTTGTGGGCGCATTCAGTGAAAGGACCGCCGCGCCAGAGCCTTGAGAGCTGTTTTATGATGGTAATTCAAAATGGACTCAGGGCGGTGGAAAAGACCTAAGACAAGATGGCTGAATGGAGTGATGGTGGATTTTTATGTGCGAGAAGTGTGTGACCGGAAAAGAAAGGAGTTGGATAGACAGCGCTGGCAGAAGTTAATGGATTGCACGTAGACTCACCCAGACTTATCATGTCAATTATTATGATGATAAATGATTGCATTACAATGATATTTATGACGTCAAAATTCTCTAATATGAATAAACTGCAGGTAATTCTGGATCAAAACAGGTTTTGGATCATTTGATGCATGTTTGGACATAAAACGTGCATAATAGCTTTAATAATGGCTTTGTTACGTTAGATGGCTCAGCGTGTTTCATAACAGGTAAGAGTTTTATCAAAATAACGATGGGACGGCTTTCTCCGGGTGATCTTTACCGGAAACTTGGCAGAGGAAGTAACAATAGAAAATGCTGACGCTTAAGGTCAACATGTCGCCTGCCCGCACGAGATATTGTCAAACATGATATTCAAATCAAAACTGTGAATGACTGATGCCACTTTCTTGGGCGAAGTTTTCCATCTGTAATTTTAATAATTGAGTATAATAACAAAAGGTCAAATGGTGCTTTGAGGGCTTTCTTGATGGATACTAACACAGCCAACTTAGGTCCAACTCAGCCATTAGGCATAGTACGAGGATAATTCGACGGTTAAAAGGATATAGGGCATAAGCGAGAAAAACTAAATTGTTCAGGAAAGCAGTTTAAAGTTGGAGATTGTAGAAAATGAATATAACTTTTTATTTTTTATCATATCGTTAAAATCAAAACTGCTCTAAATTAAAAAAGGTTTTTATTGGCATTTATATTAATGTGGTATTAAGATTTTTTTTATGTTATAAAGGGCCTATAATACAGAAAAGCCCGAAAATTCCGTTGGGTACACCAAAACCATACTTCAAAAACGCAGTTTATTGCGTGGGCATAAAAGTTTTAAAAAAAGTCATGTTAGAGCCATGGGAGTGAGCGCATTAGAAATAGCGGAAATTTTTAAGTGGGATAGGATTCATAACTCCAAACACGCTAGAAAGATCAGCCCACTTGGCTCCCTCGGCCATAGCACCGACATTTTTTTTTTTGATCAAAACGTCGCTTAAGCCCTACTTCCTTTTAACCGTCGATATATTGATTACTTTTGATATGTAGCTGTAATAGCCTCCAACAAACAAACTTGGCTGAGAGTGGATGATGATGAGTTGATGATTTCTTTATAACGCCGTTTCGTGATGTAGTCACTCCAAAGAAGGTCTAGTAAGAATAAAAAGACCTGCTTAGGTGACACAATTGTTTTCTTCTTCTTACTATAAAAACTCGGATGTCTCAGGATACGGTGGGCAGAAAATACTGAGGATGTCCTTGTTAGTAAGGGGATCATGGAGGGAGGTGGCACAATAGAAAGGGTCCTGGAGGATTGTGGTGCGGGAGGCCCTGAACTCAAAATAGCTATGATGATCGCCGATCTTCGTTAGAAGTGGCACAAGAAGAAGAAGAAGAAGGCCCTGAATCTTCAAGGCTTGTGAGCCGAATTAAGTAAGAATACACTGAACTCCCCTTTGGTCCTTCACAAGTTTCTATTTCGTAAAATAATAAGATCACCGCAAAAATTTCCTCTCAGCACTTTCATCTCCGCGTTCCGATTACGACATAATATTTTTTACGTGTGACGTCACCGGAAATGTAGTCAGTGATAGGCGCCATTTGTGGCAAATGACTGGCATAGGTAACTCCCATTTTTTCTTCTGATAAATTTAATATAATTAATACACTCTCTGCTTTACGCAATAATGACCATTAGTTTTTTTTTCTTCAACAAAAAAGGGTTCACTTTTGTTGACCTATTTGAATGGTAATTGGTCAATTGAATATTTTATGTATAGAGTATGATATATGTACGGTTGGGTAATTAGATATAATGATTCTCTGCCTATATTGCAGCATGCTTCTTAATATTTATTTATTTGACTTCCTTTACCTTTGGCCTTTTCTCTTTCTAATTTAAATTAATGATTTATGAAAGAGGAAATAACATAGAATAATTTTGTTAATTTGCAAAAAAACACGAAAAGTCCAAAATTCCGTATTTACAAAAAAAAATGTCTACACAAACACATAAGAGGAAAAGGGATAAGTAATGAAGATTTCGAAATACGATATTAGAAAGTAGCAGCATATTTTTGTTCAATCCAGCATGCACATTTATTCACAAATGTTCAAAGTATTCTTCACAAAAATGTAATCCATAGATGATCCAAGGATTAATATTTTGCGTAAAAGAAATTGACTTCAGTCAGCGGATGATCCATGGCTGTGATGTGCGTGGGTATGCAACCGCTTAAGGGGTTCCATTGACGTCTGACACCACTTTATTTTAATGTTATATCAGCCTTACGCCATCCACTTAACTGATAGTAAAAGGTTTCTCTGTTCCTGAAGAAGCAGGTTTTTATTTACTATAAAAGCTTATTTAATTTTGGCGCAACGTCCTTTAATGCCATTATAATAAATAGTCGTTTGTCAAGTTAATTAAATACTCTATTCCTGCTTAAGACAAATTTTCCCCAAAAGCAGGTAAGTTGCATGCTTTCCTGCATTTTTAAATAATAAGTCGCCTTTTTTTACTTTCTATAATCTATAATCTATAATCTAAGTTGCAAGGATATATTCATTCAAAGCTCTCAGATGTATGCCCACAAACAAACACGTGTAGTTCGCGCTTACAAATGCTGATTGTGTACTTACAAATAAAATCCAAACCTCAAATGAACATAAGCCCTGCAACTCTTGCCGACATTCCTTGAAACAGGGGTGACATTGGCAAAGTGAACCATTTTTTACAGTATGGTGGTCAACCTCATACCAACCTTTCTGAGGTCTGAATTTAAGTAACGGTGTTTTTTTGATAAGTAATAAGAAAAAAACGTATTTTATTTTATTTTAATAAAATCGCGATTTATTGTGGAATATTAGAATGTAACTATTAATGCTCTATTTAACTCGTTTTTTTTAATACCTACTTTATTTTATAATATGTATGTATTTAAAAATGCATAATTGCTGTTTGTTGTTTTTAAAAAAATATTCATGCAAAACATTCGCAAAGGTTATTTAATACACTATATTATTTTAATATAATAGGTTATTTAATGAAGAACTATTTTTTTTAGCAACAGGTAGGTATATAATTAATAACAATTAATAGCGTTGAATTTACGTTAGGTAATATTGCCAATTCATCATCGCTTGCTTTCAAATAAGAAAGTGAAAAGCCTCCAGGCTGCAAAACATAAAAATAATAAAGTATTCGGTATACTATTTTAATCTCCCATATTAATATTTGCGCACGGTGTACTTCTTTATAAAAGTACCCTTAATTTACAATACCACACTTAAGAAATGATCGGAAGTATTTTTCAAAATGAATACATTAATTCGTTGACTTATAGGTTGTTATGAGGCTGACAACCCATACTGTAAAAAATGTTTCACTATGACAAATTTACCTCTTTTTGAGGGAAGATGGGCAAAAGTGCATGGTATGTGTTCATTTGAGGTTTGTATTTTAATTTGTAAGTACACATGCAGCATTAATTGTAAGCGCGAGCTTACATATGTATGTTTGTGGGAATGCATATAATATGAATTTTGAATGTGTAAATACCTTTGCAACTAAGATTATAGATTAAAATATTATAGATGAGGCTGACCACACATACTGTAAAAAATGGTTCACTATGTCACTGGCACCCATGTTTCAGGGAAGGCCGGGAAAAGTTGCAGGGTTTATGTTCATTTGAGGCTTGGATTTTACGTGTCTGCTTATTGAAATGCATATAAAATGAATTTTAAATGTATTTTTTTTGCTATTTAGATTATAGATAGAATACATTAGTAGTAGATACTTAAAAAAATGTTGTTGCAAAATGCGCTGTGGTATAATTTTTCACTACTTATGAATATTTCCCAGAAAAGCTGTAGAGGTTGTATCCAATGTTTATACAAAATGAATACTCACTCACTGCCTTACGTACATAATTAAAACTCGTAAAAGCGACTGTTTCATAATAATTTCTGCCTTTTACGTGTTGAATGGACACTTGGCGCTACCTGGCGGCGGTTCCCGCAAGTCTTTTCATTAAGTTGTTGTCTCAAAGCCAACAGGTGGCTAAATACAAGGAAATCCAAACCAACATAAAACGACACCTTTATTTAAATGACTTTATTTAAATACACGTATCTTGTACGTGGGCGCCATTTACAATTTTTAATAATAATTATATTAGGATGATTTATTTGGTGTGCACTTTTTTTGTGTGAATCACACCTCAAAAGCCATCGGCAAGCTTGATCGTCGCTGTAGAAAGCGACGATTTTCAAGCAAAAACCAGTTGCTGTAAGGCTGGATGGACCTTTGGTGGCCGGTTTGTGATAACGGTAGGTTCATTTTTCAACCCAGCAAAGAGCATACCTATTTGAAGATATAAACCGTATGTTTCTATGCTCTTCCGGGATTGAATCCTCTAACTTCCAATCAAGTCAATAATTCCAATTAGTCATGGTCAAAATTTAGACCACTAGTAAACATGAACTATTGCCACCTTTCTTTGAAACAGGGTTGACCTAAGATCAACAGCGAATCTTTTAATTCTTCAAACAAGATACATAAATAAGATAAATAAACAAGAAATTCTTTCATTTTTCATTCAGAGTCAAAAAGTTTCACGCATGATCGTTTTTATTATGACACCAATTTAACGCACCCATATCTAATGGAGTCCGCACACATTCCATAAAAAAAATTGTGAAGTCACAAGGTTGCCAGGGAAAAGCTAACTAATATTTTGTGAGTTATTGCTAAGGACCCTTGATTCCTTGACCTATAGATTGGTATGAGACTGACCATCCATACCTACTGTACAAAATGGTTCACTTTGTAAATGTACCCACTGTTTCAGGGAAGGTTGGCAAAAGTTGCAGGATGTATGTTCATTTCAGGTTTGGATTTTAATTAATTGTAAGTGCACATGCAGTATTTGTAAGCGCGAACTTACACGTGCCTGTTTGTGGGTATGCATTTAATATGAATTTCAAATGTTTATTTATGTTTACAACTTATATTATAAATTATTATTATAGCCTGTAAGGTAAATAAATTCACTATTATTTTTCAGGGTTTCGTGTATTTCTGTGCGTTGAAGTCGGTTGAATCAAAAATATTTGACAGGAATTCAGGCATGTACTCGTATTTAATATGAATTTTAAATGTCAATGTATCCTTGAAACTTAAATATAGATTATAGACCCTAGTCACGTAATACTATGACGTTTGTAGGCCGAGAAAAATCAAATGTATAGCTTTGTGCCCTGTCCACTATTTGCTGATCTAGAACATTGGTAAATGTACCCCATCCTCAGTCTTCCTCTTCCTCGACATCCATCCTCTCATGCTGTGAACAAATTCTTTGTCAGTCTTTCTTCATTTACTGTTTCCATGAAAGACCGTAATTATGAAAATGTACAAAATAATATGAAAACATTTGAATTTTTTTTGCATTTCACATATTTCTTTAAGTCAACCAGCCAGTCAACCATCACTAGTTAAAGCTAACTATAAACTTGCAGTGATAAAATGAAAACATTACATGCAAGCGTACATGCTGTAAAATTAGTCCTACTGTACAACGCAATAGAGTTCATGTTTCCAAAACAATGACTGTAAACTAAAGGCCGTTCACACCAGGATAGTATACTCCTGAAGAATAGACACTAGACAGTGTTTTAATATATTCACATGGAGGTATATTTTCCCCGTGATTCAACAGCCCTTCCAATATATTCTAAATATTATTCGACGTATTTTTGAAGCTAGTAGGTACGCGCTCGTAAAATTTGTCATATAAATAACCTGCTGGGAATAAATATTTAATGAGGTTCGAATATCTTTGGATTGGAAACGAGCAAACGTCAGTCTGGTATGGCACTTCTGCGCTTACCAAAAAATAATAAAATGTTAATTTACCTTTTCCCTAGCCAACCGGCCGGGTGACGATACAATTTTGACCTCCTTATGAAAGTGCTTATGCAGTTTTTTTCAGCTTAGATAAGTTTTGTACTAATTAACCAAGAATCTCACAAATCATTACATACTTAAAACAATAGAATGAAAAAAAACCTGATTTTTCCTCTACTTCTTGATGAAAGTGTCAGTTTTCTAACATTGCTCATTGTTTTTTTCAATTAAAAATACCTGGATATGTAAATACTCATTACGTCAATCTTATATGTAAGGCAACGGTTTCCAAACTTCCCTCGATAAATTTTTTTTTCGTGCTTCCCTCCCTACGTTTTATTTTTTAATGTGTATGCTAATACTACCATAGACACGTTTTTGGCGCCTTCCCTGGCCATAGACCGCGCCTCTCAGTTTGGAAACCGCTGATTGTTGGGTATAGTTAAGTATCTTGCTTCTGTTCTATGTCTGGACACTTGCACTAACCGCTTACTACTTATCACTAACCACTTACCACTTACCAAGTATCCTCGTCTGTAGAAGCTTCAGATTAACTGTATTATGACAGTATTTACATTTGCTTGGAACTGCTGAGATGGGTGTGCAATTTCAAATAATGCAATTCGCGTATTGCTAAAAAAGAATGACCCGCACTTACTGCAAGCACTTAGTGCAATGGTTAATGCGTACGACTAACAATCGCAATAAAAATGCTTTTAATAGATACCTGAGTCAATAGCCTCTGAGAAAATGTATAATTTCATACAGTTACACAATCAGGAATTTAAACGATAGCCTCACTTTACGAGCTATTTCCATTATACATTCGATCTCTGATATTGCGATTATTTTTGGTAATTATTTTAAAATATAAAATATGAATGCATTTTTATGAAATTCAAGAAAATGAATGTTCAAATGTGTTTAATTTTTAAATTAATATTAAATGTATTGCAGTCAATTTTAGAGCTCAAAAAATTTATTTTTTAGTGCATTGCTTTAAACGCAAACGAAAGCTTATTTTATCCTGAAATGTATTTGGCTATTGGCCCAGCACGCGCCTGTCAAACAGAAAACCATGTCCGACACCTTTTCGTTCTTTTATTTCAAAGAATCATGTGCGGGAGACTTCCTACATTTCAGATAATCTAGAGGTCTATGCCACAGAGGTGTTTGTGATGTGGCGGTTGATGTCCTGATCTTTTGTAGTAGGGCTGTTAGCTGCATTGTGTGGTGATGTATGCTGTGTTGCCTTTGTTTTTATGCATTGAAAGGAAGTGGCGATTGATATTGGTTTTGAATAGAATACGATTAAGTTGGTGTGGGAACACAGACACCGGTAACTTATTCCATACACAGCCAGTTTGGCAAATGAATGAACTCTTGATAACACCAAGTTCTCATAGTTTTTTTTATATAGACTTCAAAGGGATGAATGTTAGACGTTCTACTATGTAGAAAGAAATTTGTGAGCTCATTGTTCAGAAATGTTGTACACCAGTCCAAGAAAGTCTAAGTATGCGCATATTAGTTCGTGCATTGGCCTTTGAAGGTAAACCCGTATGCAGGAGTATTGATACCGGACTCTGGGTACATCCAAGCAAATTAGAGGCTACGAGCGCACACAGTCTACTGGCTACAGGATATTACCTCAAACCTTTAGTAACGCGATGAGCCTATAAAGTGATTGTAAAAACCACATTCAATTTAGTAGCTAAAACAACGTATGGAGTGTCTGTTTCATTGTTCAATATAAATATTTCTTAACGCGATTCAATCTAAAGGTTTTAGTTTTGTGAGAAAAAGAAGAGTTGGATTTCATAAGGGTGAGTAAAGTTAGCCTTAATTATATAGTTTTTCAAATTGTACATTCAAGCAAACAGGGTAAAATATAGTACAATTGACAGCTCAATTACTTTAGTTTCTGTTTAGAAAGCAGGTCTGGGGGTTGAACTTCGTTTCTCTTCCTACACATGTCTTAAAGATAACATAGTCTTCAAAACACAGAAGAAGTCAAAACTTGTTCTTTTGGAGGAGTTAAACATCTCACTGTCAAGTGTCAATAATTCAGTCTATTTAAAAGTGATTCTTTTACCTGTGAAGATAAATAATTCCCAGACGTGAATGTTACTGCTCCATGGAAATTGTTGCCGTTTGGCATTTGCTTCATAATGAACTTGCTACTATTACTTGTAAAAGTTCTGCATAACATGACCTAACATTCAAGAACTGAAATATTAACTTTTATAAATAAGCTATCGGACAAAGGCGCATTAACGATGATTGTCAACGACGTTAGCCATGTTGAAAGCACCGGTTCCCATAGATCACCGAAGTTAAGCAACATTGGGCGTGGTCAGTGCTTGGATGGGTAACCGCTCAGGTACACCGCGTGTCGTTGGCATCTTGGACCGGTCCGTAGTCCGTAGTGGCAACACTTCGGACTCGTAAATGGAAGGTTGTGGATTCGGATCCCGGCGGAGCACAAAAATATACCATTTATATTTCGAATGTGCTCTTCGCTGGGTTGAAAAATTCATAAACCTTTACCAATCACCGGTCACCAAAGGTCCATCCAGCCTCACAGCAACTGGGTCTTGCTTGAGTATTGGCGCTTTGTAGCGACGACCAAGCTCGTACACCTCTGCGGCACTACAACAAGTGTCATAGACCCCTAGAGTCTTTAGAATCTAGGGAGTCTCCCGCACAGGAATTCTTTAAAAAAAAAAAAAAGGAATATTTTTTATTTTCAGAAGGACTTCTAACTCTAGTTAAGTCACCATGGCGTGGTGCCTCAGAGTTATTCTGTTCCTGGTAGTTCTGCGATGTATGGAAGGAAAACCGCTCCAGCCAACAGTGAACGTGTCCCTCGATATCAACTCTGAAATATTAAAGACCGTGAACGAAAATTCTAAAGTGAGTAAACTATGAACGAAAGAATTTAATAATTTGTAATTTATCGTGGCTTCTTTATCATTAACTTTGGCCAACGCTGTCTATCCATTTTATTATATCCACCAATATTACATTGCCACCAGACAACAGCCAGCCAATACTTCGTTCCAACCAACTTGGAAGCGATTTGGGCATTTAGGGAGTGAAAACTACGTAGGGAGCGATTGGGGACGATAGTTTTCTGAAACAAACAAGTACCTTCCCCCCTCCCTCTTACGTTGACGTCACTTTTTTGGGACGAAATGCTTTCTGGAAAAGCAATTTAACCCCCTCCGTCCTTCCGTTGACAATCAGCATTTAGGCATAAGGGGACGATGGGTTTATCGTTTTAACAACGCTACTGTAGATCTTCCCACTACCACAAATCCTTCAAAGGTGACTCCGATTGTCCATCATTTTCCATGATATGCAATCTGAAATTGATTGGACCATATTTAGTGTCCAGTAGAACCGGTGGACCGAAAAGTTACCGAATAAAATTTTAAACTGCTTATTAAAAAATGAGCATCTCTCGAAAGATACTCAATCCCATAAGTCCTTTTTGGTGTTACGCTTTTAAAAATCGTCGATATTGGAATTATATATTGCTTTGTTAATGAATCGCTGTATTTTAATTAAATCTTTGGAACTTGTTAAAGATAAATTTACCGACAAATTAACAATTTTCCGCGTAACGACTATTAGAACTTTGATCTCTCTCATCTGTGTTGCAGAATTAACAATAAAACAACACCATAAACACACCAAACTCTTCAAATCCACTTAAGCAAATAGTCAATTAACAAAAGCTGAACATTCACCTGGCGGTTATTTAATCTCAGATCTCCATGTAGGTATGTTGGCTCTTATTAAGTAATATTTTATTGTCTGCTTGGAAGAAATAACTTGGGATTTGAGATGCACTTTGCATGCATATAAACAACGTGAACGTTCGCTCATACATATGCTGCAAGTGTACTTGCGTAAGATAATCTAAACTGCAATAAATGAAAATTAGCTCAGAAACTCTTTATGCCTTTTTCTGAAACATGAGATACGGATTATATGATATGGAAAGTGAATGAACCATTTTTTCAATTATTACCAACAACAGGTTTTTTTTATGTATAAATTATCTTTGCTGGTTTTTTAATTGTCATAATTATGTTTTCATTCCAATATAATAATGTTTAAAAACTGTTTTCTTAATTAAACAATACAAAGAAATAGGATCGTTGGTTTAGTGAGTATCTGTTACATAAAAAAAAAAACATTAAAATAACAACTATACAGCTCAGCTGCCATTCGTTTATTGTTAGTAGAAACTTTTCAAAATTACATTTTAAAGCTTTTACTAATTATTTTATGCCTCTAAAGATATGTTTTTTTTCTATTTACGAACCGGTTCATTGTAAAAATAAGTTATTTTCAAAGTGTTTGATTTGATTACAAAAAAATTAGTCAGACCTTTCGAATGAAATGCAGCCTTGATGTCATTCAAAACACGAATAAGGATATACAAGTTTTATAAAATCAAAATATTACCCAGCATTCTACGAAAAAATAATCTAAGTATTAATTATTACGCAACCAGCGAATTTATCTTGCCTTGCCTAACACTTGTTCTCTCTGAATAAATATTGCATTTTAAGCTTACCTACATACATGCCCGCATGTGTCGAAAGTAGGTCCAACATTCTCTACTATTGTCATTTTGTCAGTAATGATTTGAGAGACAATAGACGTCGAGCCTCTTTGACCCTTACGCAAGTGTTACTTCAGAATATTAAACACAAAAGTGGAACCCTTCAATATTTAATCAAAAGAGCTCAGTGGAATGCGTTTTGTAAAAGGTCAAAGTATTAATAATAACTACTGAGCTTTGTGACTCAAGTTTCATGCGTTTTAACGCAGAATAAATAAATTTATTCTCAGAACGCAAATGACCGCAAGTACAAACAGTTATTAAGGTTCATTCATGGAAGTGTGTTAATTGAGATTTGTTGCGTATCAGATACTTTGTAATCAGATAAAAAATAAGATCAATGCAACAAAGTATGAGCCATAAACGTAAGATTTTTTGCCATTAAAAATCTTATCTTTATATTTTCCATTCTGTTTGATCTAATTTATCAGTATTAATTGGCATTTGCATAAACACAAGATAGAAATCGAAGGTTTGCGCTTAATCATGCTGCTCCTTCGGTACTTACATTAGAAAATGAAATCCAAAGTAAACCGTTACTCAAATGAATTTTCCTGAAACAGGGGCGGCATTATCTGTATTTGTCAAAAGACTAAAGCCCGGTTTACCAGAAAATCTTTAATTTTATGGGACTCAATGAAGTTCAAGTAGCATTTTTGACATGTTCTAGGAGTCACAAAAGGAACACATGTTTTAGTACCCTTCCTGAAGCCATAAAGTGGGGATGAGTATATTTTGGTCTTCATAAGTGTAAGAGAAAGTGTGAAAGTAAAGATTAAAATAAGTATACTTAGAAGGTTTGGACATTTGGAGAGAACGAATGAGGAAAGACTGACGAAGAAAGTGTATGCTGCAAGAATTGATGGATGTCGTGGAAGAGGAAGACCGAGAAAGGTATGGATGGACCAAATTTTCGAAATAGCGAGTGAATGGGACATCCAGAGTCATAATAAAAGAAGAGCTTGTATGAAAAAGGTTATGACTCTGGATGAAATGAAAGAAGTATGCAAGGACAGGAAGAAGTGGCGGCTAATCTGCAATGCTGATTTGTAATGTTAGTTTATTAGTTTGCTACATTTTTTGCATAAGAATTTTTTGACTTTTTTGTATAGATTTATTTTTAAGGTTTTGTTGTTGTTTTTTTTTTTTATACTGAAATGTTATTTATTACTCGTATTCCTTGACTTATAGGTTGGTATGAGGCTGACCACCCATACTGTAAAAAATGGTTCACTTTGCCAATGTCACCCCTGTTTCAGGGAAGGTCGGCAAGAGTTGCAGGGCTTATGTTCATTTGAGGTTTGGATTTTATTTGTAAGTACACAATCAGCATTTGTAAGCGCGAACTACACGTGTTTGTTTGTGGGCATACATCTGAGAGCTTTGAATGAATATATCCTTGCAACTTAGATTAGATTAGATTAGATAAAGTGATCTATTCGTCAAGGGAAAATTACAATTGAGTTATTGATTTAATCAGAAATAATATATATTTAAGTCACTTCTGCTATAAATTGAGATGTTTTTTTTCTTTCAGGGATCCAAGCGCACGAACCGCCAAAACGTTGAGATTCTGGATCCTGGTGACTTTGAGCAGACATATGAGATTGACGGGAATGACATTGAGTTGATGGATCCTCCCAAGGTCGCTCCTCCCCCACAGAGAGCTCCAGTAGGGTCTGCAGCATTTGTCGGGAGGCTTTTGTCTTCTTCAAGCGCAGGAAGTGCAAAGGTAAGCCAACAGTTCTTTAAAGGTGCTATGCCAAAAGATTATTATTTTGACAGTCCCAATGTGTTAGATAGTTACTATCTTTGTCAACGACGTTAGCCATGTTGAAAGCACTGGTTCCCATAGATCACCGAAGTTAAGCAACATTGGGTGCGGACAGTACTTGGATGGGTGACCGCTCAGGTACACCGCGTGTCGTTGGCATATTGGACCGGTCCGTAGTCCGTAGTGGCAACACTTCGGACTCGTAAATGGAAGGTTGTGGATTCGGATCCCGGCGGAGCACACGAAATATACCATTTATATTTCGAATGTGCTCTTCGCTGAGTTGAAAAATTCATAAATCTTTACCAAAGACCGGTCACTGAAAGGTCCATCCAACCTTACAACAACTGGGATTTGCTTGAGAATTGGCGCTTTCTACAGCGACGACCAAGCTCGCAGAGGGCTCTTGAGGTGTGATACACACAAAAACAGCGCTCACCAAATAAATCATCCTAATATTATTATTATTATTATTATTTGTGTGCCTGACGATAACGATCAACGAATACAAGGATAATCATTTCCATGCACCGTTTTTCGGAGCACATATCCAGTGTTGCTCGTTGGAAAAGAAAGCGCTCACTGGAAGTGCTGTTTTAGTTTACATACATTTTTGTCAAACGCTATTTTACTTTCAACGTATTAGTAGAAATCCTGAAGTTTTACGGTTTATCCCCCTTTTTCGTTTTTACTCACTTCAGGTACTCATTTTCTCGACAAAGGAAATGTAAAGAATTATTTATTATTAATTATTATATTCCTTGCTTTTTTTGTTTAGATTTATTTTTTAAGGTTTTGTTGTTGCTTTTTTTTTTTTTATACTTTAATGTTAAATATTACTCGTATTCCTTGACTTCTAGGTTGGTATGAGGCTGACCACCCATACTGTAAAAAATGGTTCACTTTGCCAATGTCACCCCTGTTTCAGGGAATGTCGGCAAGAGTTGCAGGGCTTATGTTCATTTGAGTTTGGATTTTATTTGTAAGTACACAATCAGCATTTGTAAGCGCTAACTACACGTGTTTGTTTCTGGGCATACATCTGAGAGCTTTGAATGAATATATCCTTGCAACTTAGATTATAGATTATATTCCTACATTACACTTGAGAGTCATAGTTCAAGGAAAAAGTATATTATTAGAATAGTAAAATAATCCCATTCATATATTTTAGATTCCACCGACTTCAACGCATGGAGATACATGAAACCCTGAAAAATTTAACAAAGAATTTGAACACTCGTACAGTTTTTAACACCCATTGACATCTGTTTACCGAAAATTTTGGCCGGTTTTCGTTTTCCCTTTTAAGAAATCTTTTTATTTTATTTTAATTCGGTTTATAGATTCTTTTCATTGGCCCTACTGCATATATACGTTTTGATTTGTTATTCATTCATTAAAATACGTTCACATTTCTCTAAACACAATTTTTTGTCATAATATTTCAGAATCTAGAAGGTTCTGGTAGAGGTGGTATTGCGGGAATCATAACAGGTGTACTGGGAAGCAGCTCTAAAGGATCGGCGAGCCTGTCGGTGAGACTTTTAAAAAGCATCTTTGACAGTTAATATGTCCAGCTGAAAAAAAAATGTATTTCAGAAGATTGACGTCATCAATTCAAAAGTCAACATTGTATTCAAATTCGAAATGAAATTCAACTTAGAAGAAAAATATATTAAAACACGAAGTTGCATGACAAATTATTTGGAGTTCTTTAGCTCTTCTATCTGTCAATGTTTTGCTTTCACAAGCAGAACGCATTTTGAAGGCTAGTTATCAAAGCGACGCGGTGGTGTTCAAGTCCGCTTACTGTTAGTCGCAAGTACCATATTGTTTCTTTCTTGTATCGAAATTTTCAATATTTTTTTATTAAAATGTAACAGCAGGAATAAGTAACTATTAATTCTGAAAAACAAAGTTGATTCAAACAAAGTTTTGAGTTAAAAACTAAAAGAGGTATTTTACTATCAGAGGAAAGAAAAGATTATTGTAATATATTGATATTATAGCCAGTTACTTTTGCAGGTAGTATTACTTTGAATGATATAAAGCTCACTGTCCCTAGGAGCGAAGGTACTTACAGCCTCTACCGAGATATAAAAGCCTTTTCGCTTTTCTGCTTTCTTGGTAGCTCTGACCCTTGTAGAGGCCGCCTGGGTACTTGCCCTTATGCAGGGGTCCTCAGCAAGCCCCACACATAATCCTCAGCTCGGCGACTTTAACCTGGAATAAACGAACCAGCGCAGCGTATGAAGATTTTGCTGACGTTATCTGGGGCTCTGTTTAAAGTCGCATAAACCATTGTTGTAGTGTGATGTTGTTTCAAGTTCATTATTTCAATATGCAGAACTATGATGAAATCAGGTCTTTTTATGTGTAGAATATTTCTGTTTCATTAAAATAAATTTATCTACGAGTAGGTACAACCTTCCGTTTATTTCCATAGCTTGTTAATAATGCAAGTATAAAGTATTTATGTAGAAAAGGATGTACATATGATGTATAATGATTTAAAGTTGCTATTTCCACGAATGTAATTGTGTGTAGAAATCTAGGCAATGGTACAGCACGCAGGCTATGTGAGGAGCTATGAACGGACGCGCATCCAACTCGCACAGTATAGTAGCCCATGTAGTTGCTTGCGGTAATCGCCAGCAGGAATTACAGCTGATTTCTAATGCACACAAACAATGTAAATATGCTTTGCTTTATAAATGAGACGGGTATTTCAGAAA
This sequence comes from Agapetus fuscipes, assembly GCA_951799405.1. Taxonomy (NCBI): domain Eukaryota; kingdom Metazoa; phylum Arthropoda; class Insecta; order Trichoptera; family Glossosomatidae; genus Agapetus; species Agapetus fuscipes. The sequence continues at coordinate 612,336 of OX637364.1, read as the reverse complement.
CACAATAAGTCACATTTTTTGCACGATTGTGCTCTTATCGTACGACTATTTAAATTTTTGCAAGTCGCGATACTAAAAAAGTCAACAAATTCATTCAAAATAACTCAATATACTTATTTGTTCAATTATTCTGCTTAACAAGATGGTGACGTTACTAGAGATGAAGACATTTCAAATAAGATGGAAAACTTGAAAGTTAAAAAAAATACTTATTTACCTCAATAAACAAGTTGAACTTTTCTATGAGCATAGCTTCCATGAAAAAAAAAGAATAAATTCTTATTACTGAATAAAATGCATACTAAAATCTAAATGTTAATCTAAATCTAAGCTGCAAAGATATGTATCATTTGAGATTCATTTCAAATGCATTCCCACAAGCAGACACGCATAATTTCGCGCTCACACATGCCGCATGTGGACCTACAGTATAAAAACCCCAATCTCAAATGAACATAAGCCCTGCAACTCTTGCCGACCTTCCCTGAAACAGGGGTGACATTGGCAAGGTGAACCATTTTTTACAGTATGTACAATTACAAAAATATAATTTTTTTTTATACATCTTACGAATACCATTTCACACAATGAAAAATATCTAAGGTTTTCCATTTACAATGTTACCCTTGAAGATCTAGAACATTTTCCCTCTAAAACCCATATTTTTTTTCTCTGCATTATTTTTACATATTGGACTAAATATGTTTCTGAAGCACCCGCTTCAAGCGTCTATAAGTTGTATTGTTGTTTTCATGAAGAGCGATGGCATGCGCGGGCCCAGGACACGCAGACAGGCGGAAGAGGTAAACCTGCTACTTGGAGCACTTGCTCGCATGTAATAGTGACCGCCTTGCGGCCCTCCCTCCACCTCCTCCCTGCAATAACGCCGCGTTCTCATGCACCTCCGCTCACCTCCTGCCAGCCTGATACCCCTGGTCTATTTCCTTTCGGATGCAAGCACTCCACAAAGGTGTTTTATGTGCATATCTGTAATAACCATTTATTTGTGATGATCATGTGTTTGTGATGATCATGTATTGGTGATGATCATGTATTTGTGATGATCATGTATTGGTGATGATCATGTATTTGTGATGATCATGTATTTGTGATGATCATGTAATTTTGATTATCATGTATTTGTGATGATCATGTATTTGTGATAATAATGTATTTGTGATAATCATGTATTTGTAATGATCATGTATTTTTGATGATCATGTATTTGTGATGATCATGTATTTGTGATGATCATGTATTTGTGATGATCATGTATTTGTGATGATCATGTATTTGTGATGATCATGTATTTGTGATGATCATGTATTTTTGATTTTCATGTATTTGTGATGATCATGTATTTGTGATGATCATGTATTTGTGATGATCATGTATTTGTGATGATCATGTATTTGTGATGATCATGTATTTTTGATTTTCATGTATTTGTGATGATCATGTATTTGTGATGATCATGTATTTGTGATGATCATGTATTTGTAATGATCACGTATTTTTTCAGGATGTAAGAAGTATCTACTAAACAGCACTCGTGTGTATTGAAAATTCAAATATTAATAATGATTAACTGTGTGTTTTATTAATGCCCGATTTCACCAACAACTCAACAAGTTTTCCACTAGTTTTTTTTTAGCAAAATTGAAGTAGCACTTTTAGCTAGGGAGAGTATCCCATATAGACAAACGCACATACAAGGTAGGAAACTATGGTAAAAACACAATGCTTTCTTTTTTAGCCCTTTGGGTCCGCAAGAAAGTAAAAAAATTAAAGCCATGAAATGAAGATTTGAAATTTACGTTTCAAATTATTTTATAATGTGTTATTTGAAAGGCCACACGAAAAAATATTTAGAAATGTATTGTCCTTCTATCCGGTTTTGTAAAGATCAGTTGCATTGTGATCAAAAAAAGCAAGTCTCTTTTGTAGTGTTCTAATAAAACATAATGTATGTATTTTCATATTTCTAATATGTTCTTGTTGTGTTTGATTTAGCTAACGGCGGCTTACAATTTATGAGTTGTCAGTGAAATTGAGGCTTATATTTTATGTTCGAGTAGACTGACGTTTAAATGTTAAAAGTATCTGTTACTGTTTGTGTGTTAACAAAAATAAAACATTCGTTCATTTTTATGTTTGTACTAATTATGGATTTAACTTCATCACAGATAAAATTTCACAAAAATTAAAGAATGAAGAACGAATATTCTTATATGTGTTCTCGTGGACAGCTTTATTAGATTTTTAATAAAAAAATATGTAGGTACAGAAAAAACCAGCATAAATTATAGTAGTGTCTTTTTTGCCGAAATTATGCAATATTTAATGTCTGTTTTTAATGTTAAAAATACATTTATCTTAATTAAATATCCAGCATAATTTTACAAATATTGTTTTTAGGATCTTCTAAAAAATATAAATACTCATTTGGCTCATGTTGCATTATAAGGTCATAATTTAAATTATCGAATAATTGCTTTACGCAACTTTAATTCAAGCCCGCCTGATTTTTACAATCACTTTATGAATCGATTGATTCTTCTGTACAAAAATATGCAAGTAATGAGTATCAACCACCTTCACAGTGACACAACGCTTGCAAAACTATTTATTAATATATTTGGCAATACAGAAATGTAAGTACCGATTCTATTTCATCAAAAATATCTATAAACTATGAAGTACAACTCTAATTCATGTGAGGCATTTTGTTTAATTACACATTTTTTTCTTCTCAAGATTATTAGCAACATTACTCGGAGTATTAATGTGACGCTGACGAAGCAGAAACAGAAGGAAAGCTATGAATCTCCAGAAGATGATGATGACGATGCGCCTGAAGAAGCAGAACCTCCTGGAGGAGGAGACGGACAAGGAGGAGGAATCCTTGGACTCTTGGCGGGACTATCGGGAGTAAGAACTTTTTATTTGATCAATCGTTAAAAAGATTCATCTATAGCTATCAATGTCATATGCTGCCATCCATAGTAGATCTTACTTGTCGGGGGTTTGTCATTAGTTGGTCATTAAAACTAATGTCTTACTTGAGAGGGGGCTCACTCTGACAGTGCTCTTACATCTGTCAGCACACAATGCAGAAAAAGAAGCACAGTGTTTGGAGACCGCGCTTTCGCCGTTGCGGGACCGTCCACTTGGAACCAGCTGCCTCCTGAAGTGCGCGCCAAGGAAGGGATCGAGAGCTTCAAGAAGGGAATGAAGACCCATTTCTTCACCGCCGCGTCAAGCCTGAAAGCGCCCTTGCAGTGACAGTAGTCACGAAACGGTGCTATAAAAAATCATCATCATCATCATCACTTGCGACAATCAATTTCACAGAAAGCCCATGATGTGAGGTGTGATTCACCCAAATAAAGGCCAAGGAATATGCTCATATTTTTAATTGAGTGTTCATTTAATCTGTTACAGCATTATACAAGTAAACATTTTATTTTCAATAAATTATAACAGAAAACTAATGACAAAATAAGTAGTTGTAAAAACCAGTTGGCATTTGTTATTTTCATATAAACTGGGTCACACAGTTTTAGTTTGTGGATTTGCATTTATCTTACGCAACAACATTATTTTCTGAAGAAAAATTTATTTTTAACTTGCGTGATAATTTTAAAACATTTTTGCTGTCCATAAAAAATAATTGATGTTTTTATTAATCAATAAAAACATGAAAGTATTCTTAGACAACTTAGTATGCATGTATTTTACTCAAAAAGCCTTAACCGACAGGATTTTTATTCGCTTAATAAGATTTCTCTTGAGGGTTCAGTGATTTGTTTGAGAAACTTTTTTCTGAATCACTAGGCTTTTTACTTCAGCAAAATCACTAAAGCATTGTTTTTTCTTCTAGGAAGGTGGTCAATCAGATCTGGGGACATTACTCAGTACTATTGCTAGTATTGTTGGAAATTTGAGCGGAGTAAGTCTTTCATGGCAATGCAACTATATATTTTTATTTGTTAAGAAGATTTGGAGTCGAATGAAATATGTACATTAAATGGATAATGGATAAAAAGTAACGACTTGAATTTTAGTTTTTACCAAAAACTAGAAATATACGCTGTTTTGATGAACGCATAGGAAAAGCTGAACAAGTATACATCCGTTGCTTAGAGGACTTCACAACCATCCTGAATTAACAAATCTAGTAGGTACATCTTTTAGAAACTGAGTGAATGGTTTAATTTTCATAGGAAAAAAAACAGAAAACGCACTACCGAAACAGTATTTACGCTGAGAAAATTCCTGTAAAACTAAAACGTTGAAAATTTCAGCGCTAGTCTGATGTTTGAATTATTGAGCGCTAAAAATACATAGCTCCTTTTATGACATGTTTAAGTGTGTAAGTTGTTTTAGTTTTAATATAACAGTTACTTAATGCAATCCTATTTGTTTCTAGGGTGAAGGCTTTGACCTGAACGCAGTAATAGGCGCTGGAGTGGCGTTGGTAGCTGGAATACTAGCGGTAATATACTGTAACTGTTACTCTGCTGCCATTCCGCTGGGGGTGGCCAGAGCCTCTGCAGATTTACTCCATTTCTTCTCCTTGCATACCTTTTTTAATTCATTCATATTGTTACGTTTTCTGCCGGGTTCTCTTTTTAATTAAAAATGCAATAATTTATTTTTAGAGAATTTATTTTTCACAATTTGACAATCACTGTTTATTGGTATTTCACAGCACATTGCTCTGTGCGACTCCACTCGCCGTACCATTTTGATCTCTTATATAGGGTACCAGAGGGATCTTTCTTGTATTTTCTAGATTATTCTCCCACCAGCACGTTATGTACAAACACAGTCACTATCACTCTAGAGTCTAGATGGTTCCGTCTTACGTGTACGGTATCTCTTTGATTTCATAGTCCGTCATACGATGTATGCGTGTATAAGCGCACGTACGTATTTCAAGTTCGTGACAGTATTCATAACTATTTTTTTCATACATTTCCTACTTTTACTTTCGCTTATATCCCATTTTTTCACTATTTCACCAATCTAACCCAGACATACTTTTCTCGGTCGACTTCCCTCTTTTCCTTTCACATTTCCTCCGTACAACATGAAATTAATTATCACGTGCATTGTTATGATAGTTCCGAGTACAATGTTTTACCGCGTGTCTTGTAGGGAGATGGGATGCAGCACATAGGGACGCAGATCGGAACTTACGTGAACACGGCCTTCTCAGGGATCACTGGAGGCGGGGCGGTGAGTACACGCATAGTGACGCATATCACATACATTGCAACTAAGCTACACATATAGCGTAACTTCTTGCCACGTTATCCCCGAAGGGGTCGCATGTGGCAAGTTGAATCTATTTATTCGTACAGGTAAGGGGTTCGGCCTCACGCCAACCACTTCAGTTGAAGTGGGAGGTTCCCAGCTCTCGAGAGGGCTGGTACTAATTTCTTGTGAAGGCTGAGTAAACCTCGCCGGTATTTTATTTTGGGGTTTGAAAAAAACACCGAAACGGGAAATCATTTCTGGCACCCTCGGAGGGATTCGAACCCGAGCTCACGGCATAAAATGCAAGCACTCTACCAACTGAGCCATCGACCAGTTAAATAATCCAATCTAATCTAAGTTGCAAAAAATATTGATACATTTTTCCAAATCTTGTGAAATTATTTTAAAAAGCTCTCAGATCTTTTTATATTATTGTTGACTTTTTTTCTTGTTGATTGAGATTCCTTGACTTATAGGTTGGTGTGAGGCTGACCACCTATAGATACTGTAAAAGCAATTCCCTTTGCTAATGCCCCTGTTGCCACCCCCCTTTCAGGAAAGGTCAGCAAAAGGGTTTATGTTCATTCGAGCTTTGGATTATAATTTGTAAGTACACATGCAGCATTTGTAAGCGATGTCAATCTTACGAGTTTGATAATTTGAATGCACTTCCCATTCACCTTGGGTTTTGAATATTTAATCTAATATACTCGTTGTTTCTAGAAATTGTTTTAATGAAAATCTGTTATTGTTTTCAGTTTAACAATGGGCAGTTCCTGGGAGATCTCTTAGCAACTGTGATAAGTGGCAGCAGTATGGTAAAGGAATGATCACATAACGCATCAATGAATTCCACTAACTAATATTACATGTTTGTTTTACAATATGATGAAAATTCTCGGCAAAGATTTGTGGGGTTATATTATGCAAAAAATGGATCCCTAGCCTGATGAAGGTATAACATCCAGACGGCGGATATCAGTTGGCCCTGCGGTCGAGCGGACAAGGTGGAGGTATTTTAAATAGCATATATCTGAAATAAATTTAAAAAAACCTCCAAAACGATTTTTGTCATGTGCTCTTGACAATATTTAAAATTGCAATAACTAAACAGTGAGTTAATTAAACTTTTAGGATATTAGATGAACCGTTATCGGAGAACATCATTTTCGAAGTGTCATGATAAGGTAGCCAACGTTTTTAGAAGTCACTTTCTCTGCACGACGACTGAGGATGAACTGTTTACTTAAAAACAAAAATTGTCACAAATCACTGCGTGTCCTGGACCGGAGATTATAATTATATACTAATAAATCGACTGTACTTCCAGCTTACACATCCTTTTTATAAACGCCTGGTTCTTGGGAATTTATTAATCAGTAATAGGGTTACTGCAGGGGGGGGGGGGAACGGTTTAAAATACTATGGTTGTGTAGAGTACATTTCAAGGATCACAACCATTTATATTTTTAATAAGTAAAAATAAAGATATCATTGATAATTTTCAAAAATAAAATGCCGAGAATTTGAATCCCGCCAAAACGCAACCCGGCCGGCTAGCCATGCCGGCTTAGTCTTCCAGGGCCAACAGTACACTCCATAGATCCGAAGAAGCATGGACGTCACATCCGCCTAAATAAAAAAAATGCCCTGTTTTACCGGAAGTCGAAAATGCGCGAATTTTAAAGATCTCTTTACGAATTTATTGAAGAATAAACAGCCAGGACTATCCCCCAGATATCCAGGATGATAAGGGGTTTATTAAAGATAAATATTGTGAACTCTTACAACCCATGTAATGCTGTACAATAGTATGTAGCTATGTCGATTTGAGCAGCTGTCCCCTCTCAGACTGGTTATGAGCTGTATTTGAAAAGTCTGCAAGGCCGCGGTGTAATTAATTTGTATAGAAGTGGCTTTGTACATTTTGATTACAGACACACTTTGTACATATTGAACATACATTGTATGGCCTCTGTGCCATTTCTATTCTCATAGATTACATCAACCGGTCAAGAATTTTACAAAATATTTGACACAAGCAGCATTGGTAAGTTTTAGTATTATATTATTTAAGTCAATTATAACAATATTTATTTTCAGGATGAAATAAATTAATGAACCGAATCTAGTTTATGAATTCCTGAAAACGAGAGACCTGAAAATTTGTCTCAATGATATTTATTTCTTCGTCTACATTAACTCGTTCTATATTAAAATTTATGGTATTGCTTGAAAAACTGCTTTCACTTGCATTTGTAAAAAGCTTCTACTTCGCACAATGGAGCTGGGTCAATAAAGCCTGATGAATGTGGCGACATCTGAGTTGCAAAAGAAGTAAGTAGCGAAAACTCTGCCTAGAAAAAATGGGGATTTGAAAATTTGTTCCCAATGTATTGTACATAAATTCCGAAACAAGTTTAGGTTTTATGTAGGAATGTTTAAAGATGAATGAAAGGGCAACAAAGTGTTTTGAAGAGAAATGCAGTTCGCAAATTTATTTTACAAAATGTGTTTCTTCTTCTTCTTTTATTGAAGGCCGGCACAGGAGACAGTAATGAAAGCGGTGGAGGAGGCGGCTCAGATTCCGGAACTTTCTTCCTGTCTCTCATCTCATCCCTGTTCGGCGGCAGCTCCAGATCCAACTAACAAATTATCACATTAATCTGTAAGACTGTAAATTAACTTATATTTTTATCAATCATATCTTGGTTAGAAGCTTACAAAAACATATAGATTAGCGTTCTTGTATATGCCTGGCGTTTTTTTTTTATTAAAATTGAATTTATTTTGTTGTATGTACTCAGTAAAAAAAGATCAATTAAAGTAAGCGAATTTGGTATTTTTTTTCAGAAAAATTAAATAATTTATTAACAAAAAAAGGAACAAGGAAATACTTTAGGATATTATATGTGTAACAGTGTAAAGTTTTAATTGTTTATTTTGATTAAAAAATAATTGACTAATTTCTCGTACTCACATTTGCACATTAATTAACAATAAAAGTATTTATTTATATTGCATGCAATCATCAAATGCTTTCAAATAAATTATAATTTTCTTTTAATAAAATATTCAAAGCATTAACTTTCCCCAATCCAACAATGTTTATGAATGTACTATCATTTGAAATAATCTCTTGTATTATAAAAAGATTGAGTACTATCAACGCTACCTTACCTACTTTAAACTTGTAAAAAAACTACCTATACGATTGACATAAGTGCGTCTTTTTCAATTAGTATAGAGTCTCTATGCTAACATTGAAAATACTGGGCCTAAGAGTTATATTCATAATAATAATAATAATAATATGCGTTTATTCCAGCTTAGTCATGTGGTGGGTGCAATACATGACCAGCCATAAAAAAATAATACATCAAAAGAAAAAGTACATAGAAAATTACAAAAATGTAGAAACATGAAAAATATGTGATGAAATAAATGAGAAAAAAGAGCAAACAAAATATATAGTTAAACAGTGAAAGAAAAGAGAAATACATGGTCATTGTACATTAGAATATCAGGAACATATTAAACAGGGAAAAAAGGCTACGTAAGCTTCAAGTTCCTTGCCCAATGACGCCATATGCCCAACTCCCATTTCAGGCCTCTGATTGCTACGATCAGAGAGTTTTCGCTGGATTCAATTCTGTCTCTGAACCCAGCCATTCGGGTTCGCAGCAACCCATTCCAGGAATTCAATTCAATCAAAATAAATTTTCTCGTACAAAACATTTATCTTATAACTTCATTTTCATCTTGACAATGTTCATGATAAAAGTTCATTTATTTATTTATTTTTGGAAAAATGATAATAATCTAAACACTAACAATTAATTTGATTGTAGCCCCTTCTAAATGCGATGAGAAGAACGAGGAATACAACAGCCAGAGCCATCTTGATTATTTTCAATACAGCACTTCGATATTATGTGGAAGCAAGAACTGCAAGAAAACAAATCATATCCCTACTCAATTCACAATTGTTGGCGCTGAATGGGACATCTCTTATGCCTTCTAAAAATATGTAAAAAGATTTTTCTTTATTTTTTGTAATTAGGATTTATCATGTAACTTCCGTTTAGTAATTAATTGTAATAAATTTAGTATAAAGCAACATTAACAGTTAAACAAAATAAAAACGGACCGGAGAAGAACACACATTAACTTATGATATTTTTTCTGTTTTATTTGTATTTCTATAAGTAGTAATGTTTTGTTTTTATGAATATTTAAAGAATGTGAATTAATGAAACGCACATTTTTAGCTGAAACTGTAAAAAATATCATAAACCAAAAGTAGTGTATTCTTTTTAATTGAATGCTTATTTATATTATTGAGTTTGAAGTTGCAGTGTAAATTAGCCTTTTATACTTAAATTAATGTAGGTTTAATTATACTTTGAAGTACCGTGTATATTTATTGTTAATAAAAACTTGTGGTGACGTAATAAAACTGAAATAAAATCATCAGCAATTTGATTTATGTTTCAAATAAAAGTTGCTGTTTTATCAGCGATTAACCCAGTTAAAAGAGTGCACTCCACAGTGAAGGCCATTTTAGAAGAGTAGGTATATTTTTTGACGTGTGATCTTTTGCGAAGCAATGTCCAGTTTTCAATGACATTTGAAAGTAAGTTTAAGATTCCATTCAGAAATATGTAATGCATCGAAAACATAGTAATTCATTTTATAAATATTTCAAAATTTAAATGGTAAAACATGGTTTTAATTAACTTTATTCTTTTTGTTTTTGCTCGAACATTTTCGCCTAATGAGGCATCTTCAGGAGCAGAATGGTTACAAATATATTTTTATAAAATAATTTTCAAAACAATTTTTTAATTTTTTTTGTAATTCATTTTAATTAAATTTTAGTGTTCAGATGAAACGATATACCTTGAATCTATTTAAAATGTAGTTAAACCTATGCTTATAACGCACATTTTTAAGGCATTCTTCTACTTCTTCCTCAGTCTTTCTTAGTTCACTCATTGGCTGCTGTGTTCATTTTATTAATTCCAACATTTCTATGATCACTTGGAGGGAGTTTGAAATAAGTCACCACGTTTTCCAGACAGATTGTTGACTACGTGTTGGTCCACGGGGACTATTTTATTTCATACCTACCCTTCAGCCAAGTCCAGCAAGCATTTCTCTATCCACAGCTTTGGGGACGCCCTCTCTAGGGGCTGTGGACTCCTTTCACAGGGTACGAAATAATCTTATTTTATCTTGATAATATCATTTTGAATAATTTAAAAAAATATTCGTATTTATGAACTTCAAAAACCCAACTAATAAGTAGTAATATTTAGCCAACAATCAATTAATAAGTTTAACGGACAATAGGTATAGAATTCCATTAAAATGTTTACTTCGTATGTCTATGGCAACGTAATTTATAAACCTAGTACAGTCGTCTTACGAATGTAGGCAAAATCCCATATTAAACAAAAAAAAATCTCTTCCACATACAGTTACGAATGTATAAGTTCATGCCTATGTGTTTTTATGATTGTGTGTCTAGGCGTATTTACTTTCTTTATGTATGTGTGTATAGACGTAAGTGATTGGCACTTTGAACAGTTGATACTTCTGGTACTATCTGGAACATCTATTCGAGAGGCGTATTGTATGATCTGGAAAACGCAAGGTTAGGTCATTGGTCATAAATTGATACGGACGGCGGTTTTATAAAGGATGACTCACCCTTTGATACCCAAGCTGTGAAGCCGCCAATACAGAAAGAGTGAACCATTTACAATCGATTTCTTAACAATAAATAATGTAAAATAAATTCAACTGCAATTCTATTAAAAAGAGAACCCTAAAGCAATTATAACAATATATGTACTCGTAGATAGCCATAGGTACAGACTCATTGAATTTTGTAAGTTTTTTCATTAAAACTTTTGAGCACGATAATCAAGTGTTGACGAAGTATAAAAATAAAAATGTGTTATTTGTTTCCTATAATAAACAAGAGAGTTTTTGTTGTTGTAATGAGTCACAGTTTGAATAAAAATGCGACAACTGAAGCATGCATGCAGACATGTTTCGTGCATTTGAATTCGCTACAAATTACTGCAAAAAGTGAGCGCATGTGACGTCAGCAGTTCAGCTCACACAGCAAGGTCACTGACGTTCTAATGATCCACTTAATGCATTAAGGTACCTGGGCCTTACCACGTAAAACTTAATAAATAACAAAAAAATGTAGAGTTACAATTTAACTACATAAAATACACAATTCGTAATGAGGTCCGCACATGAATGCATATAGTCAACATTTTGAGGTCACACGGTCGAGATTCTAGGGAAAAATGCAAATATATATTTTATCGGTTGCTTAGAATCCTAATCTCATACAAGTGTGACGTTTGAAAGACCGAGAAAAAAGTTCTTAATTCAAATGTGTGCTAAGTCCATTTGATATTTGATAAGCGATATTTAATAAGCCAAAATTGACTATTAGAAAAAACATTCAGGTCATTAATAAATATATTGAAAAGAAGAGGAGCAAGATATGCTCTGGTGTACCTCAATTATATCAGAAATATAATCTTTTTTTTTATCAGAAATAGAATCTTAATTTTTGGCGATATTTGCATCTGGCTGCCACAACAGTATTAATATATTTTCAATTGAACACATTATTATCGAGTTTCCTCGTTGGTTTCAACTTTTATATCTAAATATGGAAGACACAATTTCCCGTTGATTTTTAAACCTTTCATACAAGAGAAATTAATGCAGCGTTGACAAGAAATGGGATCCTGCTTCAAAAGAAAAACAGAGATAAATTAATTCACGATGAAATGGTTGGTTAGATTTTAGTAAGAAATAAAAACCGTAAGATGTTTATTATTAAAGACGAAACTTACCTATAACATGTCAAAAAACATTTTGTTGAACTTTAATAAGATACTTAACTGCGCTTAAAGGTCTCCTTCAACCATTAAAAGGATTTTTGAGAAGACCAGCTACTCTGGGGCTTCCATCCGTACATCCGGGATCTGTGTGAGGAATGAGCGGCAGTACAAATGTGGAGCTGAATATATGTAGAACACCTGGACACTAAAAAGGGAAGTTGGGAGGCAGAGCTTTGTTGCAAAATAATCCACTTAATCTTAATCAGAAAGATTTTTTGTATTTGCAATTATATTAAAGTAAGTACCTATCTAAGTATAAAATTACAAAAAATAGCCTCAATTATTATAATGTTATCCAGTAAATGAATCATTAATTTTGCATAACAAGCAATAAATTTCGAGCACCATTGTTGAGATAACATCTTAGCTAACACCAGCATGTTTGTTTATACAATAAGAGAGGAAAATAACATGTCTATCGTTATTTAACATCGCATTGAGCCTTGGCACTTTTTCATATCCGAGAATCGCAAGGCATCTGTAATCCATCATTACGTACGATATGCTAATGCGAGAGATGTGAATGGCCGTCAGCGCTATGGGTGCAAGAGCCCTCTAGAGGTCAGTCTTCTTCATTGTGTTGATTTATCGGTTATTGCTCATAGGCGCCGCCATCTTTAATGGTGCACACATAAACATGGCGGTGGGGGAACGTCAAAAAAAGTGAAACTTCTGTGAGCGGGGATCGAGTTTGTCCGCCGTCGTCGCGCGCCCGCCATTCTGCCGCTGCCCGACGTTTGTAACGGCTTAAGTATTCCACTCCACCCGCCGGAAGTCGTGGACAATAACTGGCATTAACCGCGAAAAGGCAGCTCGACGTGTCCGCCGCCATCTTGGTGTCCAGTTCCCGCGCGCGCGAAAGGAAAGCTGCAGCTGCCGGAAGTTGCTGTTCGGTTCTCGTCGTGGAAATTCGGCTCGACTCGCTATTGGTTCGACTTTTGAATTTTAATTGTATACACACGTGTTTTTGACAGCTCTTATTTAGAGCGATTAATTAATCTACCTACAACAATCAATATATACTTTTGTTCCTGCTTTTCTACTATCCACTTATTAGAGATAGAAAATACGAATAGAATTACGGATTGGTAAATAAAGATCCTGAACATTTTAAGTCACCGGCTGGCATTACAGAATCATTAAAAACGTATTTTTTGTTTGTTTACATGTTTATTGATATTGAATTGGCCGTCATATACTCGTATTCATTTAATGGCTAGATCTTCTGTTTGATTTTTTTGTAGTCAGCTTGTAAATCCTTGACTTATAGGTTGATATGAGGCTGACCACCCATATTGTAAAAAATGGTTAACTTGGCCAATGTGACCCCTTTTTCAGGCAAGGTTGGCAGAAGTTGCAATGTTTACGTTGTATGTCTGTTTGTGGGCATACATTTTATATCAATTTAAATGTAAGTCTATCTTTGCAGCTTAGATTATAGATAAAGCTCGTTGTAGTATCATTTTTGGCGTAAGCCTACGATTTGATTTTCTTAATTAGTCCATTTAAGAATAACTTATTGTCACACATGCAATTCACTCACCAATTGCATGATTTTTTTTTTATATTTTTTAGTTACAATATTAAGAAATGTTACTTCATTTCCATTAGTCATTACAATGAAGAAGTCATGTTGGACTAGGAAGTTACTTTATCTTGGGGGCAGTTAGTGAATTAATCCATTGTTTTTATTCATTACCACAGTTAAATGAAATTCCATAATGATCTTATTGCCGCTACCAGATGACGTCACAATAAAGGCTCTCAGCTTGTTTCAATTCCTTCAACATCAATCCATAGAATCTTAATGGATAAATAATGCAAAGACACTCTTCCATTTCCTCTGCTTACATAACAGTATTTTATAGAAGGTTACAGAGTTAATAGAGAAGTGTTCATAATGTAAATGGATGATAATAGTAGTTCATAGTTTACAGTCGCTGCCATAAGGACGTGTGTACACAGTGTAATCTTCATATTACTTTTTAATCTTCGACTTTCAATGTGTTTTTATCTGCTACTTCAAGCCTATACCGGTCAAAAGTCGATAAGTCAAAATCAATATTGTAATTGCATAATGAATTATAATTTGATATTCACTATATATATATTCACTATATATATAGGTGTGACACACACAAAAACGGCGCTCTTTTATTATGTGTACCTTATAAATAAACTATCCTTGTATATGTAATTTTGTAATCACAAGTCCTTTTCGTATTTCAAATCTTACCGTAGACTTCGTTTAAGAAAACACAGACTTAAAGAAAATTGTAAAGAAATATGTCGTTGCTATAAGTAATATATTGTGTCCACTTTTGCGAATCAAAATTAATTACATTTTTTTGGATATTTGACGCACCGCTGTAGGAGAACTTCCACATATTCTCGCCATTTCGTTGGCATCGTAGCCAATGTATTCAGTCCACATGAAGTGACGGTATTTACCAAGGTTCTTATTATGTGTTCTGAGAGATGTCTGGAGTCCATATTATGAGAGAAACAATCACTTTTTCCCTTTTATGTGGTTTTTTAGTCTATTCCTGGGTCTTTGATTTGCACTTTTTTACACTTTAGGCACTTTTCTACTCTATGGTCGCTTTTTCCCCATTTCCTGTTTCCCTATTTCCAGTTCCCCCATATACCGGTGGCCATTTGTCATAAAGCGTCATTTTTCCCTTGTGGTCACATGTCAGTTGAATTCACCTTCGAAAATTTGAGTGAATTGACAATATTCCTGGGCAAAAACATTTAAAAAAGAGTGTTATTTTACCATCTTGTGTCCCTGTGAACAATTAAAAACTAAAACAGGCGAAATTGTGGTGTTTAAAAGTGTATAAGCGTGGCATGCCTACAAAAATATAATGTATTTTTGTGGGTATGCCACGCATTTACGAAAAACGTTTTTCGTTATTTTAACGGAGTTTTTACTTTAGATAACATCAAAATCAGTGTTATGAGTTGTGATAACAAAAAAGGGCCACCTCCCGCCGAAATCTCACAGGATTCAGGTGATGTGGATGCATTGAGGTATATATACTAGAGACGTAACGTTGCTCGAAACACGTAGCACCCTGTAGTAAGTCAAAAGTCGTACTCGAGAAAAACCCGATTTTGAGGCTCGTCAGTCTCACGCAGACTTACACAGCGAACGGACGTGACAGGTGGTAATACATATTGCCATAAATGTCTAAATATTGTGATTGGAGTTTTCAAACACCATTGTTTGTGAACTTGATCAATTATACAACATGCACAAATGAAAAAAAAAAAAAAAAAAAAAAAAAAAAAAAAAAAAAAAAAAAAAAAAAAAAAAAAAAACACAACATACTAGCACAGATTAATTATTAAAACAATTTATTTTTGAAAAAAATAAGTTTTTCTTAAATTTATTTTAATTAATGTTACACATTTGACACCGACAATAAGGTTGTATACTGCCGGGTTGCTGGTTGAAGACTTGCTCATATTATTTTTAAAAGTAAAGGACTAAAGTTACATTTCATTTTAATCTGACATTCATTTTTAATAGTATTACTGTAGGGGAATTTTATATCAGAGAATTATGACATCCAGCCCTTTTTGTCGTGTTTGAAGTCTGCCATGTGTTTGCTAAAATTATTGCTATCTCGTTTTAACCTGAGAGTACAGTGCGCGTTATTCGATGCAGAAGCTGGATAAAAACTGATTGTCTCCTTGCATCTGCATTAAAACGTTTCCAACGGACTTCGGCTTGACATTTTTTTCCTGATTGTATGATGGTTGCGACTCTATAGTATATATCTCAATGTGTGGATGTAAAAATGCGGATATGACACTTCGGAATCAGGTTCACCGCCGCGGCGTCAGAAACGGCTTAGGGTTGTCTTGGACCCAAGGATAGATTATCTGGTTTCCCAGAGGGAGCCACTTAATGCTATACCAGACGAGTCCTTCACCCGAAATGGACTCTCAAATAAAGGAAAGGACCGAATCCGGAGTTATAGAGGCAGCGGAGTCATCTCCCAGCTTCTTATCAAAAATGTTCCTAACACTCAAATCGGACGATTCCCCGAGAATGATTTTCAACCAAAATCGTTAAAACTTCTTCCTAGACCCGGCTCCGTTCAAACTCATAAGCCACTACAAAGTGTCAGAGTTTCTTATCAAAAATGTTCCTAACACTCAAATCGGACGATTCCCCGAGAATGATTTTCAACCAAAATCGTTAAAACTTCTTCCTAGACCCGGCTCCGTTCAAACTCATAAGCCACTACAAAGTGTCAGAGTTTCTTATCAAAAATGTTCCTAACACTCAAATCGGACGATTCCCCGAGAATGATTTTCAACCTGAAATCGTTAAAACTTCTTCCTAGACCCGGCTCCGTTCAAACTCATAAGCCACTACAAAGTGTCAGAGTTTCTGCAGCCAAACGATTGGTTGTCGAAAATAGACCTATCGCAAGCTTACTTTCATCTCCCAATAGCACATCGGAGATTTTTGCGACTGGTCTATCGAGGAGAATTACTTCAGATGACAAGTCTGCCCTTTGGCCTTTCATCTGCCCCCAGAATGTTTGCAACCCTCACAAATTGGGTAGCCCAAATACTTTCTGCTGCGACGAGATATCCGGACAATCGTTTATCTCGACGACTTCCTCCTTGCGAACCAATCCAAGGACGATCTTTGTCGACAATCGCATCTTTGGCCTTTCATCTGCCCCCAGAATGTTTTCAACCCTCACAAATTGGGTAGCCCAACTACTTACTGCTGCGACGAGATATCCGGACAATCGTTTATCTCGACGACTTCCTCCTTGCGAACCAATCCAAGGACGATCTTTGTCGGCAATCGCATCTTTGGCCTTTCATCTGCCCCCAGAGTGTTTTCAACCCTCACAAATTGGGTAGCCCAACTACTTAGTGCGGCGACGAGATATCCGGACAATCGTTTATCTCGATGACTTCCTCCTTGCGAACCAATCCAAGGACGATCTTTGTCGGCAATCGCATCTTTGGCCTTTCATCTGCCCCCAGAAGGTTTGCAACCCTCACAAATTGGGTAGCCCAACTACTTACTGCTGCAACGAGATATCCGGACAATCGTTTATCTCGACGACTTCCTCCTTGCGAACCAATCCAAGGACGATCTTCGTCGGCAATCGCATCTAGCAGTAGATATCCTACAATCTCTGGGGTGGTATGTAAATCTCCAGAAGTCAGTGCTCTTCCCTACTCAACAATTAGAGTACTTGGGAATCGTTTGGGACACGCATAACAATGCCAGCTTCATGGTCGCCTCCACTGCAGACAATTGCAGATAGCGAGCAGGCCACTGAAGCACCTGTCACCAAGAAGGTCTTTCTTACCGGAAGCAAGAGGCATTGTGCCACTCACTTCGAGCAATACTGACTTCTCGAAAATGGTCCTTAAAACTGGCGGAAAGTCTCCTAGGAAGACTAAACTTTGCCAGCTTCATGGTCGCCTCCACTGCAGACAATTGCAGATAGCGAGCAGGCCACTGAAGCACCTGTCACCAAGAAGGTCTTTCTTGCCGGAAGCAAGAGGCATTGTGCCACTCACTTCGAGCAATACTGACTTCTCGAAAATGGTCCTTAAAACTGGCGGAAAGTCTCCTAGGAAGACTAAACTTTGCCAGCTTCATGGTCGCCTCCACTGCAGACAATTGCAGATAGCGAGCAGGCCACTGAAGCACCTGTCACCAAGAAGGTCATGACAAATGACCGAGGACAGCTTACAAGTAATAGAGTGGGGGATAGGGAATGCGAACGAATCAAGTTCCATCCACAGGGAAACCTGCGAACGTTTCTTGACAACAGATGCGTCAGACTAAGCTTGGGGAGCAACTCTGGACGACTTGATGCTGTCAGGACAGTGGACCGTTCAAACAAAAGAAGCGGCACTCCAAACGAAAAGAGTTGTTCGCTGTTTCACAACCCTGCAACGCACAGCGCACGACCTTTCTGGCTCCGAAATTCTGGTACAATCAGACAACAAGACAGTAGTCGCCTACATCCGCAAGGAAGGGGGCACCAGATCCAAAACACTCCTAAATCTTACCCGAGATCTGTTGACTCTGGCAGGCCAATGGGAAATCTCGCTAACAGCGCAGTACCTACCGGGAAGATACAACGGAGACGCGGATCACCTATCAAGAGGAAGATCCCCTCCAGAGTGGCATCTTTTATCAACAGCAACGAAGGCCATTTTCAATCATTTCGGAGTACCAGATATAGACCTGTTCGCATCCACGACGGCACACATGAGTTCAACTTACGTATCCAGAGACTCCACAGACTCATGCGCAATCTTTCAAAACGCGGAAGAGAAAAGACTGCTCCTGTCAGGATGGAGAGCTTCCACACTCAACACATATAAACCTGCTTGGCAAAGATGGTGCCGCTGGATACTGGCGGAAAATACCCATCCCAACACATCATCTCCTAATCAATTGGCAAGGTATCTAGCGCAACTGTTCATAAACAAAAAACTGTCATACAGGACTATACTGGTACACAAGTCAGCCATCTGGAATGATGGAAATGAATCTCAGCTCAGATTTCCTAGTGAAACATACATTAAAAGCCATAGCAATGGTAAGGATTAACCCTCCTAAGTCCCCTGTGTGGAATCCGCAGATAGTGAAAGACTGGCTAGTCAGGAACACTCCTCGTTCAGATTCTCTCTATGAAGTTGCGTGTAGAACAGCAATCTTACTTCTGTTATCCTCAGGAAGAAGAGTACACGATCTGACCTTGCTAAATATCACACAAGGAAACATTCTAGACGAAGGCACATCAATTGTGTTAATTCCATTTGTTGGATCAAAAACAGATACACTTCTGGAATCCAAGGAACACAACGTCAACCCAGTCTTCTGGATAAGGAAGCTGATTGAACTATCACGCGAAAGGAGATCAGGACAAAATATTTATAACCTGTTCATCAGCACCCGAGGACAAGTGAAGGCAGCTACAAGAACAATCATAGGAGGAGAGGTAAAGAACACGCTAAAATCAGCAGGAGTAGAGGCCACTCCCGGCAGCACACGTTCAGCGGTCGCATCACTTAATTGGCTGGAGAACTACTCAATAGAAAACACTTTCAGAAAATACTATCAGAAAGAGATGTTGAAACATACAGCTCCAGAAGATCCCTCCCTATTTCAACCAGTTAATATCAAATAAAGACGTCCCCGGTCACCAGGAGATAATAGACAGATCTCTCATAATATGGACTCCAGACATCTCTCAGAACACATAATGGGGGAGTTTTACCTACCATTAAAACTCTTATTATGTTTCTATAGATGTCTGGAGTCCAGGTAACCCCTACCTGGTGTATTATGAGCTTTATGACAAATGGCCACCGGTATATGGGGGAACTGGAAATAGGGAAACAGGAAATGGGGAAAAAGCGACCATAGAGTAGAAAAGTGCCTAAAGTGTAAAAAAGTGCAAATCAAAGACCCAGGAATAGACTAAAAAACCACATAAAAGGGAAAAAGTGATTGTTTCTCTCATAATATGGACTCCAGACATCTATAGAAACATAATAAGAGTTTTAATGGTAGGTAAAACTCCCCCATTTTTTGCAAAGGACGAGTAAGCTTTTCCGGTCTATACTCATCGCTTAAAAATGACCTAGGCACTGAAATATATAATCCGAATTCAAGGCATTATTTCAAAAACATAAAACATCCACAAAAAAGAAATTTTATGAATTTCAATGCCTTTATGGTTTTTCTTAAAAAAAAAATTCAGAAAAAGCATAAATGACAAGGTGTTATTCAATCAATAATGCGAAAATATTTTTAAGCAAGTATTTACCTGTTAGATAAGTGAGCTGAGAGTGTGAGGTAAGAGTGAATCTCCTGTTTATTATTGACTCATTGACTTCTCGAGAGAGTTCGCGGATGCTGTGCGTGTTTTAAAACAATAAACTAAAATAAAAGTAACTTCGGATTCGGTTAAACTAAATTTGAGTGCGTCGGTGACATCAAAAGAAGAACTTAAACTAATAATAAGTAAGTACAAAAATATTTTTATTGTTTTTTTCTTTTCAGAGTCTCTCTTGTTTTAAGGAAAAGCAGCAAATGTTGCAGGTCTTATTTTCTAGGTTTTAGAGATCAATTAGGGAATGAAAACAATTTGTAGAATTTGCATGAAAACAATATGCTAGCGAATTTATGTTTTATTTTCAGATGACAAAGCTGCAAAGCGACATCATATTTGATCGAGAATCGAGAATGAAATTTCATATTATAAGATTCAATAACCCCTTACAGTGGTACCTATTTAAAAAACTATGGGTAACTCACGGATCATCGCTTTAGGATTCCCCTCTTAGGTGTTTAGATCTTTTATAAATTAAAAAACAAACGACGTTTCCAACCTACGATTTCAACACGTCCAGAAGTAGGTACTGAAAGGGACTAGGGATCAGAGAAGCACTACGTATCTATCCTTAATAATCTGTAATCTGAATTGTAAAGATACATTACATTTAAGATTCATATTACATGCATTCCCACAAGCAGACACGTATAAGTTCGCTCTTACACATGCCGCATGTGGACTTACAACGTAAAAACCCAATCTCATATGAACATAAGCCCTACAACTCTTGCCGACATTCCCTGAAACAGGGGTGACATTGGCAAAGTGAACCATTTTTACAGTATGGGTGGTCAGCCTCATACCAAACTATAAGTCAAGTAGGTAACTATGTGTGCAAAAATTCAGAGCTTGATGATGAATTGCTAAATCAAACAAGCAGATTAAAATGCCAGAAAGAAAAGAAAAACACGCTGAAAATTGCATGAAAATTAGACTGTTTATTGTATTTTGATTTAATTACAAAAAAATATAACCGTTGATGTTCACTAGGTATAGGTACACTAGCAGACGCGTGCATAGGGTATAGGCAAATACTTTTTAGAACAAATATTTTCTCCCATTTCTTTAAAATAACTCATTCGAAATTGATTGAAGTGCTTACGATGGCTCCAATCGAACTTAAATTATGAATTGTAAATCTGAATAACAAACTTAAATGGTTTTTTAACAAAGATTGCCGAACAATTGGGCGCATATGCCTGTATGGGATGCACGCCCCTGTACACTAGTGTAGTGCGCAAATTTATGTAGGCATGTTCACGCGTGCTCACACTCATCATAGCGCGTGCTGCGGCGGCGGGATCACTTTACTCGGAGATATGCAGGTACAACCATATTATAAAACATTACGGAGCGTTTCACTAACAATATATGCAAACTAAAACAGCGCCTCTATTGAGAATTTTACTTTTCACGTATTTTAACACGCTTAGTGATTTTTGAAACTAGAAGTGCAGATTAGCGGAGTGAAACTGAGAGTCACTAACACTTTCCCAACCAGAAGAACATCTCACACAGCTGATGGAGATACGCGCACCAATTAATAACAGAAGCATTAGATAGTTCATGATCTTGATGCCCACTAGAGTGCACGGATTAAGCCTATCGGGGCCCTGGTGCCTTATTGAGGATCGGAATGATAAGGAGTAGGTAAGATAAGGAGTGAATGAAATTTCATTTTATAAGATTCAATAACCCCTAACAGTGGTACCTATTAAAAAAAACTATGGGTAACTCACGGATCATCGCTCTTTTTGTATGAAAAATTCACACTAGCTGTCAGATGAGCCGTGGATTTGCCGCGTATGAATACATAACACCTTTTAAGCATCTGAATTTCAAATTTTACATAACGTCTTGATTCAAAGATCATAATAGAACGATACTTAATTTCTCTTATAGGTTTTTTTAGTTTTTGATCAACTCATTATTTGAAATTTTCATGGATTTTATTACAGCAAGAGGAAATGAAATCAACTTTTTATCATTGATACTAAAATGAAGCTTGAGGCTTTCACATCCGGCCATTGACACTGGAGAGTTAATAATAATAACAATATTTTGATGTTTTTCAATTCTCAAGTAAGACCACATTGCTTTTAGGCTGGATGGGCCTATGCTGACCAGTCTTTGGTAGAGGTAGATTTATTATTCAACCCAGCGAAGAGCATAATTTACAAATGAAATATGTTGTATGTTCTGCCAGTATACGAACCCACTACCTTCCAATCACGAGTCCAAAGCGTTAACCACTAGACTACGGACCGGTCCGGGAGTTGTTTTCCGAGATTTGTTGCGGCCGTCTATTGGAGCTGGAGCTTCCAGACGTTTCATGGTTTAACCCGCATCATCATGCTAAGAAGCTCATCGTAGATATAGAAAGAAATTTTCAATGAAAGGATAGAAAATAGCAAAAAGAAAATAGTTTTACCGAAAAGCATCTTAATGTGAAAAAAAAAACGATTTATGTACACTAATACAACTAAAGAAATTATTTAAATTGTAGTTGAATCTATTCAAACAACTAGTCAAAGCTATTCAGTATAGGTACAAAAAGTCTTTTTATATCGAGGCAGTAGGGCGTAGTCAAGCGACGTAGTAGTAAAGCGACATTCTGGTCAAAAATGAGTTATGAATGCTATCCTACTTAAAATTTTCCGCTCTTTCTAATGCGCTAACTCCCATAGCTCTACGATGATTGTTGTGTTGTTTATGCCCAAGCAAACAACTGCGTTTTCGAAGTATGGTTTTGGTGTAACAGATAAGCCTTTTTTGTCCTAAAGGCGCTTGTGACATAAAAAAATCGTAAAACATCGTAAAACCACATTAATAGGAATGCCAATAAATGCCTTTTTTTATTTTAGAGCTGTTTTGATTTTAACGATATGATAAAAAAACAAAAAAGGTATGGAATTTTTTTGCAATCTCAAACTTTAAACTGCTCTCCTGAACAATTAAGTTTATGTCGCTTACTGCCTCTTAAGCGTCGCGTCGATATGAAATGAAAATACAATATGAAAAGCCTTTTCATACTTAGAAAAATCTGTATTTTTTTTTGTAAAACATTGACCACCAGCGCCATCTACAGCCATTCCATCGATACTAACTTCAAAATCAATCGAAAGTAATAGAATACCTACTCGCGTTTGAATTTTCAAACGTGGAACTCTACTGGTATTGGCTGAAGCTGTTGCATAACTATTCCCACTCCGTAGCGCTTGCGTCAGTGTGGAAGTGGATGGCTTTTTACACAGCAAGGCCGGAACTTGAAACAGAATGATACCTATCGTATTAGTAATAATGAAAAATACTAGAATATTCATGCGTCATATAACAAATCCTGTTCTCAATTTTGTAATATTTTAAAACTGGTTAGAACATTATACTTCGTATCTATCATAGTAGTTGACTGTTTAATGGCTGGATGTAGCCTTGTGGTAAACGCTTCGACTTGTTATCGGAATGCAGTGGGTTTGATTCTCAGCGGAGCACCAGAAAATCAGTTATAAAAAAAAACATTCGCCGCACTTGGGACAAAAATTTGTCTACATTTATCAAAGACCGGTCACAAAGGTTAATTCAGACTTGCAATAACTGATTTTTGAGAGTAAACTCTCTGTAGTCTGTGTTTTTAGGTGCATGTGTTTATTTATAGCGCACACAAAATAAATCAGCTTGATATTTAGGTAGGTACCTACTAATCTAATCTAAGCTGCAAAGATATATTTCAATTAAGATTTATATTAAATGCATTCCCACAAGCAGACATGTATAATTTCGCGCTAACACATGCCGCATGTGGACCTACAATATAAAAACCCAATCTCAAATGAACATAAACTCTGCAACTCTTGCCGTCCTTCCCTGAAACAGGGGCGACATTGGCAAAGTGAACCATTTTTTACAGTATGGGTGGTCAGCCGCATACCAATGAACAGATTTGTAATGAAAAAAAAACTATAAAAAATGGCTAAATACGTAGGTACTTGTTCAATGTGCGCCCTCTGTAGAAACCAACACATAAATGGGCTACAGCAATAGTTAACTTAAGCATTGAAGTCAAATGATTTTGAGTGTATTTTTACAATCATTGTTGTTTTATTGGGTTATTAGAACTTCTGTTTTCTTAGCTCGAGTCACAACGCAGCTAAGCTGCGTTGAAGATATATGGTTTTGGATGTCTACGCATCGGTTGATGCTAAACCAAGAAAAAACTGAAGTAATGTGGATGACTTCTCCAAAGAGAGCACACATGATAGACAACAACACCCTTATAAAATTGTCTAATGTTGACATTTTGCCTTCTTCTTGTATCAAACTCCTAGGAGTTCACCTAGACAGTTGTCTGACTATGAAAGTTCAAATAAATAAGACCGTTAGTTCGAGTTTCTACGGATTACGGCAAATCAAGCTTGTTAATAACTGCAGTCTACCAATGGAAGCAAGGAAAGCTTTAGTAAATGCATTTGTGGTATCTAAGGGCCGGTTTTTTCACATTTTAAGCTAAAGTAGTTTATATACGAGTAGCATATTTTACGCCCGAGATATGCTATAGTAACACCAAAACAGTATTTTCATTCGCATTTTGCCTATAGGCTATCTGTAGTATATACCGAAGATACCCGAAGTAATTGCATTGCTACCATCATGGCTACCATCGTGACAAAACTTGAAAAATGTAAAAAAAACCTCAAATACTGCATTTGGCCGCATAAATAATATGGTCAACAGCCACGAATTCAAGATTTTTTTTGTCTATGGTAGTGTTTTATAACTGTCAGATGCCATCAGACCCCGTTAACTAGTATTTTGCTACTGGTAACCTTGTTTTATAATATCGGTAGCCATATTGGAATCCATCTTGGGTGTGGACATACTTGGGCACAATGGGAAGGAGTAAGGAGGAAGGAGAAGAGGTGGTTTTTTTTAACTGAAATCAGAATGAGCGTAAATAAAATTGAAATAATGATTTGTATTTACCTACTGTTATTCATTTAAAAAAAGAGTTTAAGTGTTAATTAACTTTGTATTGTTTATTATTTATTAAATTACTGGTTTTTTTTTATGAAAAACTGATTAATAAATATATATTTAATGATGGTTGAACTGTGCTTAGCACCGGCCTGTTAGACGCCGTCGATCGTCTCAAACGTCAACTCACGTCAACTCTGTGAACGTCAATGCGTCAAGCGTATTTGAAATTAACTGTTATATTTTCACTGCAATTGAAGGGAGTGTAGAGATTAATGAAATCAAGAAGACTCCAGTGTCCGGAAATGTAGCACGTGCAGAAGACTCCAGGATCATCAGAACTGTCTTGGATGGTGCCCCCTCAGGTGTTAACCACGTAGACGAGGATGCGGTGGGCAAAGAACTTCGAAGCTGACGCCGAAGTTTTGGGAGTGAGGGGACCATCTGTGGGGACCATGGAGGGAAGCAGCACAAGGCAGAGTCCTGGAAGATTGTGGTGCAGGAGTCCCTGGATCCTTTAAGGCTGATGAGCCGAAGGAAGTGAAAGTAAAGTGTATAGATTTCATATTATAAACATTTCCAGTCCTCAGACCATCATCAGGACAATCATCAGGGATCCAAAACTTTTGCAAGAAATACAGATACAGAATGCCAGTGTCCTTGACAATATCTTCTCTCACAGGTGCCTATTTGATTGTTTACCTACCTACTTGGTTTATTTTTGCCATATCATTTGTGTTTTTTTTTATTATTTTTTTTCTTTACACAGTATATATTTTTGTGATTGTATGACTAATCTTTCTTGAATAAATAAATGTTTTGCAAAATATAATCGTTTTATTTTGACAGCTTTAGCAATAATAATAATATATCAATAATAATATCAGGGCAGATAATATTATATGAATATACTGGTGTGGGTGTATCCGCGTGCCGCGTGTTTATACACACATGCATACAAGATCAAAGTCCGAAAAGGTACTTGTTGAGGCAGCGAAGCAAGAAAGACGGAGAAGGGAGTTTCGAAGTACGTACCTACCTCAAAGCTATAGAGTGGCTTCTCTAAGTACCTATATACTCTGTGGATGCCATATTGACGTCCACCTGCAATGCACCAACAAGGATGGCGCTCTGTGATAATATGATATGATTTTTAATTATAAGTGCGTAAAACATTTAGTGAGGCATTTAAAAACGGATTTTACAAACTGTGTTGTAGATAGGTTCATAAATCCGTTGTGATTTGCTTGCTAATAATTTCAAATGTTGTGCCGAGTGAATTCTTCCGCGTTCCTACCAAATACTCGGAGACATTGAAGGAGACGAAATATTTTCGATTTGCACCTGCAAACATAATCAGTAATTCTTTCGACATCTGACCCGTTGCTTTCCATGACAAAATTGAAGTAAATATTGTGTGTTTCTTAAGGGAATAATTGCTAAAATTCGACTCAAAACTACATAGCCGCTGTAAATAACAGATGAGAAAAGACGCCATATTGGAATTAGCTATAGCATAAAACGTATGCTCCCCAAGATTGGCTAGCAAAAATATCGTTGCTATTAGACTATTTTCTTGCTAAAGCATATTTCAAAATACCGTTTTTAAGATTTTAAGCTATAGTAAGTCATTTTTATGCTATTAGGCGCATATGCTAACGATGAAACTACCGGGCCTAAAATAGACTACTGCAATAGCTTATATGCAGGCCAACCAAAATGTCAATTAAATAGGCTACAATTGGTTGTAAATGCGTGCGCTCGCATGATTGCTGGTCAGTCGAAATTTACACACATTACTCCTCTTCTCCACAAGCTTCACTGGCTCCGTATACCGGAGCGCATCGAGTTCAAAGTGTGCACGATGGTCCACAAAGCTTTATTTGGAAAAACACCCAAATATCTCGCTGATTTAATCAAACCAGTCACCCTCGGCAAAAAAAGCCTAACACTGCGCTCAGCTGAGACTGGAGCCAAATCAAGGATTGAAGAACCTGTAAGAAGAGTTAACACAGTGTTTGGAGAGCGTGCATTTGCAGTTGCTGGCCCTCTGGCCTGGAACCACCTGCCACATCATGTGAGAGAGCTAGAGGACCATGGAAAGTTCCGGAATGCACTGAAGACAAGCAAATTTCTGGCATCGTTTGCACCAGCGCCCTTGGAGTGACTACATCACGAAACGGCGCTATAAAGAAATCATCAAATCATCATCAAGCTACACATATAATCTAACTTCTTGCCGCATTTCTTCCCGGAGGGACGGCATGTGGCGAGTGGAACTGTTTATGTTTAAAGGTACCTTACCTTTAAACATAAATAGTTGGTAATAAGCTCAGTTGGTAATTTCATTTACTCAGGTGTGAAAGATGGATGTCCTAGACAGGGTGTTGGTGTGATTGTTAGTGAATGTGTGAAGAGCTATATCAGGAATTATGATAGGATCTCCCCTAGGATTCTCCTAGTAAGGATCAAGTACGACAGAACGAATTTTCTACTGATAGCATGCTATGCGCCAGTAGATTCAGAATGTATGGAGATTAAAAATGAATTCTGGGATATGCTTGACGATAAAATCAGAATTAAAGACAAAGAAGAAAATGTGATTCTGCTTGGTGACATGAACGGATGGAGGGTAGAAGAAAGGAAGAGTATGAAAGGGTAATAGGACCAAACGGAAGGGGTGTCATCAATGGCAGTGGGAGACGGCTTGTTGACATGTGTGTGGAGCATGGGATGTTTGTATCAAATACTTGGTAAGCATAAAGACGTGCACACATACACGTGGTATGGGCCAAATACTCGCACAGTCATTGACTACATATGTATGGAAGAATGTATGAGAGGTGCCATAAGAGATGTCAGAGTCTACCAAGGTATATCCGTGGGCTCAGACCATCATCTCTTGTGTGCAAAAGTAATGATAGGCGAAGTAAAAGATAGGAAAAGAACGAAAGTGATTAAGATGAAAAGAGTGAAAGTGGAAAAAATAGATGATGAAAATGTCAGGAATGATTTTGAAGCTGAAGTAAGCCAGATTTTGAAATCGGATGAATGTAAGGAACTTGTGAAGAATGCATGTGTAGAAAAAATGTGGAAAACATTTAAAACATGTTTGGTTGAAAGCGCAAAGAAAGTATGCGGTGAAGTTACGATTGGGCAAAAAAATGGCAATGAATGGTGGAATGATCAGGTTAAACAAGCAGTGAAAGAGAAGAAAGAGAGCTATTTAAAATGGATTAATGACAGAAAGAATAAAGTGTTAGAGACTGAATACAAGGCGAAAAAATGGCTAGCGAAGAATGAAGTTCAAATGGTTAAGAGAAGAATGGAAGAAAAATTGAGTGAAAGAGCACAGAATGACTTCTCTGACAATAAAAAGATGTTCTGGAGCTGGGTGAGACAAAACAACGACAGTTGTAAGTCCACAACTCCGGGAATCAAAAATGTCAGCGGAGACATTCTGTGGAATAAAGACGATGTAAAAAAGAGATGGAAAGAATATTTTTATGAGGTTTTTGGTGAAGAAGAATGTGATTTAACTGTGAAAGGAGATTATGATGAGGGTAATGTTTTGAAAATATCGAAAGAAGAAGTAAGAAAGGTCATAAAGGAATTAAAGAATGGGAAAGCTGCAAGTGTGGATGGTGTGAGACCTGAGATGATGAAAGCGGGAGGAGAATGTGTGATTGAATGGATGAAAGAGCTTTGCGAATTGTGTGTTAGTGTCAAGGAGGTTCCATCGGACTGGAGAGAGGCGGTCATTGTGCCAATTTACAAAGGTAAAGGTGACAAAAAAGACTGCCGTAACTTCAGACCGATTAGCCTTCTTAGTGTGCCAGGTAAAGTGCTATGCAAGATTTTTATCCATAGGGTAAGATTATCCACCCAGGAGAAGGTCTCAGATATACAATCTGGCTTTATGCCGGAAAGAGGTTGCGTAGACCAGATATTCGCGTTTCGACAGATAGTCGAAAAACAGCTGGCCGTAAATAAAAAGGTCTACGCGGCTTTCGTAGATCTTGAGAAAGCCTTCGACTCGGTGGATAGAAGTATGATGTGGTGTGTGCTTGAGAGGTATGGTGTGAACAAAGCACTTCTGAACGCGATACGCGCCATCTATCTAAATAGCAGGGCGTGTGTCAGGGTGGATGGAGAATACAGCGAGTATTTCAATGTGTACAAGGGTGCGAGACAGGGTTGCATAATGAGCCCATGGTTATTCAATATAATCATGGATCATTGTGTAAAACAAGCGAATCTGGAAGGGCATGGCATACAGATTGGAGAGAGAAAAGTCGGAGTTCTGCTTTATGCTGATGACGCAGTATTAATTGCTGATTCAGCAGCGGAACTTCAGGCAATGCTTTCTAGTCTGAACCATGCTCTGTGTGTGAACAAGTTGAAAATTAATGCAAGTAAGACGAAAGTACTGATTTTTGACAGAACGGATGAAAATGAAGAATGCACGTTTATGTTGAATGGTACGAAAGTTGAAATTATGGATGAATTTAGATACTTGGGAAGTATGTTTGAGAAGAATGGAAAGATGACAAGAGAACTTGAGAATAGGATGTGTAAGGGCAAGCAAGTGGTCGGTGCAATAGGAAGAATAGCAAAGAACAAGCGATTGACGATGGATCTGAGAATGGCGGTACACAATGGCATATTGTTACCGACTTTGATGTATGGAAGTGAAGCATGGGTAGTGAACGAAAGCGAAATGAGTAAAGTATGTACGGTGGAAATGAAGCATTTGAGAAGTATGACAGGAAAAACTCTGAGGGATAGAGTTAGGAATGAATGGGTAAAAAAAGAATGTAATTTGAAAGAGGATGTAAAAGTTAAGGTACAAAAGAATGTGATGAGATGGTTTAGGCATGTGGAAAGAATGAATGATGATAGACTGACAAAGTATGTATACAAAGAAAGTGTGAAAGGAAAAAGAGGGAAGGGACGACCGAGAAAAGTATGGAGTGATCAGATTGAGGAGATTGTGAAAGAATGGGATATACTCGTACAAAGTGAGCGTAAAAGAAGAAAATGCATGAAAAAGGTGATGGATATGAATGAATTGAAAGAGATATGTAAGGATAGGAAAAAATGGAGGCAACTCTGCAGAGGCTCTGGCCACCCCTAGCGGAATGGCGACAGAGTTACAGTTACAGTTACAGGTAGAGTGCTTGCATTCTATGCTGAGAGCTTGAATTCGAATCCCGCCGAGAATGTCAGAAATGACTGTTTCGGTGTTTATTTCAAACCTTAAATAAAAAAAACCGGCAAGGTTTACTCAGCCTTCACAGAAATGAGTACCAGTAGGGACTGGTACCCCCCCCTTCACTGAAGCGGTTGGCGTAAGGCCGGCCCCCTTACCTGTAAAAAAAATAGGTTCACTCGCTAAATGCAACCTCTTCCGGGAAAACGCGGTAAGAAGTTACACTATATGTGTAGCTTAGTTGCATTGCGTTTGCGTGGCCGGCATAACGCCAACCATCGCAGTTGAAGTGGGGGCTTACCAGGCCCCGAGGGGACTGGTACTCGTTTCTTTTAAAGTCTGAGTAAACCTTGCCGGTATTTTATTTTGGTTTGAAATAAACACCGAAACGGGAAATCAGTTCTGACACGCTCGGTGGGATTCAAACCCAAGCTCTCGGCATGGAATGCAAGCATTCTACCCTTTGAGCTATCGACCGGACAATATATAAAATATTTCCTGTACCTACTTTTATCCCACAGACTATATTCACCAAGGTTTACTCAGCCCTTACAATAAATCAGTGTCATATTTTTATGGCATGTAGGCACTATTCTAGAAAAAATGTATACATTTTCCTTATTTTTAAATAGAAAACCATCAAAATGTAAGTTCCGTTTACATATGTTCGTAATCCGGAAGTTTGCATAAAAAATACACGCAGAAATTAAAATATAATTGATATTGCTAATATTGATACGAATCAATTTTTGTTAATGAGGATGTTTGCTAAGCAAAGCAACTATCTATATAATCTATAATCTAAGTTGCAAGGATATATTCATTTAAAGCTCTCAGATGTAAGCCCACAAACCAACAAGTGTAGTTCGCGCTTACAAATGCTGAATGTGTACTTACAAATAAAATCCAAACCTCAAATGAACATAAGCCCCACAACTTTTGCCGACCTTCCCTGAAACAGGGGTGACATTGGCAAAGTGAACCATTTTTTACAGTATGGGTGGTCAGCCTCATACCAACCTATAAGTCAAGGAATATACAACAACTATAAAAATTAGAAATATTTATTTTCATTTAATGTACACAAGATTACTAAAATAATATGATGTAATAGTTTTTTAAGTGAATAAAATTCATGTCACAACGTTTAAAGCGTAGTTTTTATCCATCAGTAGAGAAAGTGATATTTTGAATTAAATGTATTTAAAAAGAAAAAAAATTTCGGTGTAGCACATTTACAATTGAATGATAAGATATCTATAATGTGTTTTATTTAATGCGAAAAAAACAGTCACGAAAATTTTACAAACAACATTTTAATTATATTAAATTGAATTAAAATATTAAACTTTAGTATACGTTTTTATGATAGAAGCGTTTTATTTTGTATTACGTTTATTTAAATGTAAAATATACATTAATTTTGTATGGTATACATTAAAAATAAAAACTATATTGGGATTTTAACAGAGATGAGAGCTTATTTTGGAGAAGAAAAAGAAGATCGTATTCCTTGACTGATAGGTTGGTATGCGGCTGACCACCCATACTGTAAAAAATGGTTCACTTTGCCAATGTCACCCCTGCTTCAGGGAAGGTCGACAAGAGTTGCAGGGCTTATGTTCATTTGAGGTTGGGTTTTTTTATATTGTAGGTCCACATGCGGCATGTGTAAGCGCGAAATTATGCATGTCTGCTTGTAGGAATGCATTTAATATGAATCTCAAATGATACATATCTTTGCAGCTTAGATTTAGATTTAGTACGATTTTATTTATTTATTTATTCTGTCGACACAGAAATCTGGGAAAATGAATAGTGTCATTACCCTACCGGGTTGCTAAATACAAGCTCACTTATATTTTGACATGGGCTCCTAAGGACCCTAGACATCTTGACCTGTGACGTCAAACCTCCATGAAAAACCGAAACTCGAAAATTGTTCCGACTCCATAATTATGTAGTCAGTCACCATAAGAGTAATTTCAAATTAATTCTTTTGATATTTATTATTTTAATTAAATAAATAAAAACTTCTATAGAACAACCCCATAGTTAAAAAGTATTTTAATAGAAGAAGTTGTACTTATTAAGAAATATACTTGTACGTGGTTCAATCTACGAGAACGTTGTACCTACTTAAGATAACCGCTTAAATGGATGCTCCATGATTGATTTCTTACTCTATAAATCGTGCAATAGAGCGAGGCTTTACTGCGATTGTAAAAAAATATACATGTGTGCAACTTTATGATTTGTAAGGTGTACAAACTTTACCGTTAACTACAAATGCATAGAACGACAAACAGCGCCTCCATTGATATTTTTAGCTTTCACGCCTTTTTTGGTAAAGGCTACGTTTAAGTTTAACGTAATGTTTTTAACTTAGGTTATCTGGTTATAAATTAAGCAAATTGCAAAACTACGTTGGCGAAAGGACTTGTATGACGCGTTGGACTTTTTGCATCAAAAACTAAGTTGTGCAAGCGCATCTCAAGAGATGAGCCGTGGACTAAATAATAATGAATTAGTGTCGGACTAAGTGTAGCGAATTTGCACTTCTATTTTCATTCCTCAAGAACGTGTTAAGGTGAATCGCAATTAGTGGTCGTGAAAAGTTACATAAATTAAGTTGATGTTAGTTTGTATAAACTTCCATTTTATTTTTTTATTCATTTAAAATAAACATTGAAAAGAGAATACTACCGTGAGCATTCCTCTGCGCCTAACTAAGTACTTTAATATAATTTTTTTACATATTCATTGAAGTTTGAGCACAATGGAGTCGGAATTTTTTTCTTCCGCGAGCAGCCTTATATGGATCTGCCGTCCTTAGCATCCAATAACTAAATATTTTTTTGCCTTTTCCCCAGCAACCCGGCCGGGTGACGACACAATTTTGCCAATGTCAATTTACGTGTAGAACATATTCAAA
This sequence comes from Agapetus fuscipes, assembly GCA_951799405.1. Taxonomy (NCBI): domain Eukaryota; kingdom Metazoa; phylum Arthropoda; class Insecta; order Trichoptera; family Glossosomatidae; genus Agapetus; species Agapetus fuscipes. The sequence goes on along the minus strand of OX637364.1, from coordinate 579,114 downwards.
TTCAAATTTGTAATTCCGTCTTGCCTGTAGAAAGACGTTTGTAGGAAGTAATTGAAAAATAAGTACTAGATGTAGGTACTAAATGAAGAATAGCTGATTGAAATGATTACGAAGGAAAGTATGATTTCAATGAAGAGAACAGCAAGGTTTTATCTGTGTGGGAACGTTGTTTTTTTAGCGGATCTATAAAATAAAATAAGCAATATTATTTTTGCAATGGTGGTAGGTATTGCACAAATCGACAAAAAATGTGTTTTCAGAGAGAGAAACAATGGACTCGTTTGTACGCAACGACTTACAAAAAATACCATGTACCTACTTTAAAAAGATACTTGCTACAACTCTCTAGCGTAATATGCAAGCGATACATTTTTGTACGAGAAATGCAATAAGTATTAAAAAAAAATTAAATAATTAAAAATGGACTTTCACTGTGTTAATAAATCAACCCTAAAAAATATAAAAAAAAAAAAAAAAAAATACAATAAGTATTACTTTATCATTAACATTCCTTGACTTATAGGTTGGTATGAGGCTGACCAATCATACTGTAAAAAATAGTTCACTTTGCCAATGTCACCTCTGTGTCAGGGAAGGTCGGCAAAAATTGTAGGGTTAATGTTCATTTGAGGCTTGGATTTTATTCAGCATTTGTAAGCGCGAACTAAACGTGTTTGTTTGTGGGCATGCATTTTATGTAAGCTTTAAATATTTATATATATTCGCAACTTAGATTATAGATATTATAGGTACCTCCGACATGTTCTGAGCCTTCTCACGCGTAGTCTAGAAACTTGTCTCCGCTAGAGACCTTAAGGGTATACGAGAGCTTAAGAAGGTTAATAATATCGGGACTAAAGAACCTCTTTAATTGTTTTATGAAACTAAAATCGTAATTTTACGTCAAATAACTTTGACTGATCATGGCCAGATGTCGTTGCTGAAGTATATAACTTAATGTTCTTACTCAAGCATTACGTTTCATAAAAAAATAATGTAAATTATCTTGACACTCTTAGCGAGCGTTTTAGTTTTTATAAACTTGTGTTTAAACGCTATTGTTGAGTATTTACGACCGCATGGCTCATTCCGTAAGTTATGCATCAAAAATTGCAAAAAGAAATGATTTGACACAAGTATTATTCAATGTTGAAATAATTAAACATTTTTTGGCATCTTGAATTCAAACGTTTGTTGTGAGCAGAGCATATCTTTTGTTATAACAAAGGCGTGCAAAAGTACTATTCCGTCTGTCTCACACTGTATATTATGAACGTGGGTATTTTTTTTTATAAATCGCACACCTAATAAAAAAAAGCAATAACTCAAATATTAAGAAGGTTGGGAAGTTGCGTTCGAAGTTTTGCATGTTTAATTTGTCGCACTAAAGCCCACATCAGCCATGACACAAGTTAATAGTTCTCTTTTCTTTTAAAATAAAACTTAAATAGCTGTAAGCTGTAAGCTGTAAGCTGTAAGCTGTAACTCTGTCGCCATTCCGCTAGGGGTGGCCAGAGCCTCTGCAGAGTTGCCTCCATTTTTTCCTATCCTGACATACCTCTTTCAATTCCTTCATATCCATCACCTTTTTCATGCATTTTCTTCTTTTACGCTCACTTTGTATATCCCATTCTTTCACAATCTCCACAATCTGATCACTCCATACTTTTCTCGGTCGTCCCTTCCCTCTTTTTCCTTTCACACTTTCTTTGTATACATACTTTGTCAGTCTATCATCATTCATTCTTTCCACATGCCCAAACCATCTCATCACATTCTTTTGTATAAATTGTAAAAAAATATCATTGGTATAAATTTGAATTATTTCTCTTTTATCCGTAAAATACAGAAAATTATGTCATAACATTATCCATTATTTTTTATTGCACTTTTTTTGAAAACATAATTGGAAACTGAAAAATAATATTTCACGTAAGTAATTATTTTAGTTAAGTGATGATAAAAACAGTGAAAAGTAAAACAAGGACTTGGCTTGGATACTATTTTATTCAAAATACACTTTCAGTCTTAAAGTTTGGGACATAAAGACAGAAACTAGTAAGGTAACAAAAAATATGAAAATAACATAGAAACTTCTAGCACAGGGGTGTCCAACTCAAAATCGTGGCAAGCCGGATTTAGCACTTTTGTAATCGTGGCGGGTTACAATTTTTTTGTTGTACTTTTGTCCATAATAATTCTGTTGACGGGGGAGGGGGGGGGAGGGGAGGGTAGACACGCAATTTTAAAAGTTCATATTGTCCATAATAATTCTGTTGACCGGGGGGGGGGGGGGTATGGGGGGTAGGCACGCAATTTCAATCTTCGCGCGCAATTCAAATCTTAATACTTATCAATATCAAATACAATAATTAAATAGTTCAAATTAAATGAGTCTTAATGAAGTAAGGACTCTTCAACTTACGTCTTGTATAATCTATCTATAATCTAAACTGCAAAGATATGTTATGGCTCATATGAAATGCATGCCTACAGACAGGCACATGTAGGTTCGCGCCTACACATTCTGCATGTGTGCATACAAATAAACAAAACCTCACATGAACATAAACCTTGCTACTCTGCCGCCGTTCCCTGAACCGGGGTGGCATTGGCAAAAGTGAACCGATTTTTACAGCACGGGTGGTCAGCCTCATACCAACCTACAAGTCAAGGAGGTCTTGCTTAGGCAATTTATAACAGTTGAGATCTGGAGCTTACAACAAAATCAACTTCAAAAACTTTAATCAAAAACTCCTACCTTCTTTTCGCATTTTTATTGCGTTCTTCACATTGGTTCTTCATCAAAATCTCAATTTTCCCAATTTTTGAGTTATGGCTCTTTATTGTAAAGCGTGCGTACATCTTGCGTGTGCCGAAAAAAACGAATCCCTTCTCCAAGTATAACTGTCAACGCTTTAACTATGCCGCGGCGCATACAAATAATGTATCAGGATGTAAAGCAGCACCTCCTACGAGCGTCTCTATTTCCATATATTATAATAAAACTCTGTGGTTGAGTATAAAACTTGTTTTTTTTACGTTCATTCTTCCTCACCGCAAAAATACGTACATGCCTCGAGTATAACATTGGACGTTTAAACTCAAACACGGAGAAAACAAAAAATAAAAAACGATTTTAAACAGCGCCGTGTGGCCGTCTTAATTTTGATGTATTTTTACAAAACGATAACTCCGAGTTACAACGTAAAAAAATATTTGCCTCGACGGAAATATGAACAACGAAAATGTCTCATAATTTTTGTCTCTCGGAAATATAATTGTTTGAATAGTTCAAAAAACCGACACAATGGCGCACTAGGGTGGATTGCGTTTAGTATGAAAATCATTCTCTTTCCATTATTAAATATAAATTGGAAGAGGAAAAATAAAATATGAATTACATTAAACACATAAAAAATATCACTTCAAATCCTAAAAAGAAAATATACCATTAAAATGCAATTTTAGCTACACGATCGTATGCAAAATTTGGGTACTTTTTAAATAATTATAAAAAACCAATGAAAAGTTTAAAAAAATAATGTTCATCTAGATAAAATAAAGCTAATCAAAATAAATGTTGTGAAATAAAAAAAAGTTAGGATTCATTCATAACAACAGTAGAAATCTCCATTTAAGGTATCTCCGTAAATAAATTTATTTTGAATTGGTATTTTATGGGAAAAAATACCTAATTTTATGTGTTAATTTAAACTGGAGAAAAAATACTACCTTACCATTCAAAATATGGGTTATTTCAGTCATCAAAGTTGGGCGCGCTGACCTCTCAATCACCCTTAAGCACATGTTGTGTATCCTCATATTTCCTGTTCAAATTCCATCATTTTATTACCCACTTCCGAGAAATATTTAACCGAGGTGCTTACCAGAATTAAGCAATCAAATTTGATGTGTCAATCAAATATTGATTGGAGGTTGGTGCAACAGGCCCTAAGGAAATATGTTTCTGCGTTAAAAGTATTTTGTTGTTGTTCTGTTTCTACTGTTTCTTTAAAAGGAATGAAATTGACTTTTGAAGTTTATTGATTTTCACACGCAACCATTTATCGGAAGTTCCTAATCAAAAAAATTTAACTCATGAACACGTTTTATTAACTGGTAATTCAACCAATCATAAATATTGTATACAGCTTTGATTAAGTCATAAATTTATAGGGGTTGCGTGTCGTGTTCAAATTTAATTGTATTCAAAATAAACAAAAACACGCAGAATAACAGATATTTAACAACAATTAGAAAATAATTCAATGTCCATTTCCCATTGTTTCACTTCCTGTATCCGACTTCTCGGACATTTCTCGTCTTTCACTTCCTATACATTTTCAATACCATTGGATTTCTCTCGGCATGTTTCAATGCGAGATATTGCAGTGAACATAATGTATCTGTTAACCGGTTAGCTTAAGTTCCGGATTGCTGGTTAGTTAACTTTTACTCTGGTGTGTTTGGTGCCCGGCATTTCCTTGAAAGCTTGCACTAAGCGCCACTCGCCTTATTTGTGTATGAGTACAAATGATGACTGTAAAATTAATTCAATGTCGCAGTAAAGCATTATTTATACTAATGATATTTAGAAAGATACATAGATAGTTATTTACCTGTAGTAGAAATGAAAGCATGTTTGTTACACTACGAAGTAAGGCCCGGTATATTGAACTGTAGTAATATTTTAGTTAACTATTACTTGAACTTGTATTCAAAATACTCAATCTCGAGTTAACTAAAACCGAACATTACCGAAGTATGATGCCACGCCCCCAAATCTTGGAAATAATTAAAATGCCATTCAAAAGCTGTAAAACAAACAACTATTCATTAAAATCGTATGCCTAACCTTCATTCAGCTAGAAAACGAGACAAAAAATGTTCAGTTTGCTACAATTTTGATGTATCCTTACATTAAAAAAGAACAGCTGCTATCAGTGAAGCGCCGCCATCTTGAAAATCGAAAGTTAAAGTTACTAAATATTTACTGGCGAAATTCGGTGAGTGAAATACTATGATGATTTAAGTAAAATTGCATTTTAGTTAACTTTACGATACTTCAAAATACCGGGCCTAAGGCCCGGTATATTGAACTGTAGTAATATTTTAGTTAACTATTACTTGAACTTTTATTCAAAATACTCAATCTCGAGTTAACTAAAACCGAACATTACCGAATTATGAAGCCATGCCCCCAAATCTTTTAAAATGCCATTTAAAAGATTTAAAACAAACAACTATTCATAAAAATCATATGCCTAACCTTCATTAAGCTAGAAAACGAGACAAAAAATGTTCAGTTTGCAACAATTTTGATGTATCCTTAGGATTAAGAAAGAACAGCTGCTGTCAGTGAAGCGCCGCCATCTTGAAAATCTTAAGTTAAAGTTACTAAATATTTACTGCCGAAATTCGGTGAGTGAAATATTATGATGATTTAACTAAAATTGCATTTTAGTTAACTTTACGATACTTCAAAATACCGGGCCTAAGAGTAGCATACAGACAGATGCGAATACAGTACGGGCTATTTGCAAGTTATTGCAACGCAACAAAGCCACACATATAGTGCAACTTCTTGCCGCGTTATCCCCGAAGGGTTTCGCATGTGACAAGTGGAACCTATTTTTTTTACAGGTAAGGGGCCGGCCTTACGCCAACCACTTCAGTTGAAGTGAGGGTTTCCCATCGCCCGAGGGGGCTGGTACGTATTTCTTGTGAAGGCTGAGTAAACCTTGCCGGTATTTTATTTTTTGGGTTAAAAATAAACACCTGTAATTGTAACTATAACTGGTACTCTGTCGCCATTCCGCTAGGGATGACCAGAGCCTCTGCAGAGTTGCCTCCATTTCTTCCTATACTTACATTGTACCTCTTTTGATTCATTCATGTCCATCACCTTTTTCATGCATTTTCTTCTTTAACGCTCGCTTTGTATACCCCATTCTTTCACAATCTTCTCAATCTGATCACTCCATACTTTTTTCGGTCGTCCCTTACCTCTTTTTCCATTCCCACAAAATTATTTCTGATACCCTCGGTGGGACTCGAACCCGGGTTCACGGCATGGAATGCAAGCACTCTACCAATTGCAATCAACCGGTACCATCACTACACTATAATAATGGATTTCGCACATTTAAATCTTAATGCACAACAGGTCACCCTAATTACAATGCACCCTTACCCGCTGGAATTAATGTTGCTACATTTTTAAATCTTAGTCAATTACACGTAAAAATGTCTACATTCGATTTTTTTTCGTCAGACACATACAACCTATAGCTCTCTAACAGGGTATGACTGTCAGCCGCTCGCGCTGTTTATCTTCTGAGAGAACACCATAAGGGACCATTTCGTCTGGTTTCCAGGCTTCAGAAGCCAGTCTCCCGAAGTAGCTCCTCGTGATGCATGAATTGTGGACAATTTCCATGTAGCCTCGTTAGGAGATACCTCAGGATTTTTTTGGACTTGTTCTATCATATTTATGTACGTTTTGAAATATACAAAAGAATTTGACCGTGTCGTCAGAGTAAAGATTTATGAATATTTTGTTAATAGTTTATAAGATGATTTAATGGAACGTTACCCAACCGAGAACCAATCATATTTGGAATATCCGTGCCGAAAACATTGACAGCCCATAACGCAATATTCGGAAATCATCATCATCATCTTCTAAAGGTCTAGTTTTGCTAGCCATCTGTCTCTCATGGCTGCTATCCTCTTAACCGCTTCAAGTCCTGGATGAACCTGCATGATCCTTCTCGAGCAAACTCTTTTTTGTATTCACAAGATTTTTCCTTCAAATATGTTGTTTAGTAAACTATGTCTAATTCAGTGTCTTATATATTTTACTTTAAAATAATCCAATAAATGAGCAATCTTTACATTTTGAAATAAGCGTTGTACCTTTAATCTAACGTTCAATGAAAAAACACAAAAGTAAAATGATTATAAATCATATTTTTAACACGACGCGACGCCAGTACAGTGGAAAACAGATAAATGGAAATTCTTCTGAGGTCACAGAATCGCTTCAATGGTCCTCAAGAGCGAACTATTTCCAAATATAATAATCGAGAAATATAGTTTGTACTTAAAATCCATAAATATGAATATCTGGCACTAAACAAGCGCATTTTATAGCATTGCCTTTATAATTTTTGTTGATTGCAAAATTGAAGAGCAAAATAATTCTAAAAGAATATAACAAACACGATGTTTTTGATGTGATGATTTCCTTCAATAATAGGCTGCTGTGAGCCTGATCTGCACCACACATACTCTTGATTCACTTTGTCAATGTCTCCCCTGTTTTAAGAAAGGTCAACAAAATTGCAGAGCTTGTGTTCATTTGATTTTTTTTTCTAAGTACACATGCGGCATTATTAAGCGCGAACTTAGTCGTATCTCCTTGTAAGCGATCATTTAATATGAATCGTAAAAAAAATATCATTGCAACTTCAATTAAAGATTACAGAGTCATGTTTTTTAGGATTGTAAAAAACCCGATGCAATGAAATTGATTCATTTGAATATCAACCTGAGACATTAAGCAGGCAAATGTCTAAATCTAAATCTAAATCTAAGCTGCAAAGATATGTATCATTTGAGATTCATATTAAATGCATTCCCACAAGCAGACATGCATAATTTCGCGCTTACACATGCTGCATGTGGACCTACAATATAAAAACCCCAATCTCAAATGAACATAAGCCCTGCAACTCTTGCCGACCTTCCCTGAAGCAGGGGTGACATTGGCAAAGTGAACCATTTTTTACAGTATGGGTGGTCAGCCGCATACCAACCTATCAATCAAGGAGTACATGCAATTGATACAATCAAATATATAAAACAAATAAATTCTAAGCAATTAAACAGTAAAAAAATTAAAAAGCTACAAATGTGTTTTTTGCAATTCTATTATGTGCGCGTGAATAGAAAATGTGCTAAATTTGCAATCGCTAGCACATACATACATACACGCGAGTACATTATACATACATATGTAACTATACACGATCTTAATTACAGCGTAAAGCGTTCTTTATAACTCAGTGTGGATATTACACAACTAAAGACATTGACAAAAATGTGTGAAGCAAATCTGCACAAATACTTTATTCTTATTATAATGCGTTTTATTGTATGTGGCTACCCATGCTGTAGAACAGTATTTTTCAACCTTTTTCATAACACGACCCCCCTACCCTTTTTTTTAAATATATTTAATTTAATATAATAATTTTAACTCTTATCGACCTTTTATTTATATCTCACAAATTATAATATGTTGTATAAAAAAACTGAAGTTTTCTCGACCTCTCGCGACCCACAGGTTGAAAAACGCTGCTGTAGAAAATGGTGCACTTTTCCAATATCACTCCTCAGCAAGAGTTGCAGGGTGTTCATTTGAGATCTGGATTTTTATGTTGTAGGTTCACATGTGGCATGTGCAGGCGCGAACGTGTCTGCTTATGGGAATGCATTTAATTTCTTATCTTAAGATTATAGATATAAAGTCTGAATTTACGATCCGCGATAGTGAAGAAGTTCTAATTTTCGATGGAGTTTTATCAGTTAATCGTGTCTCTTCTACGACAATGCGACACGAATATGCTTTAAAAAGATTATAACCAATATGGTACAAGTGTAACACATTTCTTATGTCAAATCTGTTTCAGGGAATTATGTGTTGTGCCTGCGCTCGGCTAGGTTTCCTATTACGGACGAACTGCATTATGAACATTAGCTTTTTCCGTTTTTCTCAGATACCCACTTTGGGTGAAAGTCTTCAAAAGTTTTACAGAACGGGTGGTCCTTAGTCCAGTGGTAGCACTTCGGACTCGTAAATGGAAGATTGTGGGTTCGAATCCCGGCGGAGCACAAAAAATATATCATTTATCTTTTCAAATTTGCTCTTTGCTGGGTTGAGAAATTCATAAACTTTTATCAAAGACCGGTCTTCAAAGGTCCATCCAGCCTTACAGCAACTGGGTCTTGCTTGAGAATTGGTGCTGAGAAAATGGAAGCTCCTTGAAAGTCCGTTCGATAGCTCAGTTGGTAGAATGCTTGCATTCAATGCCGAGAGCAAGGGTTCGATCCCCACCAAGGGTGTCAGAAATGATTTCCTGTTTCGGTGTGTTATTCAAACCCAAGATAAATACCGGCAAGGTGTACTCACAAAAAATGAGAACCAGCCCTCCCGGGAGTTGGGAAACCCTGACTTCAACTGAAAGTGGTTGATGTGAGGCCGGCCCCCTTACCTGTAAAAATAAATAGGTCCCAAATCGCCACATTCGACCCCTTCGTGGATAACGCAAGCAAGAAGCTACACCGAACGTATAGCTTGGTTGCATTTTTTTTGCGTTTTGCGTGATCAACTTCATGTAAATTTATGAACCAATTTACAAAAAAAAACTTAATATGTGAAGTGCATTCCAAAGTTGATTGTCACTTCATCTAATCAGCTCATAGATTGAGATGGCATTATTTTGTATAACACTCTTACGTTGCTTACATATATATTTTTAGATCCCTCCTATCATTGCAGCTATATTCAATTAACTTTCACTTTAATATAGTTTCCTTTATGTGAACAAAAAACATTAACGCGTGATGCGTGTATCAATGTACGTATTATGGAATAAGAGCATTGACTACATCCAGGTCTTGCGTACAGATTGACATTTTATTTCAAGAAAAAAACAATAGACTCGGCTCAATAAAAAAAACCCCGGCTATGTGCCGCCACTCATAGTAAATAAGAAATAGATTCTTGACTTATAGGTTGGTATGCGGCTGACCACCCATGCTGTAAAAATGGTTCACTTTGCCAATGTCACCCCTTTCTCAGGGAAGGACGGCAAGAGTTGCAGGGTGTATGTCCATTTGAGATTTGGTTTTTATGTTGTAGGTTCACATGAGGCATGTGCAAGCGCGAACTTGTACGTGTCTGGTTGTGAGAATGCATGTAATGTGAATCTCCAATGTAACATATCTTTGCAACTTAGATTAGATTAGATTAGATAATAGATCTCAGAGCAGTATGAAACGTATACAGTTGACAAATAAATGCAGTACCTCGCGCTGTAGTGCCTTTTCAGATTACCTACGTCGTATTGTATCCACATTACATATGTATGTCTTTTTGCCTCTAGAGTCTAGCCCAATCAAGTGCTCATATCTTAAATGTACCATGTGTAAAAAAATTACATATTTATTGCATTCTGTCTATATATATGTCCATATAAGCTGTGTTGCGAAACATTTTTTTTTTAAATATTTAAGCACCCCTTTGGAAAATATTTATATGCCCCCTCAATATCTGTCATAGACGCACACAGGATACAGTGTACATGTCCAATATGATGATAGTGTACATGTCCAATATGATGATAGTGTACATGTCCAATATGATGATAGTGTACATGTCCAATATGATGATAGTGTACATGTCCAATATGATGATAGTGTACATGTCCAATATGATGATAGTGTACATGTCCAATATGATGAAAGTGTACATGTCCAATATGATGATAGTGTACATGTCCAATATGATGATAGTGTACATGTCCAATATGATGATAGTGTACATGTCCAATATGATGATAGTGTACATGTCCAATATGATGATAGTGTACATGTCCAATATGATGATAGTGTACATGTCCAATATGATGATAGTGTACATGTCCAATATGATGATAGTGTACATGTCCAATATGATGATAGTGTACATGTCCAATATGATGAAAGTGTACATGTCCAATATGATGATAGTGTACATGTCCAATATGATGATAGTGTACATGTCCAATATGATGATAGTGTACATGTCCAATATGATGATAGTGTACATGTCCAATATGATGATAGTGTACATGTCCAATATGATGATAGTGTACATGTCCAATATGATGATAGTGTACATGTCCAATATGATGATAGTGTACATGTCCAATATGATGATAGTGTACATGTCCAATATGATGATAGTGTACATGTCCAATATGATGAAAGTGTACATGTCCAATATGATGATAGTGTACATGTCCAATATGATGATAGTGTACATGTCCAATATGATGATAGTGTACATGTCCAATATGATGATAGTGTACATGTCCAATATGATGATAGTGTACATGTCCAATATGATGATAGTGTACATGTCCAATATGATGATAGTGTACATGTCCAATATGATGATAGTGTACATGTCCAATATGATGATAGTGTACATGTCCAATATGATGATAGTGTACATGTCCAATATGATGATAGTGTACATGTCCAATATGATGATAGTGTACAATATGATGATAGTGTACATGTCCAATATGATGATAGTGTACATGTCCAATATGATGACAGTGTACATGTCCAATATGATGATAGTGTACATGTCCAATATGATGATAGTGTACATGTCCAATATGATGATAGTGTACATGTCCAATATGATGATAGTGTACATGTCCAATATGATGATAGTGTACATGTCCAATATGATGATAGTGTACATGTCCAATATGATGATAGTGTACATGTCCAATATGATGATAGTGTACATGTCCAATATGATGATAGTGTACATGTCCAATATGATGATAGTGTACATGTCCAATATGATGATAGTGTACATGTCCAATATGATGATAGTGTACATGTCCAATATGATGATAGTGTACATGTCCAATATGATGATAGTGTACATGTCCAATATGATGATAGTGTACATGTCCAATATGATGATAGTGTACATGTCCAATATGATGATAGTGTACATGTCCAATATGATGATAGTGTACATGTCCAATATGATGATAGTGTACATGTCCAATATGATGATAGTGTACAATATGATGATAGTGTACATGTCCAATATGATGATAGTGTACATGTCCAATATGATGACAGTGTACATGTCCAATATGATGATAGTGTACATGTCCAATATGATGATAGTGTACATGTCCAATATGATGATAGTGTACATGTCCAATATGATGATAGTGTACATGTCCAATATGATGATAGTGTACATGTCCAATATGATGATAGTGTACATGTCCAATATGATGATAGTGTACATGTCCAATATGATGATAGTGTACATGTCCGTGGCATCTGTATGCTAGCTTAGGTTGGCGGTTTTTAATGCGATAGAATAAGAGAAATCCACATTCAGGGAAGGTCGGCAAAAGTTGCAGGGTTTATGTTCATTTGAGGTTTGAATTTTAATTTGTAAGTACGCATTCAGTTTTGTAAGTGCGAACTTACACGTGTCTGTTTGTGGGCATGCATTTGATATGAGTTTTAAATGTTAATATATCTTTGCAACTTCGATTATTATTATTAGATTAAATATAGCCTTTGATATGCTGTCCTCACCAAATTAATTACATCAAATAAACCATTTCTAAAGTTTCATTTCTTTTTTTCTGTTTTCATAACATACATCAAAACCTAAATTTCATTCAAATAAGATAAGAAACCCGATTTTTCAATCGGTGTTATGAAATTTGTTTTTTGCTGAAAGTAACTTTATCTCTTTTACGCTTTTTTTTTCAAATGTAAAAAAACTTTTACAGCTGCAACAAATGTACCTAATTATATTGTAAAACTGCAATGGCTGCGGGACACGGCTCATTACTGGCTTAGTGTGGTCACATTCCGGTGATGTTATCATTCTGGCGGTAGATTATCTCAAGGCCGTTTCTCGACATAAACATGGACAAATTAATTCTGTCAAATAATTATATTCGAAAAACTTTAGTAATGTATGAAAACAACACAAGTGCACAAAACAATAACAAAGCTATTCACCTGTGAAACTCTGTCCTATGAGCAGAGCTTTTGTCTTTTGAGTAATAGGTCTGAGTTTGAATCCGAATGCAGTGGTCATGTTTCGCTGTTTCAGCGCAAGTTCTATGAGAAAGCTTTACAGCTTTCACACGAAATAAGACCCTGTTCTTTTATAACAAGGATTTGTTTCCGCTATATAAAATATGGATAGAGGAATAAAGTTATACGAGTACATGTAAAAACAAGGGCTTACAAAGTAACTTTAAAATAAATGAAAGCGTATTTGACGAACCGTAAAAGTGAAACTCGATATTTAGTTGATATTTTAGTCAACGTCTTCAGGAGACGCACTCTCTGTACGAGAGCTCACCCTCAGTCGTCGTACAGAGATCGTGTCTCTTTAAGGCGTTGGCTACGTTGCACTGAGGAACGTCGAGAATAATTTAAGTTCTCCCATAACGATTCTTCTAATATCCGAAAAGTTGAATTGCCTATTATTTGATTATTTTCATTTAACTGTGTAGTTATTAATAATAATAATATTAGGATGATTTATTTGGTGAGCGCTGTTTTTGTGTGTATCACACCTCAAGAGCCCTCTGCGAGCTTGGTCGTCGCTGTAGAAAGCGCCAATTCTCAAGCAAGACCCAGTTGTTGTAAGGTTGGATGGGCCTTTCAGTGACCGGTCTTTGGTAAAGGTTTATGAATTTTTCAACTCAGCGAAGAGCACATTCGAAATATAAATGGTATATTTTTTGTGCTCCGCCGGGGTCCGAATCCACAACCTTCCATTTACGAGTCCGAATTGTTGCTCCTGGACTACGGACCGATCCAAGATGCCAACGACTCGCGGTGTACCTGAGCGGTAACCCATCCAAGTACCTACTATCCGCGCCCAATGTTGCTTTTCTTCGGTGATCTATGGGAACCGGTGCTTTCAACATGGTAACGTCGTTGACTAACGTTGGTAACGTTGATTAAAATTGTAAATATTAACATTAAATTATATTTTTATTTATAAACATGCCAATTTGTGACCATTCCGTAGTCTAGTGGTTAGCAATGGTAAACGGAAGATCATGGGTTCGAATCTTGGCAGGGGACAAAAAAATACCATTTGCATATTTAAACATGCTGGGTTGAAAATTCATATGCTTTTACCAAAGACCGGTCACCAAAGGTCCATCCAGCTTTATATCAACTGGGTCTTGCTTTAGCGACGACCAAGCTTGCAGAGGGCTCTTGTTGTTTGATTCCCACAAAAATAATGCTCACCAAGTAAATCATCGTGATCATAATCCTGATTGAACGTAAATAGAGTTAAATTATTCAATATTATATACAAGATGTATGTAAATTTGATGAAATCCGAATGCATTAGATACAAGTAGACATCCCAACTTTCTACACCATATTGCGTAAATTATGAGGAAAGAACTTTCGTTTGACAATTTAAATATAAGTGATAATATTGGATTGCGAATAAATTTAATAATATGTGCACATGTGATTATGAGGTGGATTTCAATACTTTTATCTCATTTAATGATTTGATTTCATTAAAAAATATACATTTATATAGTTAATAGCTATTTCGAAATCGGAACAAAGCGCACTTAAGTAGTGTCGATGGCTAGATGGTTCGCGTTATTAAAAGCTCCAGAGAAAAGCTCTCGCGCGTCGCCCCGCGGCTCGCGCAGCAAGGACTCGGTCTGCTAATGTGATTGTGCAATGCGTGCGAGGACCGCGGCTAGGGTCCGCTCTGCTCCTAGGAGCAGCAGGCGCGCAGACGGAGCGAGGAGGTCTCAGCAGTCTGCACGAGATCCAAGGCTGAAGCGGCGACCTACATACGGCGCCGCGCCGGGTAGAATATCGGCGGAGTAGGTGCGCGCGGGCATTCACTGTCCTGCCGCACCGCCAGGTACTGTACACTGTACAGTGTACCCGCTAATATCGCAACTCCACCACCTCCTCCGCCGTATGCGACCCCGGGCCGCGTTCTCTCTCCTCGCAGCGCTCAATACACAGTCGGCCGCCGCTACAGACGCATCGCCTCGCCTGCGCACATGTGCACTCATCCCACGTACGTTCGCACACAGTTCCCTCCGACCGCACGATGAAAGTTACAGCGGGCGCCAGCTGGGAGATGTCACTTTCGCTTTCCGTCTCATCAGCTGCTCGTTGCGGCTACGAGCAGTGGCTTCCCGCAGTGATCTAACGCTTATCGTGAACTAATTACCATTCACACATCAAAACTAAAACTGAGAGTGTTTCTTACTTGTTCACACATTAGTAGGCAGTTTCGAAATATTAATTGTTGAGTTGCTAAATCAATATATAAATGGATTTCCTCTCTATCGCTTTAAGTTTTTTTTTTACATTTATAACAGTGAATCAAATAAACATTGATTCTATGATTTTTCTAAACTAAATGAACAGTGAGTTGTTATTTATTTCTATGTTTTTCTGCTTCTCTAATGTGTGTGTTTTGTTTACTTTCAGATAACATAATAAAGCTGTGATAATGAGGTGGAGTACATGTACTGTGGTTCTGGCCACCCTATTAGTGGTTCAGGCAGCCGCCTTCCCTAGAGAAAAAAGACAAGCCGCCCTCCAGGACAACGCAGACCTCACGCCCATCAACGTAAGTAAACTTTTCACCATTTGACAGTTGAATAGTGCGATGCGAAGTTTGCTCGTAGTGCGGGCTGAGGTACTTCTCCCTTCCAGTGCTCGATTGATAATGACAACCCTTCCACTAGCAAAACGAGTTTTCCCTGTTACTGACTCCTTGGTCTCTCTACCTCTTCGCTCAGCGTGGTCGCCTGGTACACCTAGATAAGCTGTTCGTTACTAGGCGTATCAACAATCCATTCAGGTTTTGAATGCATGTGTGCAGCTTGATATGCACTGCGAATACGAGTGCATTGAAAGGCGCTCTACGTGTAGCGTATAATATGTTGCACGTATCACTTACAACTCAATCCTTGGACTAAATCCAAAATATATAATACTTATTTTAAATGTGCACAATGTTTTAAATGTAATTTAATTCACGGAATGCCCGGTTTTGGCAGATTCAACAACAAAAGCTCATCCTACTTTAGGTACAAACCACTAAAATATATTCGCTTATAATGGAATACTGTAGGTACATTCAGTTTTTGTCACGTTCAATTGTAATGTACGATTATTTCGACTGTTAAACATTACTTTTGATATATTTCAGGATATTTTTTTCGCGTAGTCCAAGTCTTCTAACAAATAAAAATCTGAGTAATAAATCTAAGATACATAATATACGATATTTTAAGTTGAGCACAGATCTGACCACATCCACTGAATGCAAATGGTTCGAGTTTCATAACCGTGACTTGACCTTTTACAGAGTATCATTCGTTGTATTATTTTTTCCACTTTTGGGTGTATTGTCACGTAGGTACTCTGCTCGCGAGATGAATAAGAAGCATCTGTTTTGTTAGATAACACTTAGTGTGGTCGGTTAGCGACGCGGCGCGGCGGGTTCATCAGCTGCTGTGACTTAACATGATCTCCTTTCACTATCACTGACGGAGGAAAAGAAACGTGCATGAATGAATAATTCCATACATAATCACAGAATCAGATACACTTGTTATTTAATACTAAGATAATATGTAATTGTACATGGCTGTTATAATTATGAACGGCCAGTACAAGATAAAATACACAATCTGAATTGATTTATGTACCTACCATGAGAATTTACATTAAAACTCTGAAACTGAATGTACCCTGTACAGGTAATAGTATTATGTTATTTAGTTAACATACTTTGTGAAAGTTCATATTTAAAGTATGACAAGAAAAACTTTGTTTTAATTATTATTATTCTGTAAAAAGTGCTACCTGTTTCTCTTTACACATTTTGATGGCGGAGACTGAGATCAAAATATACTACTTTTTAAAAATATTTTTTCAATTTTAGTACTTTACTATATTTTAAGTCATAACAACTTCAATAAATTGACAATTTCGTCATGTTTTCACTTTTTGGCGTAAATTCAGCGTTCATTCGTTAATCAATTGCATGATGTATGGTGAAAGTGTTCAGAAAAATGTATTAAAATACGTGGGTTTACGGGTAAATGTATGAGAAAACCTTTGACATGTTTCATAATGGCGAATAGAAATATTTATGTTGTAATATCTTATTGGAAAACTCTTACAAAAATATATTTTCTCAACTCTAGCACGATATTTACAAGAATGACATGCTGGCAAATAAACTTAAGAGTCATTATTTATTTAAAAATACTTTTTTGGGGGCATAAAATAAAAAAAATACGCTTAAAAGAAGATATCATAAGGCATGAAAATTAAATAAAGAAGGAATACAAAAGTTGGAACAAAATCAGAGACAGCCATCAAATTATTCTTGAAAAATGATCAAATTGTAATAGTTGTAAACTTTCAAGGTTCTAAAATCTATATCTAAAGCTAAGCTGCAAAGATATACATCATTTAAGATTCATATTAAACGCATTCCCACAAGCAGACACGTAGAAGTTTGCGCTTACACATGCCGCATGTGAACCTTTAATATAAAAACCCAATCTCAAATGAACATAAGCCATGCAACTCTTGCCGACCTTTCCTGAAACAGGGGTCACATTGGCAAAGTGAACCATCTTTTACAGTATGGGTGGTCAGCCGCATACCAACCTATAAGTCAATGAATATAAGTTCAATGATTTGAACATAATATTCATTCAGCAAAATCAATGATTTGATTTTGCTGGTCGATAGTGCAGTTGATAGAATTATTTTGTTTCAAGCCAGAGGACGAACTCCACCCCAGTACCTAAGGGTGAAAAAAATCATTTTCCGTTTCAGTGTTTACTTCCAAACCTAAAATCAAAATGTCTACTCAACCTTCACATGAACCAACCCTACCGAGAGCTGGGAAACCCCTACTTCTAGTTATATGGTTGTCGTAAGTCCAGCTCCCTGTGAAAATAAATAGGTTCCATTAGCTGCGTGCCTTTGGGGTTATCGCGATAAGAAATTGCGTTAGATGTGCAGCATATTTACTTGCGTCTTTAAGGTTGCATTTATTTCTAACGTCAATTTTGAATTTCCATAGTGCACTGAACATTTTCATCGTTAAAGTGAATTGCATTGACATCACAATTCAAATTTACCTTAGATATTTTCTCATCGGAAACAGCTCCGCTGGCGTAGAAGCGAATTCCTTGCGGTTTGGTGCCTGCCCATGCGCCAACGTCTACTTGGTCTACTTGGTCTACTTGGTCTACTTGGTCTACTTGGTCTAACTGGCCTAACGATTAGCCGGGCCGTGTTTTTACGAACTAAATTATTACCTGTGTTTCGTAAGTGAATTCAAATAACGTAAGGTGAAGGTGGAGTTACGAAAACTGATTTTGGGAAATCACCTTCCATTAGAAAAATGCATTGAACATTACGTTGGTATTGAAGCATAATTGGTTTATGCTTGAAAACACATGATTTCGTATCTTAGTTAACTTCGATTACATCTAAAATACAAATTTATGGGATATTTCCGATAAAACATTCGTGAAATGTATTTGGTAGATATTTATCGTGGATTATTTTGCATGGAATATAGTTTTTTTTTTATTTCTTAAATATGCCAAAACCATAGCAGAACTACACCTCAAGCATAGCATGGATATTTTCAAACGTAAAAGGTTTTGAGATTATCCATTAATTGAACACGTATCATGATCATATTTTTTGACACTACAACAAAGGGTCTGATTCCATTAACCTGCTAACACTGTCTATCCATCTCTTTCCTTTTACAGTCTCACCCTCAAATCTCACGATAGTCCGCCCCTACTCCCTCCAGCCACCTTGTTCTGAGTCTTTCCACTGCCAAGTCCTTCTCGCTTGTGGAAGTGACTTTGTCATCAAAATCGCGTCTATTTTTTCCATAATGTGTCCTAAGTGATGCAATATGATGATTTTATTTGCGCATGAACTTCTTTGTAAAGTTCTGAGTTGAATGCCCTGTTTCTTAAAAATCTAGTAAAAAAAAATCTAATTTCCAAATACTGAAAAACTTCAAATATGAGTATAATTTAATATCTTAGAGCAGATTTATGAGCTTCTTTTTATGTAAGTACCTAGACTCAGTGGCGAAGGGTGCCATACAACTCGATTCCCATCGGTTTCCCTTTGAAAATAAGGCAAAAATGATAATAAAGTAGACTGCATGGTTTCAATGGGGAAAAAATACGTATTGTTTCTTTGGTTTTAAATATATTTTTTTACTTTGTGCCTACATTTTTTAACTACATCGTTGCCTCATTTGAAATGGGAAGCCGATGGGAATCGAGTTGTACGGCACCTTCGCCACTGGCACTACCTACTCAGTTCAGATTATCGGGTAATATTTTCAGTGAAATCTTATAGTGAAAAAATATTTAAAAAAAAAATTATAATGACGCGCATAGTATGATAACTGCAACGTATTATTCTGCGCAACTTCTTATACACGAAAACTTAAATACTTAACACTTATTCGGACAGATGAGTATTGAACCGAGTAATCACAGTATTATTTAATTTGATTGCCCCATAAGTTCGGAGTAGTGCCGGATAATGATCAGATTAGTATGTTAGTTTGCGGTCAGGATGGAGCTGACTTGGTAATGATGTCTTCAAGCGCCGATTGCAACACGCCGATGTTTCGCAAATCTCTCGGTCAATACCGCGCCGCGCCTGTGCATCTGAATTACCACTCGCCTACTTGCCACTTGCAGCTGACTTCTTCAAGACTGAGTGCATAAATCAAGGCCCAAACAGGCTGGTTTCAAGACATGACTATTGTGGCTTTTAAATAAATTGACATTTTTTTTTTGTTTTCCAAAAAATACAATCGTCGAGAAGAATGTAACGGAATTTTGAAACTTTTTTCTTATTAAGGAAAATGACTCTCTTGTATGAGACTAGGATCCTAATCAACAAAATGTTTCTTTGCCTTCTCTCAGAAACCTGGCCGTGTGACGTGATAATTTTTTCCATGTCAATTAATATGCGGACCTCATTCATCAACTTATTTATTTTCGCCTGGCCCGAAACATGTATTTACATTATTAATTAAGTAATCATTCACCAATTAAATAATAACTACCCAACATATTCTGTTGACTCACGATTAAAGTTATCGTCAAAAGGACTGATGGGATTCAAAATGGCACAGTTTGATTTCAAACCAACGAGAGTCAAATTAAAATTCTTCGTTCTTCTGCCATAGAGCCGACATATCGCTCAATGCTCGGCAATCTTATTAATGTGAGCGGTTCTTACAAGTATGAAAATACGAATTTGCAGACTCAAAAAACTAAGCAATGCGTACATTAGTCTGAAAGCTTTTAAATTTGTTTTTTTTTTTGCTGAGTATTCGATCATCTATAGAATGCTGAATAAAATTGTGGTTGTAAATTCAATTGTAAATGTAGGAAATGTCTTATTTCATTTATTGAAACGGCGTGAGAAAGTGTGTTGAATAATACGACATTATTTTAATGTCTTCTTATGAATCTCTCTACCTATAAATTATTAAACATTCCTTTTCATTTCATTAAATTTACCGACTATGTTGGAAATTCTCATGAACTTAAATGAGTTGCCATTGAACTCAAAATCATTGATAGAAGAATAAAAAATACTCAAAATGGCTAGAAACATTATTTCGACCGAATTTGATAAATTTAGAATGCTATATGTATTTTTTATTTACAAAGATTAACACTCGATTAGATCGAGATTTACTTTAACAAGGAGCTCGAAATAAAACTGTTTGTACCATCTTTAATCTAAATTGCAAATATAGATTGATATTTAAGGATCAAGTTTAATAGATGCCCACAAGCAGGCGCCATGTGAACATAAACTTTGCCACTTTAGCCGCCTTTCCCTGAAACTGGGGTGGCATTGGCAAAATTAAATCAAGTTTTATGGCATGGGGTTCAGCCTCATACCAAACTTATTGGTTAAAGAAAACAAAAATTTCGGAAAGTAATTACAAAACTTAAAATCAAATTCAAATTAAACTACTTGTATTAAATTTTAAAATGAATATGATTAGGTATAAAAACTAAATGGCGTTTAAAAAGTCCTCTTTTAAAATGAGCAAATAGAATTATTAAATCAATTCACAATCTCATCATTATTTAGGTTATTATAGAATATATACAATTTTAATATATTATTATATCATTATTTGTTAATTCATCAACAAGTGAAAAATTAAGAAAAGTCAAAAATCCAATGATTTTGAACAATTGGGTAAATATGTATGAGGTAGTATTACACATTTTAAGCGTTAAGTTAACAGCTGATTGGTACTTTGGTAGGTTTTTTATTGATTTTAGCTCCATTAACACCACTCATGTCCACACTCATAGATTGTATTATTATTTTTATCGAGTGAAAGTTGCTTCGGAACGTGTGGATAGAAGTTAGCATTGGCACAACGAGAATAGCAGACACTTTTATAAGGCTTTATATTGTATCCAAATCTGTACAAATATTTTATTTTATTTCATTGGTTTTTTATTTGATTTTAAAAAATGCATGACCTTCTGGGCAAGAACATTTCTGAATTATTTTGTTACTCTTGTTTTAAAAAAATCATATATTATCTATTAATATTATTTACAAAATGAAAGTCATTTTATTAAAAAAAAAATCTTGAAACGAGAAATACCCCTAGATTCCGGCTAGAATGAATCGTAAATTAAAATATTTTTTGTTTCTAATCAAAAAGTTTTGAATTGAAGACGGTTTCAAACAATTATTTTAAATATTACTAGGGGACAAACTAACACCTTCTATGTAATCTATAATCTGAGTAGAGGAGATTTAGTAACATTTAAAATTCATTAATTATATACACCGCATTCTCGGTTACACATGCTGCATGTGCATACAAAAGGAAACTTAAACACCTTATTAGCATTAACTTTGGATCTCTTACCGCCTTTCCATGAAACAGGACCATGGCAAGCGTGAGCCAATTTTACAGCATGGGTGTTTAACCTCATACCAACATATGTAAGGAATCCATGAAGGAAATTTTATATAGAAAATAATAAAATTAATATTATTTTTATTTAAACTTAGCTCTGCGCTAAGGCATGCTTGCAGAGATATATCTTGGATACATTTACGAATTATTCATTTGTTTACAAGCCATTTTTTTCTTATTATTTCGTATTAAAAATCAACACGCTAAACAATTATGCAGGTCAGGTCAAAACCCCTTAAACTAAATCGTGTGGCTCGCAACGTTACATCACCAATTTGATATTACCACTTCATTATACTGATTACAATTGCATTTTTAATTGGGTAGGTACTTGTGTAACCTTGGTTGATTTAACTATGAAATAATTAATCTGAGCTATTTTACATGTTTGAGGAATA
The DNA here is from genome assembly GCA_951799405.1 of Agapetus fuscipes. Lineage (NCBI taxonomy): Eukaryota > Metazoa > Arthropoda > Insecta > Trichoptera > Glossosomatidae > Agapetus > Agapetus fuscipes. The sequence goes on along the minus strand of OX637364.1, from coordinate 556,830 downwards.
ATGATGGTGTTTTAGTGTACTTTGTTTCCTATAATATTCCATACATTATCCGAAGGTTAACATTTCAGCTCCAATTTACATACCAAGTACACATATTTATTAATTACAGATCGTAGCTATACTATCAGACACACGCTAAATTTAAGAAAAATCTACGAAGATGTGGTTTTCAAGTAACTAATATCAATGAATTAAATCTTTTGAACAAATATATTAATTCCTAATGCAGTAAAATATTAAAAGAAACACTTATTAAAGCTGTTCCCACATTGCCACTGACAAAACGTGACCAATTCTCTCTTTCAAAGGGAAATTCTCCGTTGGTACAATAAAGGACGAGATCATAATATGGCGAATAAGATACAACTCTGAATAAAATGCGCTTCATTAAAACGTCGATGTGGTGCGGGCACTGAAAGTAAGAAAATTTAATTGCTACGTCACATACAGCAAATAGTTCATCAGAGCCAGGATAATGTAAGAGTGATGATGACGATATGCAACGCAACGCAACTAAGCTACACATAATAATAATAATAATAATAATAATAATAAACTTTATTGTACACCACAAATAAATTACATTAAAATTATAAACAAAAGAGACATATGTACAATGGGCGGTCTTATCGCACATGGCGATATCTTACAGACAACCTTAGGATGGACAAGATCTGCAAGCACAATGGTATGGGTAGTCCGTGGTATAACAATAATTATGGTAAAAAAATACTGTATAAATACATATATATATATATATATATATATTAATAATATATCAACATATACATATAGATACACACATAAAAATAAATACATAAATACATACACACACACATACATACATACATATATACATATAACTTAGCCATTACACTGATAGTAAGTGTTCCTTTAAAAGTTTCTTAAATATTGCCAGGGATTGTGCACATCTTATAGTTAATGGCAAGGCATTCCATAAACGAGTGGCATGAACTGTAAACGATTTTCCAAGGAAATTTGTGGAATGCGTTGGTATTTTCAATGTTAAAGTTTCTGATGACCGTAGGGATCTTAAATGTGTGTCATGGAGGAACTCAAAACGTTCTTTAAGATAGCGAGGCATAGAAGGATTGTACAGAATATTGTATAGAAGGTGAAGAATATGTGTATTCCGACGGAGACGTATAGGAAGCCATTTAAGCTTAGTACGAAACTCTGAAACATGATCATATTTGCGTAGACCAAATATAAATCTTATACAAAGATTTTGAAGTCGTTCAAGTTTATCAAGTTGGTCCTCGGTGAGATCAAGATAGCTGGCATCGGCGTAATCGACAATCGGAAGAAGGAGAGATTGTGCAAGCGCAGTTTTAGTGGAAATTGGCAGGAGATTGCGTAATCGTCTCAAAGACCCCACAGATGCAAAGACTTTGCGACTGACTTCCTGTACTTGAGGTACCCAGGACAAGGTTTTATCAATATATATCCCCAGGTTCTTTACTTTATCACCAATTGAAATGGTTGTGCCATCAAAAAGAATTGGGGGCAACTGCGCCCAGTCAATCTTCGAGATCATCCTAGGGCCGCCAACAGCAATAACCTGGGTTTTCAGAGGATTGACCTTAAGTCCGTACGCCTTGCTCCAATTATGTATTTCATCTAAATCAGTATTGATGACTTTGATAGCTTCTGCCAACTTATCTGGCGTAGCTTGAAAATAGATTTGGAGATCATCTGCATAAAGGTGGTAAGAAGAAATAAGTCGATTTGAAATTGTATTAATAAATACAGCAAAAAGTAAGGGAGATAAAACGCCACCCTGAGGCACGCCAGCAACCGTACTGCACCACGAGGAAAAGGTTTCATCAATATGAATCCGTTGTCGACGGCCAAACAGGTACGAATGAAACCAACTAATTGTCATTGGAGATATGTTAAGAGAGCGAAGTATTCCCAGGAGGATGTCAAAATCAACTGTATTAAAAGCGTTGCTGAAATCAAGTAAAGAAAGTAAAGTTATATTTCCACCCTGCATGGCTGACCTGATGTCGTCCGTAATATTGATCAGGGCTGTGACGGTACTGTGTCCAGGGCGAAAACCGGATTGAAAGGGGTTAAGAAGACTGTTTCTACAAAGGAAGGAGTTGAATTGGTCACAGGTAAGACGTTCAAGGACTTTGGAAAGGAATGGTAATATTGAAATAGGGCGATATTCCGTGAAGGTCGTGGGATTTGGCTTTTTTGGTAAAGGAATAATATAGGCTTCTTTCCAAGCAGTTGGAAAATGACCCATGGAAACAGAGGAGTTCAGGATGTGACAGATGACTGGTAAGATTTCGTCGAGGATGGGAAGGATCATATTACGGCTGACGCAGTCGCTACCAACTGCGTTTGACGTGATATTCATAATACACTTCTTAACATCAGAAGCGTCAAAAAGGCTAAAGACAAATTGTGAGTAACTAGGAGTTGGTAGAGATAAAAGATAATTTAAAGTATTTGCTTTTTCAGTCCTGTCACAGTTAGATGAAGAAGAAAAGTGTTGGTTAAGAAGATCAATGTTCAGATCATTTGAAATAGTATCTTGACGCACTTTGCCAACCCCCAATGTTCTAAGGAATTTCCAAACCTTTGTAGAATCACCGTTTACCACAGAGTTATGGATATGTTGGCGTTGTGCATTTCTACACACCTTATTGCGGAGATTCCGGATAGCTACGTAGTTATCCCAGTTTGTATCTGTTGGACGACACTTGTACTTAGTTTTAGTTTTTGACGTTTTGAACATTAATTCTTTTATTTCCTCTGTTATCCAGGGTGCCGGAAGATGTTTTATTTTAATTTTGCGTATTGGAGCATGTACGTCATATAATTGAACAAGATTTGAGGTAAAAAGGTTGACTTTGTCATCAACTGATTCCGAGGAGAACAATGGACCCCAGTCAATGCTGCCGGCATCTCCACGAAGATTCTCAAGGTTCATTCCACCAAAATTACGTTGCAGAAGTATTTTCGACTTGGCCTTAGGAGGACGTATTTTGTATGAAAGATAAATTAAATCATGATATGAAAACTCGTCTGCAGAACATTGACCGTGTTTAGCAACGTGTTCACAAGAGGAAACAATTATGAGATCAAGTAGCGAAGGAACTGATTTAGGAAAATTATGTGTGGCGTTAAGTGAAAGAATGGACATGTTCTTAGATTCAACAATAGAAAGAAGAGAAGAGGCACGTGAATCGTTTTTGAGAAGGCAGGTGTTGAAATCACCCATAATGATAGTATGGTTGTAAGACGGACTTAGAGTTTCTAGAATATTTTCAAAGGAAGAGAAGAAATTTATGCGTAAAGATGGACAATAATAAACGCCAAGTAAGAGTTTTGTGTGCTGGAGCTCAATCTCTATAAACAGATGCTCGCCACCATTCGATGGTGGTGGCTGTGTCGACATACTTATAACTGAGAAAGGAATATGTGTACGAAGATATATGGCAACACCGCCCCCACCACCAGCCACACGATCATTTCTTATGAGATTGAAACCAGGAAGAGAGTAGGATATTGAGGGAAGACATGGCTTAAGCCATGACTCGGATATAAGAATAGCATGAATATTCTTACAGTCAAAGGTTGTCAGCAAATAGGAGAAGTGGGCCGGAATACTTTGGGCATTAATATGAACAACATTAAAATTCCCAGATACATCAGAAAACTGAGAATTTATTGTTTCAGCAAGAGAGGGAACGCTCACAAAACTATCATTATCACCTTGAGCTGTTAAAAAACTGTCATCATCACTATTACTATAATCAAATTCTGACATTGAGTTATAATATGAATATAATAATATATTACGAATTAATATACAATGTAATACAAATTAAAAATAAATAAATAAAAAATAATAACAATAACAAAAATAACTATAAAACAAAAGTGAAAAAGACAATTTAGAATAATTAAAGCCAAACAAAAAAAAAAAAATTGTCCACCCGCCAGTTGAGTGTTTACAGTGTATACTTGTTCATAAGAAAGAGAAAAAGAAGAGAAAAAAAAACACAATAAAAAATATGAACTACTTAAGGATATAATATATACAACAAATACCTACTTATGGGCCGGGGTAATTAGCTGGTAGCAGGGACAGAATTTTTAAAGAAATAGATTGCCAGTAAAAATATATAGGTATATAATAATAAGTGTTTTAATTATGTTGATGATATCAGTACGTATATCAGAGAGGGGAAAGGAGCACAACATTAATTAACACAACACATTGACAGATACTTATTCCCAATGTGTTCCCAATTCCCACACTAAGCTAACCTGACACTGGTGTCCCTGCTCTCCGCGAGAATTCGCCACAAAGAAGAAAGATACTTATTTGACAGTATTATCAGCGTAAAAACAACAATTCAGACCTTCTTGGCAGCACGCCGAGGTCTCGAAGAAGCAGTCCTTACCGCGTCCGCTGTCATGGGAGCATCCACCGGCACGATGTTGCTCATATCGCCGTTGGAGGCGACACGATGCCGCGCTCCATCAGCCCCCAGTACGTACACGCAGCCGTCCCTAGTCCAGCACTGGCTGACGCCAAACCTCTCTCGTGCTGCCATGAAAGTGTTGTGCCGTGATTTAGTGAGGAATTCTGACAGTGTTATGCCAGACCCCTTCAGCTTAGTTTTTGAAAGCCAGATGGAGTCCCGAACCACCACACTCTGGAGTTTGATCACTATTGGCCTGGTTTTATGACTGGAACCCTCACGCCCCATACGGTGACACCGCCTGATGTCACTCACTGTGAAATCCGTCATCTTCAGTTTGTCTCGGATGACGTCTGCGACAACCTGCGCTGTCTCCTCTCTTTTATGTTCTGTGACACCATGCAGCAGCAGCATCTTACGTCGTCCCCTCATCTCAAGACGATCAAAGTCCAACGCAAGCATCTCCACTTGCTTTTGAAGATTCTGAAGTGCCTGCAGTGTAAACATCTTAAAGGCAGCGAAGTCAGCAGCCAGATTATTGGAAGTGGTAGATTTATCTGGGGCTTTCTGCAGCTCGGCTTCAAACACAGACATCCTTTGATGAAACATCTCCATCATACTAGTGAGTGTATCCTTCATAGCTTCCATAATGGTATGGTATGTCAATATAATAGTAAAAATAAACACTCAACTGATAGGAATGTACTTAACTTTGAGTTAAAAACATAAAAACGTATAGTGTAATTTCTTGCCGCGTTATCCCCGAAGGGGTCGCATGTGGCGATTTGTACCTATTTATTTTTACAGATAAGGGGGCCGGCCTTACGCCAACCACTTCAGTTGAAGTGCCATAAAAACATATAGTGTAATTTCTTGCCGCGTTATCCCCGAAGGGGTCGCATGTGGCGATTTGTACCTATTTATTTTTACAGATAAGGGGGCCGGCCTTACGCCAACCACTTCAGTTGAAGTGGGGGTTTCCCAGCTTCCGAAAGAGAGCTGGTACTCATTTCTTGTGAAGGCTGAGTAAACCTTGCCCGTATTCTATTTTGGGGTTTGAAATAAACACCGAAACGGGTAATCATTTCTGACACCCTCGGTGGTATTCGAACCCGAGCTTACGGCATGGAATGCAAGCACTCTTTTAACTGAGCTATCGACCGGACTCTCACGATATGGATAAATATAATCATGGCATATAGAATTATGTATTTAGTAGACTCTATCACAAGACATTTTATAGACTGCGAGATTTTTTCACAGTCGTACAATATACATGAATGCCTTGGTTTGATAATTCTGTAGGCTGAATGAACAGAATACCTGAACCTCAAATAAACGTAGGCTCTGAAACTTTTAAATATAAATCAAATCCTCAATCAAATTTAAATGCGTATCCGTTTTACATTAACATTGTAGTGTGTCTTAAAATATACTCAGGGATTATAGCAAACGTAAAATATATTTATATTGTACTGCTCACATTGTTTTTTTTAATTTGGACTTATTTATCATATAACCTTGATTGTTAAGCCTTTAGTCATAAATTAATCGTCCAAAAAGGATGTTTACAAAAAATGTTAAGATATTAAATTTAATATTTTGTAGGTCGGTTCACACTGCAGTTTATTATAATATTACCTGCCCTTCAATTAAAAATGAAGTGCCATTTTCTACTAATTAAATTGGCGCTATTTGCGCTATTTCTATTTTTTCATTCTTGAACTTTACTTTATTCCACTTTTAATGGCTTCACTTTTAATTGTTTGTTTGTCATTTTAGTTTTTTATCATCTTAAGTTTTAGTAATTTCCCAAAAATAATTGGAAAGAAATGCACAGATTTTGCAAAAAAATAACAATAAGTCATTTCATTCATCTACAAGAAATATAAATAAAATAATCCGTAGTTCTTATATATTTTTAGTCAATAAATATGCTAAAATACAAGTGTTATTATAATAAGAGATGTAATTTTTTTTTTTCATTTTAAAACTAGGAGTTGCTTACTTTTTAACCGGTTGCATTGGAAATAATAAAGAAAAAATTGATAAATTTAATAAAACCAGTTTTATTTTTATGCAATTTATCAATTTAGCACGCCTGATTATGTTATTTCCAACAATGCAATATTTGTTACAATACTGTACAATGCAAAACCAGTTGTTATCATTGAATAACAATAATTATGTTACACGGAAACGTTAATTTCTATAACGAAAATACTCGTATTTAACTGTTACTGAGTCAAAGTATTAGATATTGAATTTTATATTATAACAAAAATTGGGTATTTTTTGTGCAGGTATACCATGCTTAAAAGGAGTACGAGTACATTAAAATTTTATATCCTCTGTAAGATACACTTTTAATGATGTTAATTTTAAAAATCCACTGACTGAGATGATACATGTTTTGCAATTTTATTAAATTAAATTTAAATTAAGTTTGACAATGTAAACACGGTAGAACTTAAAACTTTTGAATCTTGTATGCCTTACATTACCAGAGTTCACTTCCTCAAGACAGTTTGGTTCACTTAGCACAGATGACTTGACCGATAAGTTTTAGGCCAGAGTGGAAGTCTCATCCCCACGGTAATTCTTACCAAACGAATATCGCTAATATTTGTATTAAGACTTGTCAGCTGTTCACTTGCGGTCATCTTGGAATGGCAGATCTTCATACAAATATTACCGATATTCGGCAGGTAAGAATTATCGTGGGGATGAGACTTCCAGCCCTGGTTTTTCAACGTTAGTACATATATGTGACTTAAAGTCAAAAAAATAGACGCACACGATCCTTATACTTCGTCCTTTTCATATTTGATATGATTCCTTGACTTATAGCTTGGTATGCGGCCGAACACCCATACTTTAAAAATAGTTTCCCCTATTTCAGGGAAGGTCGGAAAAGTTGCAGGGCTTTGGTTCATTTGATGTTTGGATTTTAATTTGTAAGTATGCATGCAGCATTTGTATGCAATAACTTACACGTGCCTGTTTGTGGGCATGAATTAAAATATATTTTAAATGTTTATATATGTATCTTTACAACTTAGCTTATAGATACATACTTAAATAGTTGAAGCCACATACTCTTAGGCCCTGTATTTTCAGCGTTAGCTCATGTGACTTTAAACTGATAAAAAAAACTACCCGTAAGGTTGACGCGTCCTTTTTATTTAGTATAAAGTCGCAATGCTAACGTTGAAAATACCGGGACTAAAGGGCGTAATTAGACATTTAAAAAAAAGGCTATAAAATAAATGAATATTTAAAATGGCGATTCGTAGTTTCAATCATCATGAATGTATTATTTTTAAGTGCTCAGATATCGAATAAAATATCGGCAGTTAAATAATTTTTAAGTGTTGCAAGGTGACCAGCTTCTCCATGTAGGTTAGGCGGAGAGCTGTGTAGTTGTGTGAGTGAATGGTCAAATAAATACCAAACTATCTGTTCGAACTATCACATTTAAAAATGCAATGTTCTTGTACGTATGTACCGACATAGGAGCATGAAGCTTATCATTAAAAAAATACGATGAAACTCGTGAAATTTACAAATTATCTAATATTTAATTGACTCATAGGTTCGCTTAAGACTTACCACTCAAACTGTAACAACTGCTTCATTTTGCCAATGTCACCCCTGTTTCGAGAAAGGGTTAAACGTGAGTTTCAAGGTGTATATTGATTTAAAAATTGAGGTTTTATTTTATAAGTAAATGAGTACGCACAAATTAGCATATGTCTGATTGTGGGCATGCATTGAATAAGAATCTTGAATGTTATATTTTCGGTACTTAAATTTAAAATTTCCTAAATTTATTTTATCCAAATTATTTATTTACGTATGGTTGAATAAATCATTTGAAAATAACTTGCGTAAAAACAAAACTACTTTTATGGAATAATTATGCAATATTTGATTTCTCTTAAGTTTTGTTGAAGTAAACAATCCACATGTGTTGTTTTATCAAATGCCACCAGCGGCTCTAAAACCCTTTTGCTTACAAGTTTATTTATTATCTTTTATCAAAGATACGACGTTAAATCAACTAAATAAAAAATTACGGAAAATTGATTGATATTTATTGTTCTGCGAATCGGATAATTAGCACAAGGTTAATCTTACATAGTTAAGGTTAATCTTACATAGTTAAGGATAATCTCACATAGTTAAGGATAATCTCACATAGTTAAGGATAATCTCACATAGTTAAGGATAATCTCACATAGTTAAGGATAATCTCACATAGTTAAGGATAATCTCACATAGTTAAGGATAATCTCACATAGTTAAGGATAATCTTACCCATGTGCCCAATTAAACACTATCTATTATACATACAATATACATATATAAAATAAACAATATAGTTTTTAAATAATATTTATTTATTAAATTGAAAGATTCAAATCAAAACACTGTTTTGTATTTTCACGATTAAAATCATTTATTATTTAATTTTACAAATGTTTTCGATAATATATCATCGTCAGGTATACAAAAAAAATATAGTTTTTTAACAAGCTGCATAAACAAGACCTTGGCTGCTCACATAAATTTAAAAGACAAAAATAATTGGCGTCCCACAGCCTGATTGCGGATAAAAGCTCTTTTATTATTGATTGTCACAGATCCATGTAACCACTTAGACCTGTGACATTTGCATGCCGAGAAAAATAAAATTTAGAAAAAAAAGCAACCGCTCCGAGTTCATTTTTATAGTAGGTACTTACATAGATGATTATACTTATATAGACGAATTGGAAAAAATAAAAAAAGAATATTCGATTTATGAACTCGGCACAAAATTTAAAAATATGGATTGTTTTCGTCGGTAAAACGTCACAGGTGTGGGAGTGTGGCTAGGGTCCTCGGCAACCAATAACAAAATACATCCTAGTTTTCATTTTCCTTAGCAACCCGATCGTTTGATGGCACAATTTTTTGCCTATGGAATTTGCTCCATGGGATTTATAAGTATCTGTCCAATATGTAATTTACCACTTCGGATACAAAGATATGTTAATTTTAGATACTTACCGTAAGAATCGGATGTTACATAAACATGAGATACTTAGTAATGAATGAATAAAAAATAAATAAGTTGGAGTTTGTTGGTCACTATTTCTTTAAATATATTTTTAAAAAATCATAAAAAAATAAACTCGTAATGTCATAACAATCAAGCTGTTTACATATTCATGAGTCCAAAAGTTGTCTGAAGAAAAAAATGTGTAGAGGTGTTGTTATATCACAGTCCGCACAGTTCGTTGGCATTTCATCGCATAAGAAAGTAAAGACTATAAAATATCATATTATTAATGCACTGAATGAAAGTCCACAGGTCTCGAGTCGTGATTCTTGTTACTCTTGATTATTTCTTAAATCTTTTTTTAATCTAGATGGATTAATAAATATCTGGCAAAATATCTTTTCAACTTGTGTTTGCTCCTTGACCGGTCTTAGTGTAGGGATTACTGCTGACTCGACATCGGCAAACCGGTCAAAAAGGTTCATTCAGCCTTACAGCAACTGGGTTTTGCTTGCAGAATAGCGACAAACAAGCATTTAGAGGTGTGATTCACATAAAATAACGCTCACCAACGTAACCAAAATTAGAAAACAGGTGGGAAGGAAAATCGCAAAAAAGTAATATTAGGAATATTTTCATTTAGACTGCTACTTTAAATTGGACACAAAAACTATAAAGAGGATTTTTTTATAAGTTAAGTACTGTTCATTATTCAACAAGGGTTGGTTGTTTTGCGTTGGTAGCTTGCAGGAGCTTACACTGAAGTTTAAAAAAAAAATCATCATCGTTTAGTATAAATTCGCTACGCAAAGTTTTAAACACCCGGGCCCAAGTAATCGATGTACCATCGGTCATGTAGGTAAAGAGGAAGATGTCAGTGAGATGTGATAGGAAGGAATATGGTAAGTAAAAAATTACGGACCCTTCAGTTCACTGGAGTATTTAAAAAAACAACTTACAATCCTTCTCACTCAAAGGTGATCAATAAAAAGACAAATTATAACAGTAATAATAAAAAGCCCCGTCACACGTCACGACAAGGCTATATTGTGAGCAGTTTAAATACTACATTACACGGAAGCAGTTTTGTTTCAATAATTTATGAGGCGGTCGAGTCTAATTTTCGTTAGGCGCGCTGCTTTTCCACATTTTCACTTCTGTGTGAACAACGCCAGGAAATGGAAAACTCTTTAACACCACAATATTACCATAAAGTACAGGCTGTACTTCAAAATAATGTAATCGTACTTAATTGATGCAAAATTCTAGAAACAACTTTATAATCTGTATTTTTTGCTCCAAAGAATGATGAAAGAAGCAGATGCTTCTTTCATCATTTTTCATCATTCCGTATATTCCGTATATAATCTTAGTGACCAAGATACATTTCAACATTTTTAAGATATTTAATGTACGCCAACAATCAGATGCATTCTATTCAATGATACGACAATCATATAAATCCATGTAAGTAGAACAAAATAATAAATTTACAACCATGTCTTTTGGATATTGAAAACAAATTAGTTTCGTTTTCGATTTTCAATTCAATAAGTTTGAATTAAAGTATTTTTGCCTTTCAGTAAGTTGCACGATTAAAAGTTTGAGTAGCGTCGGTGCAGATATTCAAATGATAACGCAAATCGTAGGAAATGATTTCTAAACTTGATTGGATTGGGAGCCATAGCTCTATTTCCTCTGCCGCTCTGAGAGAGCTTGTTCTGTGCAAGTTTTCACATTGTGATTTGTAACATCTCTTCCTGACTGGCGGTTACGCCCCCGCCTCTAACGCATTATCGTGCGAACATCTTTGTACACATTTGCACATTATATGCGCATAAGTTGCAATCGCGGAATCATGTTATCGCAGAAATTACAATATCCCGCCTTCCGCCGTTTCATTATAGTGCACTTTCAACTTCATTCGTGACACGACAAACTGGAGTAGGTCCTGGCGTCCTTCATCTAATCTGATCTAAGTTGCAAAGATACCTATGTTGTATTGGGGATTCACATTATATGCATTCTCACAAGCAGACACGTACAATTAGTTTGCGCTTGCACATTCCGTATGTGAATCTACAGCATAAAAACCCAAATCTCAAATAGACATAGTACACCTTGCAACTCTTGCCGTCCTTTCTTGAAACAGGGGGGGACATTGCCAAAGTGAACCACCTTCTACAGCATGTGTGATCAGCCGCATACCAACCATCAATGGCTGATAATTTGGTCTCCTATCGTCTAACCACATTTCTGTGGATCTGTTCCCTGCAACACGTCCTTCAGGGTATTCGTACATGCGCCTGCTTAACAATCTGTTATTCATAGACACATCGGTGTCGTGTAAGCTGTCGAAGTTTCCTCTTGAGGCAGCTACGAGTAGAAAATATCACAATTAATTGTTAAGCCGAGTAGTCCATACCTATTTTGGAAATAAAACAGCGCCAGTTAGATTGCCGTCTGGGTCTGCTTGATGAAAGTTTTGATCCTGAGTAACAAGTGTGGTGGAGTTATTGTGATTAAGTAATTCATTACAAAATACTGATACATTATTGATTGATGATTCTGGTCTGGCTGAAATTATTTGGTGAATTGCCATCCTTGTAACGACTTCATTCATTTCGCCCTCTATTTTAGTTAAATTATTAACCTTTATATTATACTAGCCTGCCTAATCGTGCTGCGCACGATTACGGCATTCTAGTTTAAAGTCCGGCTTCGCCAGCACACTTTACCCCTGCTCTGATTAATACTGTTGTATTTATGTTTTTCAGGATGAGAATGCGGGCGCTGAGAGTGAGAGGGACAGGCGACAATTAGAGGGAGTCGAGCAAGCCAAGTGGGGCGCTAAGAACGCTCTACTCGGCTTCGTTTTTGGGGTAAATCTAAATGTTAACTCCCCCTACCTACTAACCTCAGTTTAAAACAGGCTCCTACTGAAGCTCCATTGAAGCAAACACACAGAATAAATAGTCTTATGAAAATAAACCTACTCAGAAAAATGATTCTACATAAAACAATGCTGTCAATTTCAGAAAAAAATATTAAAAAGTTTCACACTTACCTTTGTTGTTTACGTTTGCTTCTATGAAGAGCTCGTCCCTGATTTAAGCTTTATTTTAGTTCTTTGTTTTTCTCACTAACATTCTACGTAATGACAGAGCTCTCTATCTTATCTTGCACGGTCAAAACTAATTTTTAGAATCAGAAAAAGCCGAATAAGTGAAAAATTATGCATAAAAATAGGCAGGTACGTTTAAAATTGATTTTTCTTATTTGAATTAATTTTTAGTACCTCCCTATTTCTCAATGATTCACAATAATGAAATATTTTTAATGTGAAGTATTTTTTAAATACAGCATGTACGAAACAATTTTCAGACCAACTCATCTAATTAGATTTAAGATGAAAATAAAGTATCAAAATGATAGAGCACAGTAGCTGTAAAACAAATACAAATATACTACCATGCAACATTCAATGCGAATGCAACTCACTCAAATTGAGTATAAAAGTTAAATCGCTATTAAATGTTAAAATACTCAGTTCTCATGATACCAATTCCCCACAGTAACTAAAAGAATTGCATGATTCTTTCGCTGAGTTTAAATTTTAGCAATTAAGGCTGCATGACCCAATATATGTATGTATATAATTAAGATAATTCTCACAATTCAAGGCTTCAAAATACTTTAAAAAATCATTATTGTAACATTATGAGCCATTTTTTCAATTATCGTAGAAGAAATATGTCATTGGATTTAATCTGAAATTACGGTCATTTGACATTATTTACTAGTTAAAATGGATTAAAAATACGAATAGATTAGATGAATATTTACTGGAGAACTTACTTTACCTTCGGCGTTTCGTCGATGTCGAAACCAATTTCTATTGCTATTGCTATTTTATAAACAAGTATGAACCTGATCACCGCACAACAAGGGCGCTTTCTAAGGAAGTTGGTTCCTATACGAACAAAACGTAGAGGATACAGGAATGTCTTTAGTAACAGTCGTCCAATATCCGTATTTTTAGTTCACCTTTAACTATTTCTAGACATGTTGAGCAACCGTAAACAATATTTCCACACTGTTTTCTGCCCGTTGAAACATTGGCTCTTAATGACTTTATAATATGAATACTCAGTGGTACATTTTGCCGGTGTAGAAAATCAACCAGCTGATCGACAGCAAGACCCGGCTCGTCAACCAGCTGGACAAGCAAAACATCGAGAAGAACAAGCAGTACGGGATAGAAGCTCCTCACGAGGGCGCGGGCGGAGGCCTGGGCGGGGTCTTCTCGTCCATCGTGGGCCCCAAGCTGCAGCTGCTGGGCCCCAAGCTCAACCTCATCACCGGCGCCCTGGGCAGCTTCAGTGGAGGCTCTTCCTCTTCCTCTAGTGGAGGCTCCGGGGGCGGCTCCGGGGGCGGCTCTGGGCTGGGCAGCCTGCTCAGCATCTTCTCCAGCCTCTCAGGATCCAGTTCTGGAGGAGGCGGCGGTGGTAGTCTCACTGTTTCTGATAGTAACTCTTCCAGCTCTGAAGAGGACGAGGATGAAGATTAGGCACTTGTCCTAATAAAACAGGCAATCTACTTCCATATGAGAGGACTGAAATAATGAGCCACTTACGTCGTGATTAATTTCCAAACCAATTCATTCCATATTAGGGCAATATTATTAAGATTCCTCAGCGTCAAAATGTACTTACTCTAATGGATTTGAAGGACATGCTTTTCATGCTCATTTTAATTTATTGGATTTACACAAAGAGACATTCATACTTCTGGTCCATAAAAAACTAGTTTCATATTAACGGAAGAATTGATTTTATTGTTAAATGAAGTTTTTAACATTGTAGATTGCCTGTGTTTTATCAAAGTTCTTTGATTAAAAAATATTTCATGAGGAATGTTTTGTTGAGTCAAGAAGAAAAGTTTCACCTAAAAAATACGGTTTTCAGCATTTTAAAATCTCATAATATCTACTTCTATATGATTTGCCGTCATGAGGTATGTAAGTAATAACTATATTTTTCAACTGCTTTTACATCTTGCCTTGCTCTTTATACTCTTAAACTTTGTAAATCTTTGAATTATAGTAAGTGTATATAAAATATAAACATACCAGCAGCTATTTTCCAAACTGTTTAATTCGAGAAAAACATATTAAAATGAGAATCCACGTGATTCCTTTTCCCTTTACTTCAGTCAGTCGATATTTTTGAGATTGGAAATGTTGCTAACTGTTTACTTGATACCGAATTCAAAATCATCCCTCCCACCATCTGACTATAAAAGGGAAGTAATGACATTTTTATTTACTTATAAATAGTTTTACATTAAAAAGACCTGAATTTGAAACAAATTCTTACAAAAAATTACACTTCCCAAGCTTTTTAGTAAATAAATATTATGAAACTAACATCCTTTGCATCCTGATTTTCACTTTAGCCATCACAAATATATCTTTGTATTTTTCCGATAGTTATAAATATGCTGCGAAGGCCCAAACAAATCAATTTGTTTTTATGACGATGTCATTTATTGAACATCAGAAAAAACTGGATTTTCTTACGAAATTTTAATATTTTGATCCTCTTTTTTTTTAAATACAACCAATAATGTTTTCCAATAAATCGTAGCGGATTTTTTTTAATCGAAAAAAAATAATTTCAATTTATAGTTTATTGAAAACATGCATCTGCATATTATAAACCTCATTTTTAGATTTTTTTTTTGTAACTGTTTTTGTCTTGAGTGGTTCCAATTTTAAATTAAGCAATACTCAATAACGAAGCTTTTTGTTGTCTTCAATAGATGAGGCGGGCATTCAAGTGCACTGATTAATTTGAGCTTTGGCGTCCTTTTGTTGTATAATAAGATAAACACATTAATGTTAAAACGAGACGTGAATATTTCACCTGTGCCATACACGAAATTTCCCAGTTACCGAATAAAGACCTACTAACATTTCACGCCTAAAAGTACAACAATGTTTTATAACTTAAGTCTTCACGCAAGTCATTACTTCCCTTAAAATCTATTTATCGTGTACATAATTTCAAACGCTATTATTCCACCAACGCTTCCATACATTTTATAATTTCTAATTACACATTATGTCTATTGTAAATACAATATGATTCACCAGAAGTGAACCGTCACGTCGTAGAGATACCATGTTTTGTATTATAAAATGCCACTATACATATTATATTTTAATACTCTTGTCTTTTGTAAATACTCATATAATTTGCATTTCTATTTATTCCCTGAAAATAAAAATCCGCTGAAGATCTTCTGAAGGGCACGTGAACCTACATGCTTTTGTTTTCAAATAGAATGGTTTATTAATTTTGTACATTATTTTTTATTTATACTTTAAAAACTTGAGTTTCTTCAGTTAGCGGTAACTGTGAGTAACACTATTTTTACATTTTGAATACGATGACATTTCAAACCATAAGGAATTATGAAATCTTGTAAAGCTAAAGAATATTTAATAGGAAAATCAGCATTTCCTCTATTAACTCACACAGTTGTCTAAACAATTAACTCAAGTTTTACTTGGCTTTTTTTTACTATTACTATTGTTTTTATAGGACTTTTCAACATTTTTCTTCGTAGTTATTAATTATTGTCAAATATTCCATCGCTGTACAAAATGATTATTGTATATATCTACTCGTTTATTTTACTGGGTATGTATGTAATACTATTTTGTGATGTTTACCCGCAGGGTATTAAATAAATTATTTAAAAATATATAATTGCTTTCTTTTACTTCTTATGTTTCCTCTCTTCCCAACTTGTCATTGATTTTATCTTTCTTTCAACTTTACTCCTTTTCCATAGAGTTGTAGTATTGTATTAGTGTCCTAGTGATAATTACAGTAGTAGTATTATTAGTATATTAGTAGTGCGTAGTTAGCGTATCTATTGTAGTATTTATTAGTCTCTGGCTTTTGGGGGAGTTACGTTTCCATATAATTCAATAACATGGCTTTTTCTGAACTAAAATTAAAAGCCACATTGATTTTATAACTTCTTTCTCCTTTGCCTTGCAAAGTGAAATATTAAATATTTAATTTATTTATTCATTTTGCCTTTTGTAATGGAAAGTAAGGGCTCTTTTAAAAAGCTGATGGAATAAACTTTCCTAATGTTTATTATACCACCTGGTATCAACACTCATGTTGAATACAAGAGTAAGCTCCAATCATTGAGCAATCGACTGCAACTCATAAAGAATGCATTTAAATTAATGTAAAAAAATAAGAATGAATACGCCAGCTTACATGAGTAGGTATATGAATAAAACAAAAGCTTTGTGTGTGTAGACATAAAAGTAACGTTGACCTATATACTATGTATGGTATAATTTATCTGTATTGAGAATATTTTTTTAAAGGCCTAACGACATGTCATATACGAGTTGGGTGACATCATTTCTGTATCAAATAATCAATAACTTTACATTCATCTGCTAATTGAAAAATTGACTCTTATTCAAAACCTATTAGTAAACTTTTAAAGTAGAAATGTAAGTTTTCCCTCATATATTAAGCTATGTATGTGTTTTTAGAGCGGCATTTTCCCATGGTTGACTGGAAAAAGGTGAAGAATATGGTGGTTTTATTTAATCAACTAGTCAAGTTATCTTAAAACCGCAATCTAAAGTAATCTGCTTTCTTTACATAATGGATAGGAGGTTTTTGAAATAAGCTATATTGTACACTTCTTTACATTACATAATTATTTATCTGTAGCATTCTCGTTGAAAAAAATACTTAGTTTCTGATTAACAAATAACGCTAATCTCACAATAAACTGTTTTAACCTGTATATACCTACGTAGTTTACAATGCTTGTATTTAAAAGGTGATTTTTCCTGGAGACTAAATAGCTCTCCAAATAACTAAGAATGTAGAACTCTTAGATGAAGAGCCTCTTGGTAAGACATTTTATAATTCTAATAGCCTATTCTAATTGTCGCTATTTGCCATAATATCTTTCAGAGTAGTTGAAGTTCTAATGTTGGCCATCTACTTGAGTGATATGAAAGGTGATTCAAAGTATACACTATATTTAAAATAAAATATTTTTTTCTTAAACGTAGTTTAATTTTCACAATAATATTTTATATCTCGAGCACTTTCGACCGTCAATACTCAGGTCATTATCAAGATTCATTATATTATTGTGAAAATTAAACTACGTTTAAGAAAAAAATATTTTATTTTCAATAAAATGAATTTTCACTGTGTGAATAGGTACACAAACCCTACAAAATCTTATACACTATATTGTAAACATATTGAAGCCACTTCATTTAAACAACGCTTTTATGTCAGCAGGACAATAGAATGGTAACATTTTGAAAATAATTTATTTTGTTAGATAGATAACACACCTCATTCTATATGTAATACTCCAATGGCGAACTGTTGCTAAATTTTTTCTTTAGATAAGCAGTAACTCTAAATTTAGTATGAAACGTCTAGAGAAGCTTAATTATTTTTTCAAACAAAATCTAGAAATAATTATCTCTGCAGCTTTATTAATAAAAAAAAAAATACGTTTGTCGGTTATTATGAGGCTGGCCACCTATACTGTAAGAAATGCTTCACTTTGTCAATGACATCTCTGTTTCAAGGAAGGTCGGAAAAAGGTGCAGAATTTATGTTTAGTCGAGGTTTGGATTTTAATTTGTAAGTAGGTACACTACACATGCAGCATTTGTAAGCGAGGCATTTGTGGGCATGCATTTAATATGAATTTTGAATGTCATTATATCTTTGCAGCTGAGATTATAGATAGATAGATAGGTGCTTAGCGCTGGGATTATTTTTGCTACTGAAAAATTTTGTTTTTTTTTATTAACAAGAAATGCCAGTGTCATTCATGTAATATTGTGTTGATATCTGATTGTGTGGATAGAGCGCATAGACTTCGGCATTTGCACGTGTGAGTAGATGACCTGCCTGGGTAGAGGTGCCGGCTTTTGCAACTCCTCCATGGCTTCGCGTTTTGCGACATCACACGATTATTGTAACTGATTGCCTCCACTTATTATGTATAAAACGGTCTACTTTACAGACGCCAGAGTGGTAACTAAATTTCAATTTAAAAAACACAATACCTCAAACGCAACTAAGCTACACAGTACACATAAATTGTAACTTCTTGCCGCGTTATCCCCGAAGGGATTGCATGCAGCGAATTGAACCTATTAGTTTTACAGGTAAGTGGGCTGGTCTTACACCAACCACAACATATCCTATTTCGTAATCAATATATGTAATTCTGTACGCCTTTGAGATGCAAAATTATGCGATGGAAATGCTAGAAGTCTCATGTGTTACTTAAGAATGCCTTTACTCGTATATTGCAGCACCTAGTCCCTTGACTTATAGGTTGGTATGAGGCTGACTACCCATACTGTAAAAAATGGTTCACTTTGACAATCTCGCCCCTGTTTCAAGGAAGGTCGGCAAGAGTTGCAGGGCTTATGTTAATTTGTGATTGTTTTTAATTTTGTTTGTCCACATGCGGCATGTGTAGGCGCGAATTTATACGTGTCTTCTTATGGGAATGCATTTAATATGAATCTTAAATGTAATATATCTAATATATGCAACTAAGATTATAGATTATAGAACTGGGGTGTGGCTCGTCTTACGATTGTGGACAACTTCATTAGTTAATAACCATATTAGGATGATTTATTTGGTGAGTGCTGTTTTTGTGCAAATCACATCTCAAGGTTCCTCTGCAAGCTTGGTCGTCGCCATAGCAAGCTCCAATTCTCAAGCAAGATCCAGTTGCTGCAAGGCTGGATAGACCTTTGGTGATCAGTCTTTTTGTAAAGGCACACGAATTTCTCAACCCAGCAAAGGGCAAATTTTGAAAATTATGACATTTTGTTGTCAAACTGAACTCGTTTACGAGTGTGTAACGTTAACCGCTAGACTACAGACCGGTCAAAGTAAGTTATCAAAATCAATTTCATGAGTTGCAAAGATGTTTTAAAGATGTAAACTCACACTCCGTGTTAATACAAATACAGACACAGGCACTTGCGTACAGGAATATTGTAGGTACATAATCTCCCCAATTCTTGCCGCCTTTTCCTTAAACAAGATGGACATAGGCTTTCACACAAGTTTTAGTATTTGCCGTAAAAGTAAAAGTTACTCTCAAGTACGTGAAGAAGTACTATTTCGTCCCCAATATTGATAATATACTAGGAGCTCAAAAGGATTGGCAAAGATAGAGAGGAATGGTGAAGAAGATTTCTGATCATCGCTGGAAACTCATTTGAAAAAAAAGACTGAGAGTAAAATGAAGCCGATGGTCGTGCCTGACATGTACATTTGGGTGTACAAGGAAATGGCTGATTAAAATAAATATTAATAAAATGTTTAGCTGTCAGCTAATAAATCGGTTGCGCTAATGCTGACAGGTCATCAGCTCACAATAGTGAAGTGCAATAATGTGCAACGGCTGTGAATTTGCAAGCAAAGCTCCATCAGGGGATGTCCTTGAGATAGTGTGACCCCCTGCACTGCAATTCTCATAATTACGCTATTCATTCCAAACTGCAGTCATTTGCCGACTTGCAAATTAAAATATCGGGGCCAAAATGTGGCGTGTACTCGTACTTATTCATAATTTATAATTGAAAAGGTCGGACAGCATGTATTAAAAATTGCAGTAATTGGATATTGGTAACGAAAAAAGTTAAATGATGCAGATACGAACACGATTATGCTATTTTTTATTTCAGGAATATGGGTACGTATTTTAACCACCTTTTGCCAGGAAATTAAGTTATTTTCTTCTTTTATATTTTGTATCAGGTAGGCTTTTCATGATAACCCATACATTGCAAGACAAAAACATTACCATTATTTCTCGAAAACAAGCCTTCTTGAAGGTCTCGTACAAAATTATTCCATGAAAAAAGGGATGGTAAGAAAAATCTCGTTTTATCAAATACTTACATGCCACTTAGTTATAAAATTTCAAACCTCCTTGGCTCATTTATAGAAGAGTTTTAATGTGTACACAGGCAATGTCTTCTATGAATAATAAAAAGAAGACTGATGCCTGGTTATGGCAAAAGCTAAACTAAAATAAGCTAATCTAAAAAGTGTAAGAAGGAAAGAGCAGATGCATTTCTTTCTTATGACGAATCGTCTTATCAATAAGTTGGTTAGCATTTAGAATTCAGTAAAATAAAATGTTTTGCATCTGATAACTTCTGTGTTCTGGGATCGCATGCAAATAAATGAGCAGATTTTTTGTAGCATTACATGAGTCCAGTATTTTACACAGCTTAAACACTTGAAGCTCTTTTAGCACAAATTCTGTGCTAATGATGCAATTATCAATGCAAATTCAACAAACCCATACTGGCTTCTATTCAAGTAAGATAAATAAATACTTCATTCCACACTTAACAACGGAGGTAAAAACACTTAAATATAATTAATCAAACGTGTAGTTAATAAGGCAGGCACTTCATTTCATAGTTAAGTGCTTTACTGTAACTGTAACTCTGTCGCCATTCCGCTAGGGGTGGCCAGAGCCTCTGCAGAGTTGCCTCCATTTTTTCCTATCCTTACATACCTCTTTCAATTCATTCATATCCATCACCTTTTTCATGCATTTTCTTCTTTTACGCTCACTTTGTATATCCCATTCTTTCACAATCTCCTCAATCTGATCACTCCATACTTTTCTCGGTCGTCCCTTCCCTCTTTTTCCTTTCACACTTTCTTTGTCTACATGCTTTGTCAGTCTATCATCATTCATTCTTTCCACATGCCCAAACCATCTCATCACATTCTTTTGTACCTTAACTTTCACATCCTCTTTCAAATTACATTATTTTTTTACCCATTCATTCCTAACTCTATCCCTCAGAGTTTTTCCTGTCATGCTTCTCAAATGCTTCATTTCCACCGTACATACTTTACTCATTTCGCTATCGTTCACTGTCCATGCTTCACTTCCATACATCAAAGTCGGTAACAATATGCCATTGTGTACCGCCATTCTCAGATCCATCGTCAATCGTTTGTTCTTTGCTATTCTTCCTATTGCACCGACCACTTGCTTTCCCTTGCACACCCTATTCTCAAGTTCTCTTGTCATCTTTCCATTTTTCTCAAACATACTTCCCAAGTATCTAAATTCATCCACAATTTCAACTTTCGTACGATTCAACATAAACGTGCATTCTTCATTTTCATCCGTTCTGTCAAAAATCAGTACTTTCGTCTTACTTGCATTAATTTTCAACTTGTTCACACACAGAGCATGGTTCAGACTAGAGAGCATTGCCTGAAGTTCCGCTGCTGAATCAGCAATTAATACTGCATCATCAGCATAAAGTAGAACTCCGACTTTTCTCTCTCCAATCTGTATGCCATGCCCTTCCAGATTCGCTTGTTTAACACAATGATCCATAATTATATTAAATAACCATGGGCTCATTATGCAACCCTGTCTCACACCCTTGTACACATTAAAATACTCGCTGTATTCTCCATCCACCCTGACACACGCCCTGCTATTTAGATAGATGGCGCGTATCGCGTTCAGAAGTGCTTTGTTCACACCATACCTCTCAAGCACACACCACATCATACTTCTATCCACCGAGTCGAAGGCTTTCTCAAGATCTACGAAAGCCGCGTAGACCTTTTTATTAACGGCCTTTACTTTACTTTAAATTTACCTTAAAATTTGCCTTTACTTTAAATATCAATAAGCCTTGTAAATCTTTGTAGCGGTGTAAAGACTAAAATAATTATAAAATGAGTCTCATTCAAATGATATTGGTTCTTAATCGTGAATGGTTACATCTATTAGATCCATACAAAAGAATAATTGATGTCTAATAATTGAGATAGACCTAGTCCAGACTAATCCGTACTACCAAATGACCTTATCTGTATATATGTAGGTATGAGAATATCCAACTGTCTCTATATAGACCGTTAAAAGGAAGCGACAAAAACTAAATTGTTCAGGAGAGCAGCAATGTTTGAGATTTTAGAAAATTGGCAAAAGTAACTTTTTTTTTTTTATCATATCGTTAAAATCAAAACAGCTCGAAAATTAAAAAAATAAAGGCATTTATTGGCATTCCTATGAATATGATTTTACGATGTTTTACGATTTTTTATGTCTCAAGCACCTTTAGGACAAAAAAGGCCAAAATCTTGTCGGTTACACCAAAACCATACTTCGAAAACGCAGCTGTTTGCTTGGACAAAAGCAACGAAAAAAGCATCGTAGATCTATGGGAGTTAGCGCATTAGAAAGAGCAGAAAAATTTAAGTAGGATAGCATTCATAACTTATTTTTGACCAAAATATCGCTTGTTTGCTACTTCCTTTTAACCGTCGATATGAAAAGTACGTCTAGTTCACTAAAACATACTAGTTTACACTCAAATGTCGTGGAAAGTAAAAAATGTATGGAAAATCGCGTGGCAATTTACGCTCACTGGATGCGCTAATGAATCTGCGATACAAAAATACAACAGCGCTTCCAGGGAGCGTAAATGACAACGCAAACGTCGATACATTGTTTACTCCCCACGCCATGACGTGAGCTTACTTCTTCTTTATACTAGGGGTAAGATGTTACTTAGAATATTAAAGAGAGAGAACCAACAGTCAGTCTATTCTCAAAAATGTCAAAACCAGGAAAGCTGTTTCTTTAAAATGATTTACTATTCCGATGAGCTCAGCAAGAGTGCAACACGGTCAATCTCTTGAATCCTGACTTTTACTTTGCCAGCCTTCTATTGTGGAATGCATTGCCGCACGAACTGAGAGCTGTGGAGAGTGTGTTTCAGTCTCATTGATCAGAATAAAAGAAAAATATCGCGCATATCAGTTTCTTCTCACTTGCCATGGAACACCAGCAGGTAGACAATGAACCAAAATGACACAAGAAAGCAGCTTCATACGCCAAAAAACATTTTTGTTTGACAGTTCTCATATACTTCGCGTCAATAACGCTAGGCCTTAATCGTAGTCTTCTTGTCACGACAACTGGCTCTAATGCTCCATCTATTTATTTTATTAATCAATGTTCAGTCTTGTCCAAAAATGCGTTACAATAGTACAATAGTAGCTATGGCTCTGCAGCGATTCTTCACGAAATGAATGATTGTCTTCTAATTACATTTAGTTAATGCAGGGTTGAGGAGGCTCACTAATCCATGGTTGTTGCGTGTTGTCTGTGCAGAGCGCGACGACAGCGACTCCTTTGAAGAAGAGGTCATCCCCGCGCCCGTCTCCCCGCCCCCCAACCACTACAGAGGTCATCCCGGTTTTGGACAGAAACAAGGTCACGCTGGTTATCCCGGGGGCCCAATTCGGGTCCAGTCTCTCCCTCGTTATCAGAACTACTAAGATCATCGGCAGCCTAGTGCAGGTAAACGCGTAATTCACACTAACATAATATCGCCACCTTAAAGGTAAAACTGAAGAAGTGCTGATTCACTGATTTGAGAAATCGTGGATATTTTTTTTTAGTGTGTGTAACTTCTCATAGTGAGTGAACTAATTGTAAGGAAGTGCTCATGAATAATCTGTTAACTACAGGATTTTCACATTTTTTTAGTGTTTTCTGGCGTAGAAAATAGGGAACAAATGCATTTATCTGAGAAACCCATGTTAGCTTAATATGTCACATATTCAGTTTTACCTTTAAGGTACCGATATTATTAACTTACATATTAAGCCTGATGCTCATAAATTACAGGATTTGGGACCCAAAAGAGGATGTGAAAGTAAACGTGGAAAATATTGCTATGAGATGGCTTAGACAGAATAGATCGGGAAAATAGACTCAAGCAACTCGCTCAAAAATCAGTTGCTGTATGCAATAAACTAATGGACCAGATAAAAATGTAATTCTTCGCTTCCCAAAAGAAGTCAGACAGCAAAGAAAAATTACAATATACTCGTAAAACGGTCCATGAAGCATAGGTATCTATTTTTACAGCGCTTTCGCCAACAACTTCACTTGAAGTGAGAGGCTCTCTGCGTGCAGAGGGAGCAGATTTGTATTTCTTGTGAAGGCTGAGTAAACCTTGCAAGCAATATGATTTTGGGTTTGAAATAAACGCTAAAATGGGAAATCATTTCTGACACTCTTGGTAGGGATCGAATCACAGCTCTCGGCTTTGAAGCAAGCGTTCTACCCACTAAACTATAGACCGAACAATGTTTATCTAAATTCGCAACCATTAACATTTCTTCTTCATGCATTTCCAGAACTCTGCCGAGCGCTACCAGGCCTTCCTGCGCCTCTTCCGTCCTTTCTTCCGCGGCGTCTTCGCCATCAAGGGACTCGACCCCATCCCCACGACCGTCAAGCCAAAGAAGCTGTCAACCACCAGCAAGCCACCGGAGCTGTCCAACGAGATCAGGAGATAGCTCCCACACGAACAGCGCTGAGCTCTGGGTGTCTGCTGAACACGAATCTTTATGCTTTTTGTGAACATTTTGACAATGGATTCATCCACAGGATTCATCACATGATTTCAAATTGACAATATTGCACGTCATCAGGGCTAGAAGTCTCACCACCTCGGTAATTCTTACCTACCTAATAACGGTAATATTTGCATGAAGACTAATCAGCAGCAGCTGGTGACGTAGCAATATTGTCTACGTATGTGAAAGCATGTGCTGAGTCCATTGTCAACATGTTGCCCATTGTCAGATGAGCACAAACCCTGGAACCCTTGCCATCTTTCCCTGAAACAGGGGTGACATTAGCATTAGTGAATTTATTTTTAAGTATGGGTGTTGAGCCCCATACCAACCTTGAAGCAAAGATAAACACACATATACAAAATTTATTTAATGCATTTCGACAAGTAGCCACGTGTTAGTTTACGCTTATACATACTGCATGTTTTCTTCTAAAATCAACACCCAAAACTTAAATTAACATAAATTGTGTAACTCTGGGACATTGGTAAAGTGAACCAATTTGTACAACATGGGTTGTGAAATAAACTCAATCAATGATTTCGTTTTTGGCAGACACTGAGATAAAGTTCGCAATAAAGAAATTACTTAACTTAAGGTACTAACTATGTTATGTTTGGTTGTTTAATTTTATGATAAAATAAACAAGGTAAACTTCTTACTTCTTATAAACAATGTACTCACTGTAATATTTACCTTGGTAATTTACTAATAATTATTTAAAAAATACAACTTTATATAAAAAATAAATGTAGTATCAATGGGTTGGAAATTAAGTTGAAAAGACGTAGAATTTTTATTTAATAGGAAAAAATATTGATTGTTTTGTAGAAAAAATACAATTTTGGAGCTATATTTATTAAAGTGTCATAATACTATGAGCCGGTATTATAAATATTCCTAAACTTCGAGCTACTATTGAATTTAAAACTACAATATTTTAACTACAAAACTATTTTTTATGTATTGATGCTCGGAGGAATTTGACTAATAGGAATGCTTATAAAATCTGCTTCATACATAATGGAGTTGTCAAATATAAACTTGCCATAACAAAAAAACACTAAAAAATGTTAAGTTTATTAATTAATTTTGTGTAATCTTGTAGTCTCTCTATTTTTCCGTTTCCTTTTAAAGGTTAAGTAATGAAAGCATTTATTTAAACAATTATTTCTATGGATTGACGAAAATATCTCTTCAGTTTTCTTTTGCTCAAGTTTATTTTTTTAACTCAACATGTACATAGATCTAAGACGTTGTAAATACTTAAAAAATAAAATAATATAGAAATTACTTAAACTGAAATAAAGTCAACATTTTTATTGAAATAAAGATATTTTTTGTATATTTGGTGTGTTTTATGATTAGGTACTACAATATAGAGAAAAATAAATGAAAACTAAAAAAAACAGTAGGTAATGTTTTTTTATATGATTAAGCAATACACGTTCTTCACAATTCTAGAAACCGCAGAAGACATTGCAGATTCTTCAATGATTAAAAGTGATTTAGTTAAAGGCAAAACCCAATATGTGATTTATAAATTCATCGGGATGAGTGGTAGCAAATCAAAGACGGTAATCTAGGATTGTTCCCGAAAATAAGATAAATATGAATCAGAAAGACCTTAAGCTATGATTATTTTTTAATTTGAGTTAAATGTATGGAAACATTCAGAATGTCATTTCCAATGCGCCATTTATGATTTATCTCATTTTCAAAAAACAGCCTATATTACCGCCTGTGATTCTAAATGATTAATCCATAATCTAAGTTGCAAAGATATACATATTAACATTTAAAACTGACATTAAATGTATGCCCCCAAGCAGACACGTTTACGTTAGCGCTTACAAATGCTGCATGTGTACCTACTCGCAAATTAAAATTTTAGCCTCAAATGAGCACAAGCTCTTTTAAACTTTTGCCAACCTTTCCGGAAACAGAGTGGACATTGCCAAAGTGAAGCATTTTTTACAGTATGGGTGGTCAGCCTTATGCCAACCTAACAGACAAGAAATACTAATTCAAAGCTAATAATTTTATGAACCAAGAGAATGTCATTTGCTGTGTTACTATATCTTATTTATTTTTGGAAAAATCGTGAACTCGTATTACAGAATGAGATTCCTTTTAACACCAGTTGTCAATCCCCTTCCTGCTGATTACGTAAGTTTTAGCCACTAGACTAAAACCACTAATTCCATTAATAATAGGATGGTAGGATGCTGACCACCTATACTGTAAAAAATGGTTCACTTTGCCAATGTCATACATTTTTCAGGGAAGGTCGACAAGAGGCAGGACTTATATTCATTTGAGATCGGGCTTTTCGATTGTAAGTACACATGTGGCATGTGTAAGCGTGAACTTATACATGCCTGCTTGTGGGTAATATGAATGTAGGTAATATGAAATAGGTAATATGATGTAGGTAATATGAAACTTAAATGTACTTCATATATCTTTGCAACTAAAATTATAATAATAATAATTTATTAATAAAATTGTTTTATAGAAGACTAGCAGTACCCGGCGTGTTTCACTACGCCATTTGGGCATGTGGTATCAATTTTTTTCTACAGATAAAAGAGGAAACAACAGGATCAAAAAAAAAAGTGTGCTAATCGGAATCAAGCTTCACACAATTTATCTCTAGGTTAATCTTCACGTTTTCTAAAAAAACAGGTCTAGGTACAACTCTTAAGCAGCAGAGCCAAGCATAGGGAAAATCAATTGCGGTGCTCCATTTATATTTAAGATAAAAAAAATCGGCTATATAACGTCACTCATCTTATCTATTCTAAGTTGCATGGATATAATTGTTACATTTGGAATTCACATTAAGTGCATGCCCACAAGCAGACACGTATAAGTTCACACTTGCACATTCTGCGTGTGAACCTACAACATAAAAACCCAAATCTCAAATGAACATACACCCTGCAACTCTTTACTGACCTTCCCTGAAACAGGGGTGACATTGGCAGAGTGAACCATTTTCTATTTATAGTTGGTCAGATGCATATTGACCTATACAAGAAAAGAATATAAACAATAAATTAAATTTTATAATCATACAATTAAAGAACTAATCTATAAAATTCACTATACTCTTTGAGCAAAGTGAAGAAATAAATGTATTCCAAACAATCAGGAATATTTTTCAATGTAACCGCACTGTGAAACGTATGCAGTTGGGGAAAATGCTTCATACAATATGATGCTATGCAATATGCTATGCAATATGCTATGCTTCATTTAATATGATGCTGAAATTATACATGTCAGCTTGTGGGAATGCATTTAATATAAATCTTAAATGATATATATCTTTGCAGCTTAGATTAGATTAGATTAGATTAGATGCACTTAAGTGTTTTTTCAACTATCTCCATAAAAGTGTTTAATTTATGTTGAATTTTTGACTCCCTGTCCTGTCTTTATCCCGGCCAAGTGAATTCACATTTTTCCCCACATTTAAAATGTGCTCTATCCATTATTTCAATAAGTGAAAGTTTTAGGTAGTGCACACGGAACATTTTCTATTGACAACAAAATTGTAAGTCGCACGGCCGGGTTAGGTAAAAGGCAAACATTTTGTTTATCTTGGTTGCTTTGGACCATTGTCACATGGAAGAAAGACGTTTAACCGCCGAGAAAAAAACGATCTGTAAATTTGTGGTGAGTATATAATTTTACAGAAATGCGTTTTTTGAAAAAACAACTATATTATGTATATTTTAATTAAAAGTATGTTTCAATAAAAGGTTTTAATAATAATATATTTCAATATGGTCTTCTAGTTGTGACCTACGAACTTTCGTTTATCGTATTTTTTTATAAGTGCGGGATATAAAAGCTTTCTTACATTTCTAAAATTCAACTTGGAATACTTGAATAACATTTTTTAATTTGGAACTTTTGTCTAGGCCAGGGGTCGGCAACCTTTTGAGTCGGAAGAGCCAAAAATTAAAATTTACAAATTTCAAAGTTTTTCCTTGACTTATAGGTTGGTATGAGGCTGACCACCCATACTGTAAAAAATGTTTCAC
This sequence comes from Agapetus fuscipes, assembly GCA_951799405.1. Classification (NCBI taxonomy): domain Eukaryota; kingdom Metazoa; phylum Arthropoda; class Insecta; order Trichoptera; family Glossosomatidae; genus Agapetus; species Agapetus fuscipes. The sequence continues at coordinate 527,729 of OX637364.1, read as the reverse complement.
TTTGCCAATGTCGCCCCTGTTTCAGGGAAGGTCGGCAAGAGTTGCAGGGCTTATGTTCATTTAAGATTGGGTTTTTATATTGTAGTTCCACATGCGGTATGTGTGAGCGCGAAATTATGCGTGTCTGCTTATGGGAATGCATTTGATGTGAATCTCAAATGATACATATCTTATTTTGGATTTGGATTTGTAAAGAGCCACAAATGTTTTTTTGCCAACAATAAATAGCGTCGATGGGGCGGGGGGAGGGTAGGGGGTGAAAAGCGAGTACAAGTAGCGGAGAGATCGTTAATCGATTCAGAACGATTTAGTTTTTTTCGATCAGAAGTATAATTCTGTGTTTTTTTTATATTTGCGTATGAAGCTAAAGCGCTGTAACTTCACACCCAAAGAGCCGCATGTGGCTGGTGAGCCGCAGGTTGCTTACCCCTTACCAAACCGATATCGATCCACCATATTTGTAAAAAGTCCGGTCTATAGCTTAGTTGGTAGAGTAACTGCATTCCATGCCGAGATCTCGAGTTAGAATCCCACTGAAGTTGTCAGAAATTATTTCTCGTTTCAGTGTTTATTTCTAACCCAAAATAAAATACCGGCAAGGCTTACTCAGCCTTCATAAGAAATGAGTGTCAAGCCACTCAGGAGCTGAATAACATCCATTTCAAGTTGGCGTAAAGTAAAGGTTACTGGGTTGTTCATTTTAGATTTGGATTTTAAATTATGAGTAGGTACACATGCAGCATTTGTAAGCGTGAACTTACATGTGTCTACTTGTGAGCATGCATTTTATATGAATCTTTAATGTAAATGTATATTTGCAACTAAGATTATGTATTGTAGTTGAATATAATGGTCTTCTTCTATTGGGTGGTTTCAAAATTTACCGACCTCGTTGCTGAAATATTGAGAATTGAGAACCATTGTTTATTTGATCACCATCAAACTTCACAGGATTCATTCTAAAAATATGTTACATGTTTCCTGAAAATTTCGTCAAAATCGGATGAGCGGTTTATGAGTATAGGGAACATACATACATACATACATACATACATACATACATACATACATACATACATACATACATACATACATACATACATACATACATACATACATACATACATACATACATACATACATACATACATACATACATACATACATACATACATACATACATACATACATACATACATACATACATACATACATACATACATACATACATACATACATACATACATACATACATACATACATACATACATACATACATACATACATACATACATACATACATACATACATACATACATACATACATACATACATACATACATACATACATACATACATACATACATACATACATACATACATACATACATACATACATACATACATACATACATACATACATACATACATACATACATACATACATACATACATACATACATACATACATACATACATACATACATACATACATACATACATACATACACACATCCTTCTTTATAGATATAGATAGATAGATTGCATTCCATGCCGAGATCTCGAGTTAGAATCCCACCGAAGTTGTCAGAAATTATTTCCCGTTTCAGTGTTTATTTTAAACCCAAAATAAAATACCGGCAAGGCTTACTCAGCCTTCATAAGAAATGAGTGTCAAGCCACTCAGGAGCTGAATAACATCCATTTCAAGTTGGCGTAAAGTAAAAGTTACTGGGTTGTTCATTTTAGATTTGGATTTTAAATTATGAGTGGGTACACATGCAGCATTTGTAAGCGTGAACTTACATGTGTCTACTTGTGAGCATGCATTTTATATGAATCTTTAATGTAAATGTATATTTGCAACTAAGATTATGTATTGTAGTTGAATATAATGGTCTTCTTCTATTGGGTGGTTTCAAAATTTACCGACCTCGTTGCTGAAATATCGAGAATTGAGAACCACTGTTTATTTGATCACCATCAAACTTCACAGGATTCGTTCTAAGAATATGTTACATGTTTCCTGAAAATTTCGTCAAAATCGGATGAGCGGTTTATGAGTCTATAGGGGACATACATACATACATACATACATACATACATACATACATACATACATACATACATACATACACACATCCTTCTTTATAGATATAGATAGATAGATTCACATAGGTACGGTGCAAAATAATACATTATAGATTATAGATCAGATTCCTCCGAACTTGTCGCACTCTTCATCAACCGTTCACAGTCCACTGTTGGACATAGGCCTCCCTCAACCTCCTCCAGTTGTTCCTGTCCAGGACCATTCCCCGCCAAATTCTTCAGGTCGATGTCATCGATTTCATCTCCAGCGAGATGTCATCTAAAAAAGCGTGCAAATTAGGGCTTACGTTCAGCAGTGGGCTGCAACAACTGACTGAAGACGCAAATAAAGAATATCGAACCTCCTTATTCCACTTTCACGGCAGTTGCACTTTTCGGTACCGTGCAAATTTCATACATGAGCCCAATATTATTTATTTTAGCGCCATCTATCTTGTTGAGGTAGCACTATGAAGCACGTTTATTAACAACCATGTGATAATTTAAATCAATTAATAATTGGCATAAATACATTATTCACTATTTAGCCATAGTTTACCTAGTACAAAAATAATATATCTAGTTTTTTCGTAATACTATATTTCCAAAATATATATATTAACGAAATACAACTTGTTTTATTCTTCACGGATGTATAGGTATGGGAATTATTTCACTTAAATAAATTAAACTATCCGTGTTCATTTCTTCACTTTAGAATGTCAACAGTTCCCCGAGTATAAAACTCACCTCGATTGCTCAAATAAAAAATGTATGGAATTTACGACGGCACTCCTAGAGGTCGATTTAGTTTTCATACATTTTTACGATTTACGCAATCAAAGTGAGTTTACGTAACGTTTTATACTTAGAGCACAGAAATATCTGTCGGTGTAGAAATCAAGGTGTTAAACGCAACTAGGCTACACATATAGTGTAACTTCTTGCCTGCGTTATTCCCGAAGGAGTCGCATGTGGCAATTTGGGACCTAATTATTTTACGGGTAAGGGGCCGGCCTCACACTAACCACTTTCAGTTTAAGTGGAGGTTTCCCAGCTCCCAGGAGGGGGGGGGGGGGGCTGGTTCTCATTTCTTGTGAAGCCTAAGTAAGCCTTGAGATCGAACCCTTGCTCTCGGCATGGAATGCAAGCATTCTTACCAATCGAGCTGACTCTGGAGGAAATGAAAGAAGTGTGTAAGGACAGAAAGAAATGGCGGTTGATCTGTGATGTTGGCAGCTAGGGTTTTTTAAATTAGAATTTGTTTTCTGTTAGTTTTTGATGTCCATACATGTTATAATTTGTTGATTTAAAAAATGTAATTTGTTGTGTATGCTCCTTGACTTATAGGTTGATATGCGGCTGACCACCCATCCTGTAGAAAATAGTTCACTTTGCCAATGTCACCCCTGTTTCAGGGAAGGTCGGCAGGAGTTGCAGGGTGTATGTTCATTTGAGATTCGGGTTTTTATATTGTAGGACTACATGCGGCATGTTTAAGCGCGAACTTAAACATGTCTGTTTTGTGAAAATGCATATAATATGAATCTCTAATGTCACTTATAATTTGCAACTTAGATTAGATTAGAGATTAGAGCTATCGACCTTTTTACGAGCTTGGTCGTCGTCACTACAAAGCGCCAATTCTCAAGCAAGACCCAGTTGCTGTTAGGCTGGATGGACTTGAAATGGAATTGAAAATACAAATGGTATTTTTTTGTGCTCGCTGGGATTCGAAACCACTACTTTCCATTCAGAGTCCAAAGTGTTACCACTGAACTACGGACCGGTCAGGTATTAATTATGGATAAATTGAATGTTTAACAAATAAGGGTAACCTACTTACTTACTTTTTCAGAAATAATGGCGGATGAAATGATAACCTTCATTGACTTATAGGTGGGTATGAGACTGACCCCCATACTGTAAAAAATATGTTATTTTTATCAATGCCACCCCTGTTTCAGGGAAGGTCAGCAAGAGTTGCAGAGCTTATGTTCATTGGAGATTAGGTTTTATGTTGTAAGTCCACATGCGGCATGTGTAAGCGCGTCTGCTTGTAAGAAATGTAACATGATTCTTAAATGATAATATTCCTTTGCAACTTAGATTACAGATGTTTTTTCAGTTTTGTAAAATATTTACATTCTATATTTTCATCAAAAATATTATTTCAACATAAAATATTCTAGATACATTCGTAGACCGGTCCGTAGCTCAGTGGTAACACTTCGGACTCTGAATGGGAAGGTTGTGGGTTCGAATCCCGGCGGAGCACAAAAAATGTACCATTTTCAAATTTGCTTTTCGCTGGATTGAAAAATTTATAAACCTTTACCAATGACCGGTCACCAAAGGTCCATCCAGCCTTACAGCAACTGGGTCTTGCTTGAGTATTGGCGCTTTGTAGCGACGACCAAGCTCGTACACCTCTGCGGCACTACAACAAGTGTCATAGACCCCTAGAGTCTCTAGAATCTAGAGAGTCTCCCGCACAGGATTTCTTAAAAAAAATGTAAATCTTGTGTGTATACGTCATTGAATTATCGTGAATTTCAATTTTTCATTAATTCCAATATGACCTTATTTGACATAAACTTCGTTGAACTCACGATGTATGTGAGCTGTAAAAAGCATGGTTCAAAGACATAACAATTACCAGATAATCATTAAATTTTATTTAGAATCTAAAATTATACAATACATAAGTCCATAGTTATTACAAACTTAAAATACAAAAAAAATACCTGGTAAAAAAACTAAACATTTAAAATATTTGTAAGTAATATTCAAAGTTAAAAATAACATCGGCTGTGATGTCATGAAATGCATATTTTATTGCTTTGACTTTAAACTGATGTTTTTCTTTCCTTTCTACTTCCGGATATAAAAAGCGTGGTGGTTTACATAACGACACGTTTTTCACAAATTGAGAAACATTTTTCTTTGGCTTAATGTTACAAAATGATCAACATTACAATTCCAAATGTTATATCACAACAGACATCGTGTTTACAAATGGACAAATTATGCTAAAAATATATTGTGCTATATTTTCTTCAAAGACAAAATGTATAAGATACATACCTACATACTTTTGTGAAGTGAATGTCAATCTGTGGGTCCCGGATATTAGTATCACAAATGATTAGCCTGATGATGAACCATTTCTAAATCCAAATCCGTAAATATATTTTGTTCAATTTACTAGGTACTTTTTTATCATAAAGTTCAAAAACAAAAAAACTAAAAATCGACTTTCAAAAAAAATACTATTTTTATAACTATAAGCAAACATACGAATATTTTGATTTGAGATCAATAAAACATCTGCAATTTTAGTTTATAATCTATAATCTAAGTTGCAAAGATATTTTTACATTTTAGATTCATATTGTTGTGTTTTTAGGGTTCAAATAGTCTTCAAATTAAAAAAAACTGGTCTTCTTTACAGGTTTTTAATTTTAGACTTAGATTTATTTAACAATTCACATATATGGTTTAGCAATTTACATTTATTTCACAGTTGGTTAGTGTTCACTTACACTGTCTTTCGCGTTCAGAAGAAGACTGTCGTACAAAGACTCACACCTGCAAGCTGCTTGCAGCTTTTTATACTCCAAAGATAGTAGTTACTAGAAGCCAATTTTGCTGGAACCTTCCAGACCTGCGGTCTTTTAAAAGCTTCCAGTACATAAATTTGAATATCTCTTTACCCTAGGTACTTATAATAATTAATCCTACTTATATACACTCTTATTAGCTATAAATGATATACCTACCTACCTGAATATTTATAAGTATTTGTTATTTACATAACAATATTATGTGCATGCCAACAAACTGACACGTGTAAGTTCGCGCTTATAAATGCTGCATGTGTACTTACAAATTAAAATCCCAACCTTAAATTAACATAAACCCTGCAGTTTTTGCCGATCTTCCGTAAAACTGGGGTTGGCCAAGTGAACCATTTTTTACAGTATGTGTGGTCAGCCTCAGTCAAGGAATGTAGATATATCGGCATTTGAGTGTCAGGTAAGGGAGTCAGCCTTACGGCAACACACTACACAATATACACGCCCTGGCACTTACTGCTTGTGCAGTGTGCACCCTACGCAAATAAATACAAAGTATGCAACTTTTAGTGCCTTAACCTGAAACAGGGTTGACATTTACCAAAATGCGTAATTTTTTTAATGGTTTCTCCATATCAAATACCGTACTAAGTATACAAGTGGGATTAGTTAAGTGACGTGAAAAATGTTTGACAGGCATTTCCATCAGTTAGGTTATGTATACATCAGTGATGCTATCTCAAGAAATAAAACGTCTACGCAGCAATATAAGTTCTTGTTTTCTTTTAATAATCTATTATGTGATTTGTATGAAAGAGAAGCGACGCAGCGGCCTCATTAAGGTCAGGTAGGATGAAGGTTTATCTAATCAAAGTGACAGGAGGGAAACGATCAATCAATATCTTTTTCAATTTTCAAATAAATTCGGGTGCTCAAACTACGGCTCGCGGGCACAGTTGGTAAAGCACTTGCGTTCAAAGCTAAGGTTTCAACCCCACCAAGGGTGTCAAAAATTATTCAGCCACTTGAGGATGCAAACGGACTATTTGCACAACTGGTCGTTGAAATGATGTACTCACCCTTATCAAAAACAAAGTTGTTTTCTAAATTAATCTTGTAAGATGACAGATTACAAAGTGAATGCCTCTACAATCAATGAAAATGATAAATTAATTTTAGTACCGGCGCCGTTTACTCAGCCTGCCAAAGAAAACAAGGACCCCAGGGGCTGGGAAATCCGCATTCGGAGTGAATTGGTTGGCGTAAGGCTAAACTGTGAAAATAAATAGGTTCCACGCATCACATCCGGTTCCTTCGGAGAGCAATGGATAAGAGCGGTAATGTTGGGCTACTCATGTGGCTTACTTGCGTTGTGTTTTGTTAGGCGCTCATTGACAAAGTATAAACTTCCCAAGAGAAAAAGAGCACCTAACATGGCTGATAAACAAAATAAAACTGAAAACCTCGGGCTGTGTTCAGAGTTTCAGAGCTCAGAGTTTCTTATTTTAATTCAATGTTGAGATATTTTGGTTGTTTATATTTATTGGTTTATTTTTTTCTGTATGGTGGACTTTTAACTACATAAATCAATGAGTATTTTTTTCTAACCACTATTTGCACAAAATTAACACTTGACCACAAAGAAGTAGATTTTCCTTTCTGAAGAATACTGATATTGCTCATTGCACCAATATCTAGTTAAAAATGAGAGAATGATTGAAAAAAATCGATACCTAATGTGGCCCTTGAGTTAAAAAGTTTAAGGACCGCTTGTCGTAAACATAGATAATGAAACAAAACCGTCAACATAATTAAAAAGAAAGTGATGAAAAGACATAGGTACTTAATGCAATAACTATGAATCTCTGAAGGTAATACCTTCATGTAAAATGTTCAATGATTAAAAGGTGGATGCACACTTTCCCCATTTAGGTTTTAGGTTTAGGTGCATAAGGACACCGTAAAACCAACAAGTCTTAGTCCCTACTCCCTTTTCCCTTGATCCGGTCCGGTGCCGGATCGGATATCGCGTAGTCTATAGGGATGTGTGTTAGCTTACACACGATCCGGCGTGGTTTGTCCGGCAATCCCATACATTTCACAACCGGATCCCACCGACTGAAAAGGGTGCTATAGTCAAATGATCCACTTACATGGAAAACTTTAGATTATCCTGGTGTATCAAGTGAATATGGATTTTTAACGTTAATTATAAAAACATTTATTTTAAAAAACAACAAATACCATAATTTTATTTGTTCAAGCAATTTATTTCTTAGTACAATCTGATGATGTAATATGAAAAATCCTGAAAAAAGTATGGAAGTACCTAATTAGCTAAGTTTTTTTTACAACTGAGTATCAATGTTTTCCCTTGGCGGGTTTATTACCCCATACATCAAAATGCCAATCACCGGTGCTTCAATGATGTTCTTAGAAAAATGACAGACTGCAAGCTTATTCATCGTGACCTTGAATAGAGATTACGTAAAAAATGCCGCGAAATGATGCGAGAGTTTGTTTGCCTCGCTTGACAGGTCATACATATTTATATATACATACAAGGATACTTTATTTTGAAGGTACCTACACATAATTAAATACGCTGTTTTTGTGTATCACACCTGAAGGGCCCTCTCAAATCGCGGATGAGATCTTTTGTAAATATGCCTCTTTAGTTTTCGTTTGAAGATACCAACAGTTTTTGCATCCTCACATTAGGTGGTAGTCTTTTCCACTCCATTGGGCCCGCAAACCGGAAAGCACGGTCCCTAAAATTAGTGCGTGTCTTGTTTGACGGTACTGAAAATAATTACTCATTTTCTTATATGTATAGGTATTACTAAAATGGTTATCTTTTGTTCCATTTTCAAAATTATTGTACCTACCTGACCATATAATTATATTCAATGTAGGTTATTAAAATATATCAAATCGAACACATTTTGAAAATTTTAATACGGAACAAAAGTCTGTCAATCAAATGAAGTGATATGGAAATGATCAATTCCCATACAAAAATGACGTTCGGCTTTTCACAAATTTTAACATGCTCTTACCAACTTTTTGGATGCCCAAACCTTTCCTAGATTACAAATTTTATCAGGAAATGGAAAACAACAAAACGGATCAGCCTTTCTCTATTGATGCTGTTACCAACGAACGACATTCATTTTTATCCTTTATTATATTGCCCTTCGTCGTCGTCTTTCGTCGTCGAGTTTCGATTTTCAAAATCAATGCCATCACAGCAGATGAAACACATTCATGATATATGGCAAATTAATTTTTGTATATATGCTGCAATGCTGCGAGCTTTCGCGTTTGTGTTTAAAAATGTATGAAAACTTCTTTCAATAAATTTGTTTGTTCATATTGAAAATGTATGGAACAATATTGACATCTAGTGGCAAAACGTGAAAGTTTTTTTTATATTTTCTTTTATTTCATGCAAATTAAAAAAAAAAAAAAAAACAAAATAAAAATGGATTTAAATCTGTAATCTAAGTTACAAAGATATATAACATTTGAGATTCATATTACATGCATTCTTACAAGCAGACATGTATAAGTTCTAATCTAATCTAATCTAATCTAAGCTGCAAAGATATATATCATTTAAGATTTATATTAAATGCATTCCCACAAGCAGATATGTATAAGTTCCCGCTTACATATGCTGCATGTGTACTTACAACATAACAGCCCATTCCAAATGAACATAAGCCCTGCAACTCTTGCCAACCTTCCCTGAAACAAAGGTGAAATTTGCAAGGAAACCATTTTTTTAAGTATGGGTGGTCAGCCTCATACCAACCTATAAGTCAAGAAAATTATTTTGTGTATTTCTTTACATAATCTAAGTTGCAAAGATACATACCATTTAAGATTCATATTAAATGCGAATGCATTTAATATGAATCACACACACGCAGATACACACGCAGACAGGTACAAGTTCACGCTTACAAATGCCCAATGTGGACTTGCAAAATAAAAAAACTAATCTCAAATGAACATAAGCCCTGCAACTCTTGCCGACTTTTCCTCAAACAGAGATAAAATTTGCATGGTGAACCATTGCTTACAGTATGGGTGGTCAGCCACATACTAACCTTTTAGTCAAGGAAATTATTTTGTTTAGTTCTATAATCTAAGTTGCAAAGATACATACCATTTGAGATTCATATTAAATGCATTCCCACAAGCAGACAGGTATAAGTTCGCGCTTACAAATGCCCCATGTGGACTTACAAAATAAAAAAACTAATCTCCAATGAACATAAGCCCTGCAACTCTTACCGACTTTTCCTCAAACAGAGATAAAATTTTCATGGTAAACCATTCTTATAGTATGGGTAGTCAGCCACATACTAACCTATAAGTCAAGGAAATTATTTTGTTAAGTTCTATAATCTAAGTGGCAAAGATACATACCATTTGAGATTCATATTAAATGCATTCCCACAAGCAGACAGGTATAAGTTCGCGCTTACAAATGCCCCATGTGGACTTACAAAATAAAAAACTAATCTCCAATGAACATAAGCCCTGCAACTCTTACCGACTTTTCCTCAAACAGAGATAAAATTTTCATGGTAAACCATTCTTACAGTATGGGTGGTCAGCCACATACTAACCTATAAGTCAAGGAAATTATTTTGTTAAGTTCTATAATCTAAGTTGCAAAGATACATACCAATCGAGATTCATATTAAATGCATTCCCACAAGCAGACATTTATAAGTTCGCGCTTACACATAATGCATGTTGACTTACAACATAAAAACCCAATCTTAAATTAATATAAGCCCTGCAACTCTTGCCAATCTTCCCTGAAACACAGCTGAAATCTGCAAAGTGAACCATTTTTTAAACTATGGGTGGTCGATTTTCTTTTACAAAGGCTGCATGTTTTTATTTTACATGTTTTCCGAATTTTAACGCGAGGAAACTAAGCGCAATATACACATTCACCAAATGTTAAGGGGTTGGGCTGCGTAGCAGCCAGGGGCAACGCCCCTAGTTATAATAGATTATTAACGATGTCGTAATGATGAGACTGGGAAAATGCCACAACCATTATGAATGAATGGGATATCCAGAGTCATAATAAAAGGAGAGCTTGTATGAAAAAGGTTATGGCTCTGGATGAAATTAAAGAAGTATGCAAGGATCGAAAGAAATGGCGGTTGATCTGTAATGCTGGCGGTTAAAGCTGAGGCTTTTAAATTTTTTTTTTTTTAAATATGTTTTGTAGTTTTTTTAATTTTTCACTGTTTAATTGTTTAGAGTTTATTTGTTTTATATATTTGAATGTATTGATTGCTTGTATTCCTTGACTGATAGGTTGGTATGCGGCTGACCACCCATACTGTAGAAAATGGATCACTTTGCCAATGTCACCCCTGCTTCAGGGAAGGTCGGCAAGAGTTGCAGGGCTTATGTTCATTTGAGATTGGGTTTTTTATATTGTAGGTCCACATGCGGCATGTGTAAGCGCGAAATTATGCATGTCTGCTTGTGGGAATGCATTTAATATGAATCTCAAATGATACATATCTTTGCAGCTTAGATTTAGATTTAGATTAGATTTAGATTAGGTACATTTTTGTATGATTATTTTCTTTCTTTTAATGTATTTTCGAGTATTGTTTAAAATTACACAAAAAAAAAGTTTCCCTGCAATATTCTTATTTACACATCAAAGTTGCCAGAAAAAATCTGCTCAGCCTTGACCCGCATTTTACCTCGTCGGCTGATAACTGGTAGGCTGGCTGGTGTGTACTGAGTGGAAATAGCCCGACAGGTAGGCTGGCTCGGTCAGTTAATGATGTGCAATCAGACAAGCGACATCTCACCCACTTTTCACGAAACGCAAGTTTGAAAATCGAACGTGTTTTTCAAAACAATCGAACGCGAGTTTGTGCGCTGAATTCAGATGATTTTCGATTCTAAAGGAATAATTTAAACAAATATAAGGTAAGAAACTATTCAAAAAGATATACATATTTTTTCACAAACGGATAATTTAAATTTGATTTGAATACATAATGTACTTCATCCCGTTGAGTTATTAATTATACTTACTTATATAAATATCGATGCTTCATCCCTCAAGTTATTCTTCGGATTCATTTCAATTCATATAAGATTTCCGTTTCTACTTATTTTTGCTTTAAGTTTTTGCATTTCAAATACTGTTTTCACCAATATTAATAACTCTAAAAACTTAGTAAAAGGCTTCTTCTTTTTTTCTAGCAGATAGGTTTGCTAGTTTACAGCTTTTTACTATGTCATCACACCTTTACGCAATTCAGATTTTTTATTTATTAAATTGATATTAAAAAATACATTTGTACGTAAAATAAATCAATATTGAACGTACTTTAGGGGCATTACATCAATATCTGGCGCCTACACATGTGTACATAAGTTAGCGTTTCGAAAACATATTTTTATTTATATTATTGCAATTTGCTCTTCGCTGGGTTGAAAAATTCATAAACCTTTACCAATGACCGGTCACCAAAGGTCCATGCAGCCTTACAGCAACTGGATCTTGGTTGAGAATTGGCGCTTTGTAGCGACGACGACCAAGCTCGTAAAAAGGTTGATAGCTCAATTGGTATAATGCTTGCATTCCATACCGAGAGCAAGGGTTCGATCTCAATGTTTACTCAGCCTTCACAATAAACTAGAACCAGCCTTCCCGAGAGCTGGGAAACCCCCACTTCAACTGAAAGTGGTTAGTGTGGGGCCGGCCCCCTTACTCGTAAAAATAAAAAGGTCCCGAATCGCCACATGCGACTCATTCGGGGATAACGCATGCAAGAAGTTTTACAATATGTGTAGCTTAGTTGCGTGCAGTTTGTTTTACAGTAATTCAGATCAGCAATCATAAGTTTTTAGTTGATCATCCACTTGTAATATTTTTATTTAACAGTTTATCTTTCAAATAAAGCTAAGCAGGCACCTGTCTCAAGCTCAATCAATGCGTTGACCTCATGTGTTCATGTTCAGTTTTGACAAAATGAAAGGTTTGTTATTTTGGTTTGAAACGCCAAGGCTGTCTAGTTTACACTTTGCATAACAGATCTTGTTATTCAGACAACACATAAAAAATAGAATTGCAATCCATTTCATTATAGCATGCTAAGATATGGAAATATTTATCTGTAAATAAAGCTGCATGAAAATAAAGAATTATTAGTTGAGTTGCGTTTTTGTAATGAATGCAGTTTGCAGGTTTTTTTTTAAATTTAAAACAAAATACGAACTTGGCGGCTGCTAAAATAGGCCAACTGAATCACCTGTAGCTTAGTCGTGGAAGGTAGATTGAGTTTTGTTGAATGTAGGTAATAGACATATTAATGAAACTGTTCACACAGCAATCTTAGCTCCGGGGAGCACGCCGCCTTGGAAGTTCTCAAAAGTAAATGTAAGAGAAGCTTTAACTCACTCGCTATATTCTGTTATACAGATGGAAAAAATAGTCGTGGAAAACGTTCGGAGGGTTTCAAAAGGGAAATTATTTTTATTACATCCGTACCTAAGATTAACTCTAATTTTCAGCAGATTGAACATAAAAAACATTCAACAGGATCTGGAAGAATACTTGAAATTTTCATTGAGGAGCCATTGTTTTTTTTCTTTTTGCAAAACAAAGATAAGTAAAAGTTATGAGCTGGTATTCTACACTGTGTTGAGATCCCATGCCAGATAAAATTAAATAAAAAGTGTCTTTTTAAACTGAGAAATATGGAGCATGACGCTTAGCAATGTTTGCCATAGCAATTTTGACTCAAAGTGCATTCAGTTACTACTTCTTACTTCAGTGACTATTCAGTTATCTACCAATATACTCATATTCAAAGCTCATTAATATTCTTACAAATGAATAAAAAGAGTTGTAACCTTGAGAAAACTTTTTTAACGTTTATATAAAATTTACTAACTATAATATGTAATTATTGTATGGCTTGGTTCAACGTGGTATACTGGTAGTTCATGGACCGCGGTGAGTCTCCACGTAAGATCATCGACCAGAGAGCAGTGAGCTGCGTTTTCCTCTCGACTTGCACATTGCACAACATGCCCACAAGCCGCCGCTGAGAACAGATTACTGGAAACGAGGTGCGAGCGTTCACTGCTCACTGCTCCCTGTTCAGTTACATCACCTGCGATGTCCCCGAGCATGGGCTTACAATATGAAATACATCGTCCGTGCAATCATGTAAACCCATTATGCATATTGAGAAAATCCACTCATTATACAATGGTAGCTAATAAAATAGTAGCTACATTCGTCTTGTTGTTTGTCTCTCTCAGGCCTAAGGTCTTTACCCACTCGTGTACGCGTAGTGCAACTCTAATTATTCAAACTCATACAATCCGAATAGATTTTAGGTTTTCAGAAATCTCCTTACCACCAGTGTGTGTTTTGTTTGAGATTGCGTTTCGTCTTTCCCCATGACTTCTAATAGGGAGTGTTGTATTGCCGTTAGGGGATGAAATAAATAATACAGTGTCGTCAGGCAGAGGAGCTACAGGTAAACAGTTCAAATTAGGATAATTTATTTGGTGAGCGCTGTTTTTGTGTGAATTAACCTCAAAAGCCCTCTGCGAGCTTGGTCGTCGCTATAAAAAAAGTCAATTCTCAAGTAAAGCCCAGTTACTGTAAGGCTGGATGGAACTGTGCTGATCAGTCTTTGCTACAGATGTATGATTTTTTCAACCCAGCGAAGGGCTTTTTTGAAAAAATAAATGTTTTTTTTGTGCTCCACCGTAATTCGAACCCACGTCCTTCCATTTATCAGTCCGAAGCGCTAACTACTAGACTGCGGACCGGTGGCTGAGATGTTACAGTGTTGGACGATCAACAATGACGGAAGTTCATCAAAATGTCGGATATGTCCCAACTCAACGTTCATCAGATAACCCTTATTTATTTGAGCAAAAGTTCACACATAATATTTCTTCACAATTGAGCGCCTGAAAACCCGTAATTGTATAAACCTTTATTATTACTACACAAAGCAGATTTAACAAAATTAATTTATAGGCATAACGGCTGTCTTGTTAATGCACGCAAGGCCATTGGAAACCAGTGAATGAAATCATAACATTAATAAATACAAACATTTTTCTTTGACTTGTACATTGGTATGAGGCTGATATTGTAAAAAATGGTTCACTTTGCCAATGCCCCTCCTGTTTCAGGGAAGGTCGGTTAAAGTTGCAAGATTTATGTTCATTTGAGGTTTGCATTCATTTTGTAAGTGCGAACTCACACGTGTCTGTCTGTGGGCATGTATTCAATATATTTTTTTAAATGTTAATATATATTTGCAACTTAGATTATAGATTCTTGTGAAAAAAGTGTTCACCTTCCGAGGAGATCGGAATTCCTAACATGTCGCTGAAGACACCATCATAGTCACGGGCGAAAAGTATCGACGTTAACCAAATTTATTAATGAATTAATGATTGGAAAGTTTGTTCAACAATCTTTAGGCTGAGCTGGCAGAACGGAACTGCACATGTAGGTAGCTACATACCTACTTATAGTTATTACTCGATTGATTTATGGCAAATCTTTAAATTTTATTAACTATGAAATTTCAAGATTTCAAATCGCAAATTTGTAGATGGGGAAAATATAATTTATTTCTTTAAAAACGATAATTTGTTGTCAGAATTTTTTGAGAAAATGTATTTTTTAATTTATTTTCACTGTTTAAGTATTTTTTGTTTTCTAGGTTAAAATAAAGCTTACACCCACATTTACTATCAAAAAAGATAAACTTTTACAAATCCTCAGGAAAGTACGGCAATAGTTATTACAATAGGGCCATATTCATCAGCAGATCAGGTTTTATTTGCTTGCAAACCTAACTGCGGGATGATACGCAGACAGATTGAACTTCAGGTGTTATTTTGACTCAACAACTTAGATTATAGATTATTTACAAATACGGGTAACGATTTGGACAAGCTGTCGAACTAGAATAGCTGCGCATTCTGGATTATATGAAAAGAGGTTGAGTGCTGGAAGCGAGTTAACGTGAAGAAAGTTTTTAACGTAATTCGCTTGCATAGATTCACGGAAGTGACTCTAAGCAAAGGAATATTGTTGCATCGAAAGACCATTGACATTTTCAGTGCTTTTTACATTTTAAAGCGTTTTTATCTGCATATCTTCTAATTTCAAAAGTTATGTGGATAAAATAATTTTGAAATACATATTTTTAAAACGAAATCATTTAAGTACGACATTTCAATTATTTATAATTGTTTTTTAATTATTCTTATCAATACATCAACAAATGGCGAAACCTCAGGAAAGGTTAATAGTTGTTTCTGTAACTAATTAAGCACAAAATATATTCGACTTCAACTTATCTGGAATGAGGAAGACCGAGAAAAGTATGGAAGGATCAAATCTCTGAAATAGCGAATGACTGGGATATCCAGAGTCATAATAAAAGGAGGACTTGTATGAAAAAGGTTATGACTCTGGATGAAATGAAAGAAGTATGCAAGGACAGGAAGAAGTGGCGGCTAATCTGCAATGTTGATTTCTAATGTTGGTGTATTCATTTGCTACATTTTTTGCATAGGAAATTTTTGACTTTTTTTTTTTTTTTTTTTGTATAGATTTCTTTGTAAGGTTTTGTTCTTTTTTAGATTTAAATGTAATTTATTATTCATATTCCTTGACTTATAGGTTGGTATGAGGCTGACCACCCATACTGTAAAAAATGGTTCACTTTGCCAATGTCACCCCTGTTTCAGGGAAGGTCGGCAAAAGTTGTGGGGCTTATGTTCATTTGAGGTTTGGATTTTATTTGTAAGTACACATTCAGCATTTGTAAGCGCGAACTACACTTGTTGGTTTGTGGGCATACATCTGAGAGCTTTAAATGAATATATCCTTGCAACTTAGATTATAGATTATAGATTATAGATTATGTAAACTTCAGAAGGCCTTGAAACGCAAGGTAGATACATTTTTATGTATTTGTTAGGGTTTTTATGTACTTTCACAGTTTTTAACGATAAATTTCATGTACATCATAAAAAAAAATCAAATCGCTGCCCAGTGCCTACCCACGGTTGAAATGCTTTGCACGTCTCCGAAATAAATGAATCGCTCTGCGTTTGTCAGAAGCCGTTGCTGGTCGAGCGGCGGGGCTAGTTGTTACGTAGAAGAGCGCGGTACTCCAGTTCACAACCGACCGGAGCGGTGGTCGTTCGCCTGGTCGGATATTCAATACGAGTGCATACACACTCGTTCTATAAACACGCTACGCGCTTACACAACGATCGCGATCCAACTCGCCAAGTGAAAACGAAACTGTTTTCGCGCACTTTCATTATGAATTTGAATAATTCAACTCGCCAAGTTTAATAACGACAATAAATTACCGAGTGACGAGAGAAAATAATGAACACTCGGTACTGTGCTGCGTGTAGTCAGCAAGTACTGAAGGATTAATATGAAAGCGGCGCCTGCACATCTATAATCTGCTATGTTCATTTTTAAGATTCATTGGAACGCATGTCAAACAAACACGTGTAAGTCCCACACCTGCAATTATAAATAAGTAAATAGTAAATGGAATTTGGGCTGATGTATTTGGTGAGCGCTAGTTTTGTTTGAATCACACCTCAAGAGCCCTCTACATATAGTTGGTCATTGCTGCTCAGAGCCAACTTTGCAAATAAGATCTCTTTGTTGTAAGGCTGGATGAACCTTTGTGACCAATCTTTGAAAATACTAAATAAGTTTTTCACCGCGAAGAGCATTTTTCAAAATGGTGATTTTATTTTTTAGGCTCCGCTGGAAGCAGTCGAATCCACTATAATACTTTCGGATTATAAGTCCGTAGCGTTAACCAAGAAAAAATCCCTACGAAGAGGTCATTTTAAAGTGTATCTACTTACAAATACAAAATACGTATTTTCCATCCACTTGTATAATATGGTTTTAATGTATAACTATATGCCCTATCTCAAGTGTATTTTGTTTTCTTTATGTACGGCCGCGAGCGCCAGAATGATGATTCAACCAATCAGAAGTGCCTAACAACCCGGCCAAATTACGTCACATTTTTCCCTCATTTATTTCTGTACGGACTTCATTGTGGCTTACTGTGTGCCTACTTGGTTCACAACCTACACTTGAGTTGGGCTGTAGCAGCACTATGAAGAGTATGTGGCATGAATAAAACGCACTTCCTCCGAGGTTGCTCACCGTCCGGCCTTCCGCTTCATCAAGCGGAAACTCTCCTCGCATCAGCGCTCAGGTAGGAGTTGTGCAAGCCACCTGCTTCTCATAGCGCCAATCAAATTCATAAAGACTGCTATGAGAGCTTACAATGCTATGAGCGTGTTCTATTAACCATATGATTGATTATTTTATAGCAATTATTATACCTATTATAGAGTTCTTCTGTTTCCATACATCTTCTTAAACAGTAGTTCTTAAACGGTGATTGAACTACCCCCCCCCCCCCCCCCCCTCGCCTATTTCAATTTAATGTGGTCCCTGATTGAAAATAAAATATAAAACAGGTCTCTGGTCCAAAAAAGGTTACCATTGCTATAAGATATTATCATTCTCCCTAGAAACTTTTATCGTTTTTTCATTCTTCAAGATCAAAATTACAATTAATGTAGATCGTTCATTTGAAAAAAATATATTACATAGGTTTGAATGCATCTTTAATAATATATCTATTATCTAAGTTACAAAGATATATTAACATTCAAAAGCTCATATCAAATGCATGCGCTCAAACAGACACGTGTATGATGATGATGATGATGATTTGTAGAGCGCTGTTTCGTGACTACTGTCACTGCAAGGGCGCTTTCAGGCTTGACGCGGCGGTGAAGAAATGGGTCTTCATTCCCTTCTTGAAGCTCTCGATCCCTTCCTTGGAGCGCACTGGTTTCAAGTGGACGGTCCCGCAACGGCGTAAGCGCGGTCTCCAAACACTATGCTTCTTTTTCTGCATTGTGTACTGACCATGGTACTGACAGAGGTAAGAGCACTGTCAGCAGATCGCAGAGTGAGCTCCCTCTCACTCAGACTCCTCGGTATTCAATATAAGTATATAAAGGATGGACTATGTCTTTTATATTAATCTATTATTGAATGCCTCATGCGAAGTATTGTCATATCTCTACGTAGATAGCATTTATAACTAACCTAGAGATTATCAAAAAAAAAAAAAAAACTTACATTTATATTCCCATCGCAAGGGCAGTTCCGTAAAACAATTATTATGTATTACAAAATAATGGCACGTTACGATACTTGGTAGAATCGTGTTACGTGATAGTTGCCACGGGCAGTGGCGTAGCGCGGCAGGGCGGGCATGAGATCACGAAGCGTGAGATCGAGGGGCATCATCTTACTATTTATTATACTATGCTTCTTAACAGTTTTCCAAATACTACTTGAAATCAAATGTAAGCATTTAAATATAATTATTTTCCCGAAAATTCAAATAACTATTTAACAAAATGCATTAGTACTTAATAGGTACATACGAGTAGGTACGCACCTACAATAAACAACAAAAAATACAAAACTTCAGTCAAAATTTGGGGGGAAAATTAATAGTTTTTTTAGCTGATGTTTTCACCGATCTGGCCTTTACCCGTGATATACCTACGTGATCTTAAAACATTACCTACCACTTGAAATAAAATGCTAAAGTTGATTCTCTTACTTGTGAAAATATATCGGTGTAGCACACCTGACACCATCGCCACTTATTTAGAGATAAAATAGTAATAAGCTCCGTATTAAATGTGCAGATTGACACTTTGGCTGACCATTATTTGCGTGTTTCATCGATGGAGGTAATAATTCTATGGAGTGACTATGAATGTGATTTAGTTCCTAACGACATGAAGCGCCCGTCTTTGACGCGCATTGTTGATAGTGCCATCTCGCTCCCGACATATGAAATGCTTTTTTCATTTTCTATGTAAGCAACATATCTCTACTCTGTCTTCAATCTCTATACATATCACCATAAAAACCTATGAAATCATCATAGCAACTATATTTGTTATGAACACCATTTTCAACAGTTGTCGAAAATATGAAAATAATTGATAAATTCCGAATCCAAAAATGTTCCGACCTTATTGTGTAAGGGATGATTTTCACAAGTATGTATCTATTACCGCTAGCATAGTACTTACATACTTGAAACAGGCAAGTACCTTCATAATAAAACATCTCTAGTTCTAGAAATGGCTGTCACTTCGCGAGCAAAATATGTCGACAAATGAAAAATATTTATTATGAATGTGATCTAATCTAAATCTAAATCTAAGCTACAAGGATATGTATCATTTGAGATTCATATGAAATGCATTCCCATAAGCAGACACGCATAATTAAAATATTTTTTAAGTGAAATACTATTCCTGATTCTACAAAACATTGACTTTCTTTTGTTGGCACGTTTAGAAAAAGTCCAGATTGGCGTTTATATGGATTTTTTCCCAATTAGGTAACACACCTGTTGACAGTTGGAAGCTTATCGATAAACTGAATTCGGATTTTGGTATAATGCATGCGTTAGCGTATTCACAATTCTCAAAGGATTGCTTTCTTAGCCCATCTAAATCGGTGGTTTTACTGGGTGGGATCCACGGAGGGGGCATCAATAGCCATACCTAGCTAGGCAACAAAGCCCCTAGCTACGCCACTGGCCACAGTTGAAGTGCGACAGTGAACAGGCTCGGTAGCGCAACATTACACTAAGTTGCACCTCCATGTGTAAGACTGGGTCGTCCGTAAGTTTGTCTTACAAACTCTGCATTATAGGGGGGAATAGCCTAGTACTTAACGCTTCGGCCTCAACGTGGGTTTGACGTCGGAACATCGAATAAAAAATCACAATTTTTTG
Organism: Agapetus fuscipes; assembly: GCA_951799405.1. Lineage (NCBI taxonomy): Eukaryota > Metazoa > Arthropoda > Insecta > Trichoptera > Glossosomatidae > Agapetus > Agapetus fuscipes. The sequence continues at coordinate 507,121 of OX637364.1, read as the reverse complement.
AAGTATGCTTGTCGCGTGGTTGAAAATGCGTGTCCATTTCTCAAAGACCGGTCACAAAAGGTCTATCCAGCCTTACAGCAACTGAGTCTTTCTTGAGAAATTAGCACTTTCTATATCAACAACCCAGCTCGTATAGGGCTCTTGACGTGTAATTCACACAAGCCTACCAAATAAATCAACCTATTAATATAATTATTAGGTACTAAACATAAAAAATAATGGAAAATAATTCATAATAAATGCATGTATTTCATTTTTATTTACATACTAGCAGTACCCGGCGTGTTTCACTACGCCATTTGGGCATGTGGTATCAATTTTTTTCTACAGATAAAAGAGGAAACAACAGGATCAAAAAAAAAAGTGTGCTAATCGGAATCAAGCTTCACACAATTTATCTCTAGGTTAATCTTCACGTTTTCTAAAAAAAAGGTCTAGGTACAACTGTTAAGCAGCCAGAGCCAAGCATAGGGAAAATCGATTGCGGTGCTCCATTTATATTTAAGATAAAAAAATCATCAATCAGTATGCGGAAAATGCTTCACACAATATGATGCACTTAAGTGTTTTTTCAACTATCTCCATAAAAGTGTTTAATTTATGTTGAATTTTTGACACCCTGTCCTGTCTTTATCCCGGCCAAGTGAATTCACATTTTTTCCCCACATTTAAAATGTGCTCTATCCATTATTTCAATAAGTGAAAGTTTTAGGTAGTGCACACGGAACATTTTCTATTGACAACAAAATTGTAAGTCGCACGGCCGGGTTAGGTAAAAGGCAAACATTTTGTTTATCTTGGTTGCTTTGGACCATTGTCACATAGAAGAAAGACGTTTAACCGCCGAGAAAAAAACGATCTTTAAATTTGTGGTGAGTATATAATTTTACAGAAATGCGTTTTTTGAAAAAACAACTATATTATGTATATTTTAATTAAAAGTATGTTTCAATAAAAGGTTTTAATAATAATAATATATTTCAATATGGTCTTCTAGTTGTGACCTACGAACTTTCTTTTATCGTATTTTTTATAAGTGCGGGATATAAAAGCTTTCTAACATTTCTAAAATTCAACTTGGAATACTTGAATAACATTTTTTAATTTGGAACTTTTGTCTAGGCCAGGGGTCGGCAACCTTTTAAGTCAGAAGAGCCAAAAATTACAATTTTCAAATTTCAAAGTTTGTCCTTGACTTATAGGTTGGTATGAGGCTGACCACCCATACTGTAAAAAATGGTTCACTTTGCCAATGTCGCCCCTGTTTCAGGGAAGGTCGGCAAGAGTTGCAGGGCTTATGTTCATTTAAGATTGGGTTTTTATATTGTAGTTCCACATGCGGTATGTGTGAGCGCGAAATTATGCGTGTCTGCTTATGGGAATGCATTTGATGTGAATCTCAAATGATACATATCTTATTTTGGATTTGGATTTGTAAAGAGCCACAAATGTTTTTTTGCCAACAATAAATAGCGTCGATGGGGCGGGGGGAGGGTGGGGGGTGAAAAGCGAGTACAAGTTGCGGAGAGATCGTTAATCGATTCAGAACGATTTAGTTTTTTTCGATCAGAAGTATAATTCTGTGTTTTTTTTATATTTGCGTATGAAGCTAAAGAGCCGTAACTTCACACCCAAAGAGCCGCATGTGGCTGGTGAGCCGCAGGTTGCTTACCCCTAACCAAACCGATATCGATCCACCATATTTGTAAAAAGTCCGGTCTATAGCTTAGTTGGTAGAGTAACTGCATTCCATGCCGAGATCTCGAGTTAGAATCCCACTGAAGTTGTCAGAAATTATTTCTCGTTTCAGTGTTAATTTCTAACCCAAAATAAAATACCGGCAAGGCTTACTCAGCCTTCATAAGAAATGAGTGTCAAGCCACTCAGGAGCTGAATAACATCCATTTCAAGTTGGCGTAAAGTAAAAGTTACTGGGTTGTTCATTTTAGATTTGGATTTTAAATTATGAGTAGGTACACATGCAGCATTTGTAAGCGTGGACTTACATGTGTCTACTTGTGAGCATGCATTTTATATGAATCTTTAATGTAAATGTATATTTGCAACTAAGATTATGTATTGTAGTTGAATATAATGGTCTTCTTCTATTGGGTGGTTTCAAAATTTACCGACCTCGTTGCTGAAATATTGAGAATTGAGAACCATTGTTTATTTGATCACCATCAAACTTCACAGGATTCATTCTAAAAATATGTTACATGTTTCCTGAAAATTTCGTCAAAATCGGATGAGCGGTTTATGAGTATAGGGAACATACATACATACATACATACATACTGTAAAGATCTGACTCCATCTATATTCGTTTATACATCCGTAATTCTGTACAAAGTATAATATATCTTTCTATGGTACTTAAAAACTTGGAACAAAAAAAGGTACCCTCATAAAAAAAACCTTGAGCTGTCCTTTGACAACTCCATTGCTGGGTTGAATTCAGTTTCGATCTGTTTCCCGGGAGTGACGCGTCTCTTCTAGATAAAATCTGAAAATTGCTGTTTAATATTTGATTTGTGGGTGTTTGTGTGGAGATGGAGCTGAAGATGGACCTGAGATGCTGCCGGGAGAAAATAATTAGGCTGATTGCACTAAAAATAACTAATGTCGCGACATTAATACAAACTTAAAACCAGTGGCGTGTTCCTGTCCGTGAGTAAAGCGGTTTGCACAATTATTTTTCTACCATTCGAATTTCGATTGGTTAAGGCATTATTTATGGGGATGTGGAAAGGTCTTTCGTAGTCTGTGCTTCGGGTCTTCCACCCATATCGGGTTTTCCCGATATTGAGGTGCACCAGGAACAGGTTATGGAGTAGATATTTCCACAATTATTGTTTTGCCAGGTTTTCTTTATTTTGGCATCTGTCTCGGGTCTACTTGGCCGGACTTGCTGAGCATCAGACGGTGCCATGGTATTGCGAATTTTGGTGGAATGATGGGGTAAATTAGAAGCTGTCTTCCCTAACAAAAGCAGCTTGGAATAGAGTATGGAGTAGGCGCGCGTTAAGTTTTGGTAACGGGAATGCTGAAATATCCGACCCAGTGGGGTAACACTTAGTCGAAGCTGGTGACAAGACTTCCTTTCCTTTTTCCAAAAATTAGCGTGCTAAAGTCCTGTGACGATTCTTTGGTAGAAGAGAGAGAGCGTCAAGCTTGTAAACCGATCGGTTAATCTCACTTCGGGGTCGCAAGTCCCCGACTTCTCCATTGGAGCTAGCAGGCAGATTTTCTACTTAGAGGTGGGATTTTAATTAAAGTAAATATGGGGTGGGTGGAGGTAGATTTTGCATATCATTATAAATATATTATACGTAATACATTTAGGCACAATGTAATTTATTCATATTGTTATTATAATGTTATTTTGTAAATTTATGTAATCTGTCAAATAAAAAGACTAACAAAATTAACACATCAATTAACTTTTCGCGATCTGCGTCCCCCCTTTTTCCTTGTTCCTCATTTTGTATACGCCTTTGAATACGTTGACTGCCGTGGTTTTTCTATACGCCGTGACCTTACCAGAGCGGGTTCTAGTAATTTCACAGAAAACAAAATCCCATTAAAAATGAAAGTCACTTGTTTTAAAATCGGTTTTAATATCATATAGTCATTTTGCATTACACGTAACTTAAATCTCGTAAGCTTTTTAATTATAATTTTGAATTTACAATTTAGTTAGAAAATGCGTATGTTCCACACCAAACGATAACGAATTTGGGTTTGCCACTAAAGTAGATTTTGAAACGGTAAAACAAAAAATCACACAACGTTCTGTTTCATAATCTTCCACACGACGAGCAGTCCTAACCTTAGCTAGACGATCACACCAATTGGCCAAAACTACGACGATCACTCCGAAGACAGAGGAGGCAGAGAGGGATCTTTCTTCATCAACGAGGGATTCCCAGCACACCAGCATTTTCAGTTCCAGTACGAGCAGTACCAGCATCTACCAGCGTTCCAAGATCTCTGATCTACCTTCACCTTCATCATGGACCAAGGAAAGGTCTTCAACAATCTCTCTGAGAGGGAAGATCACACCATTTGGAGAACTATGGAGACCTCATCATTTAAATGTTATGGAGGCAGGAGCACGGCCTTTGGCTCGCCTGTACCACCATACCATAACACCATTTCCAGAATACCCAAGATGGACCACTCGTCCACTACTCCATCTTTTCATCAGGGGGGGGAACTCTACAGTTGGTATCCGTGACCAAGGATCGTTTGGTTAGACAAGTGGAACATGCGTATTTTGTTAAAAATTCAATAGTAAATCAGTAAAATCCCTTTTAAATATCTTAAATCGAAAATGTCACGGTTACTGAATTAATTTTTGATAAAAATTTAATAATAAATTGTAAAATCGAGTATTAACTTCTTAAAGCGAAAATTTAACTAGTAAAAGAATAACGTATTTTAAATGTTTAACGTATCTAAAAAACTCAATAATAGTTTAGTAAAATCGCGTTTAAATTTCTTTAATTGAAAACTTCACGAGTAAAATGTTAACGTATCTTTCTTAAAAATTTAATAGTTGATTTGTAAAGTCGCATTTAATTTTATGAAATCTAAAACTTCGCGAGAAAAAAAGAGTGTATTTTAAATTTGGTTAAAATCGCCTAGGGCTGCTTTTTTACGCGCGCGGCCCTGATCTTGCTGCGACACATGTGTCGATTTTTTTTGTGTGATTTTAGAATTTTGGTCTAGGGTCGAGGCATGGGTTTTTTTGGCTCATATATCCACTTTGGAAATAATGTATTGCCTTCATTCTTTTAAAAAAAAAAAAGACTTTTGAACTTGTTCGAAACAAGGATTTGTTATTTTAGGAATATTATTATTGCCTACATTCAATATTTAAATGAATGCAAGATGTGTTTCGACGCGTAAGAAAAAAACCCTTAGTTTAAATAATATTATCGTTTTTTGCTTAAAAACCATAAACCCCGAGCCCTGGTGATAAAATTTTATAACTTGCGTCATTTCAAGTAACAGTTATAGTTTATTTTTTTGCTTTCGTGTGAGTGATATAGGTTTTCATGTGAACAAAATATATTTTAAGTGTTGAGTGTTTTTATATTTTGGGTGAAGTGATTTTTGTGATATACGTGCGTTTAGTTTATTAGAAATAATAATATACTTGAGTGACTTACATAATATATCTTATTAAGTTCGAAAAACGAACGTCATAAGTGATCATTGAGTGATTGTATTTACCTTGTGTTGTTTTGAGGTGCAACATAATTTGTGGTAATTTGAAAGCTTTTGGAAGACAATTTTTTGAAAATAAATGGAAAAACAGATGGATCCAACTCTTCCATTTAAAATTGAGAGGCCGATATTCGCGGGGTTTGACGAATACCCTTTACGGTTCTTAGAAGAATTGGAAACATTTATAAGACTAACGGATGCCGGGGGACGTGCAATGCAGGTTGTTGATGAATGTTTGATTGGAAATGCTCGGCTATGGGCGGATATTTATCGTTCAAAATGGGCATGTTTTGCAGAATTCAAGAAAGACTTTTTGAAACGATATTGGGGATATATTGAGCAGCGAGAGGCGAGGATAAAAATATTAACAGGAAAATGGGACCCTCAAGGAAACAAAGATATGGTGGAACATTTCTGCGAGCATTACATGCTGTCGCAATCCGTGATACCACCCCAGGATAAAACCCAAGCTGTTGAAGACGTGATGAGACATTATCCAGACGATGTATGGAGAATGTGGAGTGTGACCGGAAAATCTACAGCCTGTGAAGCCGCTGAATACCTGAGGATGATACAAGACATAGAGGAAATCACAAGAGCTAGAGTGAACTCAACCGCAGAGGATTCCAGATGTCCTAAACATGAAGAGTCATGTCCACGAAAGACGAATGCTGACTACACCAAGCGGAGACGAAGGACAAAGTTGCGGCGACGGTTAAAAAGAAATGGGAAGGAGAAGGTCAACGCCTTAAAAGAATTGAACACGATTGCATTTGAAAAATAATTTTGTCTGATTTTATTTATGACTATTACCTTCAATTGATATAATACGTTGTGCCAATGCGATGATAATATGTTCTGATTTGGAAAATAAACATTACTGATTTATGAACACAAGTGCATATATCATTTTTTATTTTAAATTCTCGCCCACAAAAGTACACGCATAATATTATGTTGAAATGGTCCACGGGGTAAGACTTTTAGGGGGGAGAAGAGCGAGGGGAGTGGGGACTGACGCAACCCTAAGCGCTTCCAGATGTGTGTGAGATATTGGAAGGAGGAATGCAGCGGACAGAGCGAACGACACAACAGAGCAGTGCGGTAACCAAAGCATGGAAATCCAGTGATGGAAAATAAAAATATCGATTGTTCTACAAATTCGTTCGAAGATAAACATAAATGAAGTAAAATGATACAAATATTTGTGCGCGAGCTCAATTCGGAAATAATATTGATGCATTAATTATTTTTTTCATATCTTTAACTAAAGAATTTTCTGAAAACTTTTCCATTCGTAAACTCTTGAAAACCTTCCATAAAATTAGGGGGGAATGTAAAGATCTGACTCCATCTATATTCGTTTATACATCCGTAATTCTGTACAAAGTATAATATATCTTTCTATGGTACTTAAAAACTTGGAACAAAAAAAGGTACCCTCATAAAAAAAACCTTGAGCTGTCCTTTGACAACTCCATTGCTGGGTTGAATTCAGTTTCGATCTGTTTCCCGGGAGTGACGCGTCTCTTCTAGATAAAATCTGAAAATTGCTGTTTAATATTTGATTTGTGGGTGTTTGTGTGGAGATGGAGCTGAAGATGGACCTGAGATGCTGCCGGGAGAAAATAATTAGGCTGATTGCACTAAAAATAACTAATGTCGCGACATTAATACAAACTTAAAACCAGTGGCGTGTTCCTGTCCGTGAGTAAAGCGGTTTGCACAATTATTTTTCTACCATTCGAATTTCGATTGGTTAAGGCATTATTTATGGGGATGTGGAAAGGTCTTTCGTAGTCTGTGCTTCGGGTCTTCCACCCATATCGGGTTTTCCCGATATTGAGGTGCACCAGGAACAGGTTATGGAGTAGATATTTCCACAATTATTGTTTTGCCAGGTTTTCTTTATTTTGGCATCTGTCTCGGGTCTACTTGGCCGGACTTGCTGAGCATCAGACGGTGCCATGGTATTGCGAATTTTGGTGGAATGATGGGGTAAATTAGAAGCTGTCTTCCCTAACAAAAGCAGCTTGGAATAGAGTATGGAGTAGGCGCGCGTTAAGTTTTGGTAACGGGAATGCTGAAATATCCGACCCAGTGGGGTAACACTTAGTCGAAGCTGGTGACAAGACTTCCTTTCCTTTTTCCAAAAATTAGCGTGCTAAAGTCCTGTGACGATTCTTTGGTAGAAGAGAGAGAGCGTCAAGCTTGTAAACCGATCGGTTAATCTCACTTCGGGGTCGCAAGTCCCCGACTTCTCCATTGGAGCTAGCAGGCAGATTTTCTACTTAGAGGTGGGATTTTAATTAAAGTAAATATGGGGTGGGTGGAGGTAGATTTTGCATATCATTATAAATATATTATACGTAATACATTTAGGCACAATGTAATTTATTCATATTGTTATTATAATGTTATTTTGTAAATTTATGTAATCTGTCAAATAAAAAGACTAACAAAATTAACACATCAATTAACTTTTCGCGATCTGCGTCCCCCCTTTTTCCTTGTTCCTCATTTTGTATACGCCTTTGAATACGTTGACTGCCGTGGTTTTTCTATACGCCGTGACCTTACCAGAGCGGGTTCTAGTAATTTCACAGAAAACAAAATCCCATTAAAAATGAAAGTCACTTGTTTTAAAATCGGTTTTAATATCATATAGTCATTTTGCATTACACGTAACTTAAATCTCGTAAGCTTTTTAATTATAATTTTGAATTTACAATTTAGTTAGAAAATGCGTATGTTCCACACCAAACGATAACGAATTTGGGTTTGCCACTAAAGTAGATTTTGAAACGGTAAAACAAAAAATCACACAACGTTCTGTTTCATAATCTTCCACACGACGAGCAGTCCTAACCTTAGCTAGACGATCACACCAATTGGCCAATACTACGACGATGATCCTCAGAGGAGGCAGCGAGGGATATTTACCAGTTCCAGTACGAGCAGTGCCAGCATCCACAAGGATCCCAAGATTTCTGATCTTTCTTCATCAACCAGGAGTTCACCATACCAGCATTCCCAGAATACCTTTTCCAGAACTCGGACCACTCTCCCTCATTTTTATTTCTTCGTAGGGGGGGGGAACTCTACAATACATACATACATACATACATACATACATACATACACACATCCTTCTTTATAGATATAGATAGATAGATTGCATTCCATGCCGAGATCTCGAGTTAGAATCCCACCGAAGTTGTCAGAAATTATTTCCCGTGTCAGTGTTTATTTTAAACCCAAAATAAAATACCGGCAAGGCTTACTCAGCCTTCATAAGAAATGAGTGTCAAGCCACTCAGGAGCTGAATAACATCCATTTCAAGTTGGCGTAAAGTAAAAGTTACTGGGTTGTTCATTTTAGATTTGGATTTTAAATTATGAGTGGGTACACATGCAGCATTTGTAAGCGTGAACTTACATGTGTCTACTTGTGAGCATGCATTTTATATGAATCTTTAATGTAAATGTATATTTGCAACTAAGATTATGTATTGTAGTTGAATATAATGGTCTTCTTCTATTGGGTGGTTTCAAAATTTACCGACCTCGTTGCTGAAATATCGAGAATTGAGAACCACTGTTTATTTGATCACCATCAAACTTCACAGGATTCGTTCTAAGAATATGTTACATGTTTCCTGAAAATTTCGTCAAAATCGGATGAGCGGTTTATGAGTCTATAGGGGACATACATACATACATACATACATACATACATACATACATACATACATACATACATACATACATACATACATACATACATACACACATCCTTCTTTATAGATATAGATTATGCATATTATGCATTCTGTATAAGTCGGGGTATCGTTGTACCTTAAAACAGTAAAATGTATATGTACCGACGAAAGTGAGAGCATGAAGTACAACGCTACGAATAAATTCAGAGAGTCATTGGTACGCGCGCGTGTAGAAAACAAGAGTGAAACTTGTCACGCTGAGTGTACGGTACTACGGCCTTGTGCAGGTGTTACAGTACACAGCTAGAGAGTGGGGCATTACTACAGGTATGGCTGATGAAGACTTGTGGTCCAACTGGTATCTACACGTAATTGTGTCAGTCCTGAGGGATGGGACATTTATATGGTATGTTGAGAGTCAGGCTGGTACAAGAAGCATATTGGTGATCGTACTGAGGGATGGAACATTTATATACCACTGGTCAGACTGATAAAAGTGACTTAATTGTAGACGTACTTGATTTCCAGATAAAGACATAAATGGGCATAAAAATTGCGAGATGAAAAGGAAGGTAGGTTTTTATTTGGTAATAATTATACGCAAGGCGCTCTCTTCATACATTGTAATATGTCTTACCTTTGTGCGTCCTCCTGTATTTTTTTTAAGGAATCCTGTGTGGGAGGCTCCCCAATTCTTGAAAGTCTTGGGGGTCTATGTCATCCTGGAAGGGTGCCGCAGAGGTGTTGCTTGAGTTCTTGCTTCTGTCGTGAGGCGCTGCATGGAAGTAGTGATTGATGTTGGTTTTGAATAAAACCGGATTAAATTGGGAAAGGAACACAGATACTGGTAGATCATTCCATAAACGGTCAGTTTGGCAAAGGAATGAGTCATGAAAACGCCAAGTTCTCATAGTTCTGAGATCGACTGCAAAGGGATGAATGAGAGTCGTACTACGAGTTTCCCTTTCTGAAATGCGAGGGGGAGGGATTTATAAATGGAGCTCATTAGAACAAACTCCGTGCTAATATCGATAAAAAAGACCGAGCATTACAACTTTTCTTCTGTGCCGGAGCGGCTGCAGATCGGATGTAAGAGAAGGATCATTGATCAACTTCACTGCCCTCCTTTGCACAGCATCTAGTTGGTCACTAAACTTCTAGGACATACCAAACCAGAGATGGCTGCCATACTCGATAATGGGGCGGATTTGGGATTTATACAGAGTCAATAACTGGGCTGAAGTAAAAAACCTACGGGCCCTGTATAGTACCTATGCCGAGTCGCCGGAAGGCGGAAGTTGTGCGTAACTCAATAGCATCATGGTATTTTAACTCTGATGAAAGAGAAAAACCGAGAAGATTCAAGTGTTCATGGTTAGGAAGAGAGACGTTGTCGAAGATTGGGAGATAGTTGTTTAAAATCTTCTTTAAGGATATAAGACATGCTCGAGTCTTTTGTATGTTGAATTCTACAAGGTTGTCAGTGCCCCAACGGCTGACAGCCCTGAGATCTATCTTGATCTTTGAAGCTAATGATTCACGAGCAATAGATATCGCTAAACTATTTGGGGGCTTTGCAAAAGAGAAACCGTCATGTATTGTACTGTAATCAGCATAGCAGTCGATAGGTGCACAGGATAGTAAACCATTGATGGGGGGGCAAGGTGTAAATTTTGCCCCTCAGGGGGTATATAAATACAAAAAAACAACAAATAGAGAAACTGCAACGTATTCTCCAATGCGAGATATAAAATACACAGATCTAATGCCTATGGTATTTTCTCTCTCAAACAAAAGCCAACCTTCAATAGGTGGCTTTCAATTTTGGACGAATATCCCGTACCAACGAAGCGAAAATCAAAAGGACCGCCACTCACCTCAAATTGTGCTCTTTTGGTCCAAGATGATGCTCGTTTCTCAGGATCCTGTGGGGCTGAGCTCTGTTCACAAACTGCCACACTTGCAAGTTATATGTAAAACAATTCCACTCACTCACAGATTTTAACGGTAAATTTCAAATCGGTCGAGAGACATATAAAAACGTGTCTACTTGCGAACACGACGGAAATGGAAGTCCTCAATTCTTGCTAATCTCACGTTGCTCAGATGTCAAAAAAGTTGATACCGACATCTTGCGATTTTTATCCGCACTTTTTTCAGATTGTGAAAGACCAACATGAAATTCGCTTCTTAGACTATTAATTAAAATAAAAATAGATGACGCTATTCATGCGTCACCATACACCCCCCTTTGCAAAGACTTAAAGTTAAAAGCTTTGCAACACAAACCAGATATTCAAAGAAACCATGTCGATTTTTACAAACAATATTCGAGAAATGATATATAGGTATAATTACAATCAATGTTTGAAAATCTTAAACTAGAGAAACTTAATATAATAAATATAATAAGTATGCCTACAAGTAAGCAGGTTAGACACAAAAATACTTAAGCCAATATAATAAGCTAGATTTAACATGTTCTAACAGATAAGCTTAGTAGTAAAGCATAAGATTAATTCTAAACATGGTAAATATGTACAATGGTAGAGATCTACTAACTCAGTAGACGAAATTAAATAGTAATCTATTGTGTCGGCAATAGGTAGAGTTTGACGACCGGACGTTTGTAAAAACCTTGCTCAGTCTTTACTGTGGCTACTCGAATCACGCCATCATCCCCAGGGAAAACCTTGGTGATGATTCCCAGAGGCCAGGACAAAGGAGGAGCGTCCTCTTGCCCAATCAGTACAACAGTCCCTACCTGAATTGCATTAACATCGGTTTGCCATTTTTGTCTGACCTGCAAAGTGTGCAGGTATTCTACCCTCCATCGCTTCCAGTAAGATGACACGATTTGATCCAGGAGATTTTTACGCTGAGTGAGATTAACTGGTGTGTCAGGTAGCTCAGAAGCAGGCAGATGTTTTAAGGGAGTGGACATCAAGAAATGCGCAGGAGTTATAACGTCAGGGTGAGGATCAGAACTGATGACACTTAGTGGTCTAGAATTCATGATACTCTCGATTTGAGTCAACACCGTTTGCATCTCCTCATATGTGAGCAACTGATTCCCTATCACTCGATACAGATGAGTTTTCAAACTCTTAATATTTGATTCCCATAAAGCTCCGAAGTGAGGAGCTCGAGGGGGAATCATTTTCCACTCTATTTAATACGCCTCAAGTTCTCGCTTCATTCGGACATTATGCTGCGAATTTTGTAAAAGATTATATATCTCATCTAATTGGACACGAGCCCCAACAAAATTTGTACCGTTGTCCGAATACATAAAGGAAACTGGCCCACGACGAGAGATAAAACGCTTAAATGCAGCTATAAAACAGGCACTCGACAGATCAGTTGCGAGCTCAATATGCACTGCCTTGGTCACGAGACAAACAAACAGGCAGATATATGCCTTTTGAGCATGTTGTCCACGTCGTCGCGTAAGAAGTATTTTTAAAGGTCCAGCATAATCTACCCCCGTATGCACAAATGCTTTAGCTTCTGTTATGCGACAGGCAGGCAAGTCCGCCATCTTTGGCGTAGGGTGAGACGGGTTCACTCAGAAGCAAATATTGCATTTACGAGTTTGTGCTCGTATAACGGTTCTGGCATCCAATATCCAAAACCTTTGTCGTATGATAGACATCAAAAGTCCTGGACCGGTATGACAGTTGGATTCGTGAAAATGTTTAATTATTAAGTTCACCACTGAGTCATGTTTCGGAAGTAAAGCTGGATGTCTAGCTTCAAAGGGTAAATCAGACCGTGAAAGCCGACCTCCAACTCGTAACGTACCTTCCTGATCCAGAAAAACCGATAAATTACGCAGTTTTTTCGATGGTAACTTGTTATCTTTTATCAACTTAATATCGTCCGAAAAATGAACAGTTTGTATTGTCTGTATTAACTTAACCTCAGCATGGGACATGCATTCAATAAGAGGCAACAGTGATTTAAATTTATTTATAAAGCGAAGGATGTAAACTGTAATTCGAATTAATTTATTCCACGAAGAAGTTCGTTGTGCTAAGTCATATAAAATCATAGAGTCAGCATGTACTACAATGGCTGTCAGTACAGTTGCCTGTTCAGGAATTTCTAACGCATCGGACGAGGAGAATCTTTGAATCGGCCATTCATCCGAAGGGCGTTGAAGCCACAGTGGACCATTCCACCATAAACTATGAGAAATTAATTGAGATGGTAACATACCACGTGAAACACAGTCGCTTGGGTTCTCGTCCCCTGAGATGTGATAAAAGTTCTGAGGGGGTAAATTCTCCTGACACTGAGCGACCCTATTTCCTACAAAAATTGACCAACGATGTGGAGAAGAGCAAATCCAAGCCAACGCAATCGTTGAATCAGAAAAAGCATATACATCAGTTATATGACTCCGATCACGATACATCTCGATCACAAGTTTTAACATCTTTGACAATAAAACAGCAGCGCACAACTCTTAACGTGCTAATGTCGTAATCTTGGTGGGAGATACCTTAGATTTTGAGCACAACAACCTGACAGAAATATTTCCATCCATGTCAGTTGTATGTACATATATAACACAACCGTAACCATTCAGACTAGCATCACAAAAACCTACTAATAATACTTTGGTTGAGCTAGTCACACCGATGTGCCTAGGAATTTTTAAAGTAGCGAGCAACGGAAGTTCTTGTGTTATACTCGAAAAACGTCGAATTATAGCATCAGGCGGAGAGTCATCCCAACCGATATTGGCACGCCATAGCTCTTTGATGAGAAGCTTTGCAGCCAGTATAACTGGTGCGACTAAGCCCAAAACATCGAACAAACGAGCTACAACTGACAAAATAGATCGCTTCGTGCATTTTTGCTGAAAGTCATTCGAAGTAAAGAAAAAATTATCTTTAACTGGATCCCAAGACAACCCTAATACTTTTAGAGTTACGCCTTTATCATCATCAAATTTTATGGAACCTCTATGTGAGTTAGGAAGACTATCTAATAGATAAGATGAATTGCTTGACCATTTTACCAGATCCATGCCACCATACTTGAACAAAGCTACGAGATCTTTTGCCAGAGAAACAGCCGAAGCCTCATCTGCCACAGACTGAACCAGGTCATCCATATAAAACCTAGCTCCAGCTACTTTGGCGGCTTCCGGAAAACGTTCAGCCATGTCCGATGCCAACTGACGCACAGATCGCATGGCCAAGAAAGGACTACACTTTAATCCAAATGGAACCCTATTAAATTGAAAGGTTCGAACTTTCTCCTTTTCAGAAAAACGAAATAAAATTCTCAAATATCTACGGTGGTCAACAAATACACCAACCTGCAAATACATGTGCTGTACATCTGCTGTCATCGCGACAGGAAACAGCCTAAAATCTAATAAAAGGAGAAACAAATCAGCCTGTAAATTTGGCCCAGAATGTAGTACATCATTGAGTGACAACCCAGTATGCGTTTTCGCACTAGCATCTAAAACAATGCGAGGCATAGGTTTGTCTTGACGCACTACAGCGTGGTGAGGAATATAATATCCATGTTCACCAATATCTGACTCTGCAACTTCAGAGAGATATCCCTTTTGAATGTAGTCATTTATTACCGAATTATAATTCTCCTGCAGACTCGGTAACTGCTTAAACTTTCTTTCTAATAACAAGAAACGCCGAAATGCAGTATTTCGTGAGTTGCCCAAATTTTCAGGATCAGCACAAAAGGGTAGAGCAACAGAGTAACGACCTACCTCGTCTTTAGTCACAGAAGATACAAAGGAGTTTTCGCACGCTGTCTCATCTGGACTTAAGAACTTTTTCACTGGGATTTCTTCCAACTCCCAGAACTTGTGTAATAATAAATCCGCATCTTTTACAGCCAATGCAGAAAAAGATTCGTGACAACTGTCTGCAGCTGAAACACTCTTTGGACAATCTCCCATCAATACATAGCCAAAGGACGTCAATACTGCAGGTGGCGCTTTCGACTTTGACTCTATCATTTTTCCCAAATAAATAAAAGGGAATAATTGTGCACCCAACACAATGTCCACAACTCCAGGGACATTCCAGGATAAATCAGCCATTGAAATGTCCTTTAAATAAGTCATATCACTGTTATCAATGTACTTAGAAGGTAACTGATCCGTGATCTGATCCACCACTAACGCGTTAATCTTGTAAGTATTTTGAGGATTGTACCTCGATTGTATTTCAAAATTGACACATCCATGTATCGGTCGTGCAGAAAGACCGATTCCTCTAATTACTGAATTATTTAGAGGAACAATATGTAAATTCATATTTCTACAACATTCTAATGTTATCAAATGGTTTTGAGAACCATTATCAACAAGACATCTAACTATCATCTTATTTTTCTTGCAATTTGACCATGCAAAAACTTGTGCCGTAGCCAACAGCACCGTGCTCGCATTCACCCGAGCATTTGCACTTAAAGAAACCGAGGGTACACCCGACCCTTGCATATCATCACCTGAATGCGACAGCCGATGTCCCTGCTCAGCATTCTTGACTACTCGTCTGGCCTTATTCTCATTGTCGTCAAAATGCAGAAGGGTATGATGCCCCTTATGACAAATTTGACAAGTTCCTGTCTTAGTACAATGAGACCAGTGGGCAATACTCAAACAACGAACGCAACCCCGTTTTGATTTAATAAATTCATACCTTTCCTTAGGAGAATAGCTCTTAAATTTCACACATTTATGTAATTTATTATGGTCGTTTCGTTTACACAAAACGCAAGAGAGAGTGTCTCCAGTAAACACTCTACCACTTACGAGAAACGCACGACCACTCACAGATTTTGTCGTATTATTCCTCACGCGTGTATTCGAATGGCAAGCTTCGGAAACCGACTTCGATTCATTTACGTGCGATCTTTCCAAAATTTTGACCTGTTGTTGAACAAAACTGATAAGATTCTGACAAGAAGGTATTTCGATGTCTTTCAGCGAAAGCTCGAAGGCCATAACTGTAGACGAATTCAATTTACGCAAAGCGCAATTAAATAAAAGAAAATCTCCCACATCTGTAATACCTAATTGCTTTAATGCTGCAATGGAAGCAGCATACTTCTCAATAAAGGCATCAAGACCGGCAGCCGTGTGATCGGCCTTCTTTAAATCAAGGATATTATTTATGTAATATGTTCCTAGCGCACGTTTATCCTGATATTTTTTAACAAGACTGTCCCAGACCACGTTATAGGTTTCCGCTGACGGTACAATTCCCGAAAATATGTTCGCTGCCTTTCCCGTCAAGTTGCCTGTTAAATATTGCACTCTTTGGGGGTCTGACAACCCTGTATTTAGATGGACGTTTGCCTTAAAGGATTCAAAAAATCGTGACCAATTTTTTGGATTCCCATCAAACAAAGGAATTCGTATGGGTGGTAATTTCACCTCATATCTAGGCCCACTTTGAGTCGATACATGTGGTGTTTCGGTTTTTAAAATTCTTTCCCTAACATCCATTATTTTACTATAAAGTTCTTCAAAGGCCATAAGTGATTGATAATTTACCTTTGCCTCTGGGTCTATCTCTAAAGAAAGTGCATTTATTTGATCTATCAAATCTTCGTACTTTTTAACCCAGCTTCCTGCTTCCTTGGAAGCCGATAAAAAATTACTATTCTCTCTGGATGCAAAATTAGAAACATTTTTTCCTAGTTTATATAAATTATTTATTCTTTCAAAATAAACCTTTTGTTTCTCTTTCAATATAACCAAAGTTCTTGTTAAAGCATCCGCCATGTTTACTATTTAAAATAAACAATAGCAATGAAGAAACGGTAACAAAATCGAAAAAACCTACTTTCAGTTCTGAAAGAAGAAATCGATTTGCCTCAAAGTTGAATTTATTTTATGTCAGTATGTATCACAATATTTACTTTCTCCAGATAGTTTATTTACTAATGGAAAAAAAAAACAATAACAAACTTGTAATGACATTTATATAAAAATATAAACAAAGGTAGGTAGGCACCTGTAGACAACGCTCAGCTGTATGAATACCTAATCTCTAATGGATAGGTATCATCAGTGTTTTAATTCCGCAACTAACAAATATATGTACCTACTGTGTATTCAACACTTATTAAAAAAAATAACTACCTACATACAGCAATATATATGACACTCGTTAATTTTTGTACACAATATAAAATAATGCTAGAATATAGATTCTAATACAAAGGCATATTACATTATGTTCTTAACAATTAACTATCGACACAGTATCCTTGAATATCCGTTTCATGTCAACCATTCTGGTTTCGATAAGGTTACGAAGGACCAATGGGGGGGCAAGGTGTAAATTTTGCCCCTCAGGGGGTATATAAATACAAAAAAACAACAAATAGAGAAACTGCAACGTATTCTCCAATGCGAGATATAAAATACACAGATCTAATGCCTATGGTATTTTCTCTCTCAAACAAAAGCCAACCTTCAATAGGTGGCTTTCAATTTTGGACGACTATCCCGTACCAACGAAGCGAAAATCAAAAGGACCGCCACTCACCTCAAATTGTGCTCTTTTGGTCCAAGATGATGCTCGTTTCTCAGGATCCTGTGGGGCTGAGCTCTGTTCACAAACTGCCACACTTGCAAGTTATATGTAAAACAATTCCACTCACTCACAGATTTTAACGGTAAATTTCAAATCGGTCGAGAGACATATAAAAACGTGTCTACTTGCGAACACGACGGAAATGGAAGTCCTCAATTCTTGCTAATCTCACGTTGCTCAGATGTCAAAAAAGTTGATACCGACATCTTGCGATTTTTATCCGCACTTTTTTCAGATTGTGAAAGACCAACATGAAATTCGCTTCTTAGACTATTAATTAAAATAAAAATAGATGACGCTATTCATGCGTCACCAATTGATGTGCATAAGAAAAAGTGTCGGAGACAAGACGGATCCTTGAGGGGCACCGGAATTGATTGGTAATAGGGCTGATTTACTACCATCGATGACTGTTTGGATAGACCTGTAAAAATAAAGCTGGAAATCCATTCTATGAGGAAAAGGGGAAGTCCAAATGATGACAATTTGTTAAGAAGGCTGGAATGCCAAACTCTATTGAAGGCTTTGGAAATATCAAGAGTAACAGCTTGTAAATAATTATAAAAAATTATAAAAAAAACACAGAGTTTTATTTTCACAAATTGAGTATTTAATACCACCTCAAGTACTTTCGACTAATTCACGTCATTATCAAGAGGATACTAAATTACAAAAATTGACAAGACAAACACCATAGAGAAATAAAATAAAAATAATTTAATAAATAATAATAATAAGTGTTTGTCTTGTCAATTTTTGTAATTTAGTATCCTCTTGATAATGACGTGAATAAGTCGAAAGTACTTGAGGTGGTATTAAATACTCAATTTGTGAAAATAAAACTCTGTGTTTTTTTTATAATTTTTTATAATTATTTATAAAAATGAATTTTCACTGTGTGAATACACAAACTTTAAAAACTGTAACTGCTTGTGTTTCACCCATAAGATCGAGGCGTCGGCTCCAGACGTGTGTGACATAAGTGAGAAGGTCACCACTCGAGTGGTTCCGGCGAAAACCGTATTGGTGGTCGCTAAGCAGTTTATGTGTTTCCAGATATTCCATAAGCTTACCGTTTATGATCCTTTCCATAACTTTGGAAAGTAAGAAAGTGATTGCGATTGGGCGATAGTTGGCAGGGTCAGACCGAATTCCCTTCTTGGGGATGGGATGAACGGTTGCAACCTTCCAGTTAGAAGGCACGGTACCGCATCCAAGGGACAGTGTGTAGAGTTTATAAAGGGGTAGAGCTAGTTCATTTGCGCAGTTTCTTAACATTAAGGCAGGAATACCATCAGGGCCGCTGGATTTGCGTGTATCTAACCCTTTTAGAGCAGTGAGAACATCTGTGTATGTTATTTTGGGCATCTCCATAAAGAAGCCACTATGGAAACTTGATACAGGTGATTTACCATTATCGTGAACAACTATAGTGTTAGCTCCAAGTATGATCAGAGATCATGGAACGTTAATCCAGCTGAGTGTGACCAAAGAGGCCGGCAAAATCAAAGTCCCCTCTTTTCCAATGTCAGGGATGCATCTCATCCCCCACCCCTCTGTGGTACTTTCGCTCATATCGTATTCAAGATCTGTCGCCAGTCAAAGCGACATAATTATTGGTTGAAAAACACTGAACTCTACAGCAGAGGCGGTTCCTTTAAGAGTTTATCCGTGCAATGCACTGCCTACATTTTGCAACAATTTAAACATAAAAATGTGAATTTATTTTAAAGAAAAATGTTTATGAACAATTTGAATGATTGGTATTCAATATTCAAAGATCGATGTATGTGGCGACACTGTGGAGAGCATGTGGACCATCTGCGAGTAACAAAATTGTAAACAAAATAATGAATGAATGCCCACTGCCCGACACCGCGTGCAGATCGATGATCTGCCGTCGATATTGTGAAAACCACGTTCCAAACGGTGGCATGAGACAAGGATAATCAATCTAATAGCGTTTCACATGTGTTCGAAAGAGATCGCAATAGTCGTCCTCCAGCAATGCACAGAGCATAATATTATAAGCAGGGAATAATATTATAATAACCTAATTCGTCATTGATTATGTGTCAAAATCTTCAAAGCCGGTTACTTTATTTACAAATATTCTATTTTTTCGTGAATATTTCTGAAACTATTTTGAAAATATTGCGAATATGTGGAGGCCTTATCGTTATTTAATATTGTGAAAATGAATTCTACCCATAATTCTAATAATAAAGATAATGTGGACTTAAGAGGAAACAAAAGGGCCGTTACGCCATACAAACGTAGTCCCCTGTTTTCTCCCTGGATAATGTTAGTAGAGCAATCATTTTTGTCTCAAAAATCAATGACTACTATTGGCATGTCTCTCGGTTTTCTTTTTTTTCATAAATTAATTATTAAAAGAGATATGAACATTCAAAAACCCATAAAATTTGTCAGATTTTTCGCTGTGTTTAAACATCCAGAAAACAAAATTGACTAAATTATATAAAAAAAGGAAAACATAGAAACACGGCCAAAGTCTATCTTTATTTATTAAAGAAAAAAATTAGTTAAATTGGTCAAGTTTTGGAGAAGGGAACAGGGGATTACGAAACGTTGATTTTGTGTAATTTTAATAGGTATTTTCGGTCCAAGCTGCAGTTGTCCCTATCGCGCTTTGCGGGGGGAGGCTTGAGGTTGGGGACGGGCGGACTAATGCGTATACAGACAAAGGAAGAAAAAGCAATAATAATTGCTGCGAAAATAAGGAGATATTCCATTATACACTTTTTTATTGCTTCCTTTGACCAGGGCCGGCTGGCAAAAATCTTTTGGTGTCAATTTTTTTATTTAATTTTTTTGATACAGAAAAAACTATTCAATAAATTGAGATCAAACTGACTTTTGAAGAAAACGAAAGATTTGATAAAAACAAGTCCATTCATTTCAATATCAAAATGTGCGTCACTAGGTATATGTGATATCTGTTAAAAAAAACATGCAAAAGTCTGAATCCAAACACGAATTACATATAAGCAGAAATCTTGAAAATTTGGTATTTGATTTTTACTTTCTTGCTCCCGGTACGGAGTAAAGAAAGTTTTGTTTTGGCGAGAAAAAAAAAATCGAGATTTTCACGGAAATGAGTTGTCCTGGTGCAGGACATGCCAAAAAACACTATCTTGCAAAAACGTCCGGCTGTATGTGTGTGTGTGTGTGAATTTTTTTTTTTTAATAATTCTAAAAAGACATTATAATGCAAAAAAAACAGCTATTTTAAAACTTTTATAGATAGTTTAACAAATATCTGTAATTGTTCATTCAACATTTTTTGTTATAATTCTAATATTTAAGATGGCTCCCGAGCACCTAAAAACTTAAAATGAGATTTTCTCAAAAACGGCTTCAGCGATTTTCGTTAAATTTTCTGTGTAGTCATTGCTTTATTAGTTCTACCAGACAGTTATAAACATTTTTTCCAAAAAAGTCATTTTTTGTGGGTTGCCATATAAAAAAAGCAATCGTTTGCGAATATCTCGGAACACCATTGGTTAAACAAAAAACGACGCATTGCAATTTTTCACATTACAATAATACCTATAATAATCAATTATTATTTTTCCAGAAAAACAAAAAAAAATGGTAGTCTCTATACAAACTTATTATTTTCATACAAATTTGTTTGTAAGGCCTTCATACTACAATCTACATGGAAGCAAGATGTGAAGTATGGGGCCAGCGGGTGGGGCGGGCGCAGACAGGCGCAGGCGGGCGCGGGGAGGGGGGAGGGGCAGCGTGGTACGCATACATTGACAGCCTCACTCACACATCGATAGCTCGATTGTGCGGGCAATGCGAGACAGCAACAGATTTTACAAATACCTATTTTTCAATTCTGTAGCCCTTGAGGTTTCCTCTTAATGATGGAAAGCCGTACTGCTTTTGAAAAAAACAAAGGTTATAGAAAGGTGTGGACTTCTCAGACTGGAATTAAAAAAATTCAAAATTGTAAATCTATGTCAATAACAGTCAATTGGATATTTAAAAAAAAGTACTATCTAATCTAATCTAAGCTGCAAAGATATATATCATTTAAGATTTATATTAAATGCATTCCCACAAGCAGACATGTATAATTTCGCGCTAACACATACCGCATGTGGACCTACAATATAAAAATCCAATCTCAAATGAACTTAAGCTCTGCAACTCTTGCCGTCCTTCCCTGAAACAGGGGTGACATTGGCAAAGTGAACCATTTTTTACAGTATGGGTGGTCAGCCGCATACCAACCTATAAGTCAAGGAAATATATAATCTATAATTGTAAAATTATTTTTTTCTGTTTTCCTTGTCATATTTTTATTGGTGAAAAATCGTAGAGTGAAGATGCCTAGTGATAGAAGCTTTCTCTCAGACGAAGGAGCGAGTGATGGATTTCCCCTTTTTAACTGTAGGTACGTGTTTATTATACATTTATTTGTTAGATAATAAAACGAGTGTGGGTATGTACCTTCATAATGTAAGCATTTCTTGGGATTACCTTTCAAAATAAAATGGAAGATATGAGCAAAATCGAATTTGAAAAAAATATGAACTACCAACATTTTCACTCAGGAGCCGCCTCTGCTCTACAGTATATATACGTATATAGCGGTCCGTAGTCCCGGTGGTAACACTTCGGACTCGTAACTGGAAGGTTGTGGGTTCGAATCCCGGCGGAGCACAGAAAAAAGACCATTTATATTTTTAAATTTGCTCTTCGCTGGGATGAAAAATTCATAAACCTTAACCAAAGACCGGTCATCAAAAGGTCCATCCAACCTTTCAACAACTGGGTGTTGCTTGAGAATTGGCGCTTTCTACAGCGACGACCAAGCTCGCAGAGGGCTCTTGAGGTGTGATACACACAAAAACAGCGCTCACCAAATAAATCAGCCTAAATTTTTTTTTTTATACATGAGGCAGTACTAATGTCAATTTTTTTATGTTTTTATGTCAGTTTTTATAAAAATGACTATATTGTAGGTTATAATATGACACGTATCAAACATCGTTTTGGATTTTAGATTATTATTACTGCCATTTCCGAAATAGCGAATGAATGGGATATCCAGTCATAATAAAAGGAGAGCTTGTATTAAAAAGGTTATGACTCTGGGTGAAATATATGTCTAAATCTAAATCTAAATCTAAGTTGCAAGGATATATTCATTCAAAGCTCTCAGATGTATGCCCACAAACAAACACGTGTAGTTCGCGCTTACAAATGCTGATTGTGTACTTACAAATAAAATCCAAACCTCAAATGAACATAAGCCCTACAACTCTTGCCGACATTCCCTGAAACAGGGGTGACATTGGCAAAGTGAACCATTTTTTACAGTATGGGTGGTCAGCCTCATACCAACCTATAAGTCAAGGAATACGAGTAATAAATAACATTTAAGTAACAACAACAAAACCTTAAAAATAAATATATACAAAAAAGTCAAAAAATTATTATGCAAAAAATGTAGCAAACTAATAAACTAACATTACAAATCAGCATTGCAGATTAGCCGCCACTTCTTCCTGTCCTTGCATACTTCTTTCATTTCATCCAGAGTCATAACCTTTTTCATACAAGCTCTTCTTTTATTATGACTCTGGATATCCCATTCACTCGCTATTTCGAAAATTTGGTCCATCCATACCTTTCTCGGTCTTCCTCTTCCACGACATCCATCAATTCTTGCAGCATACACTTTCTTCGTCAGTCTTTCCTCATTCATTCTTTCCAAATGTCCAAACCATCTAAGAATACTTCTTTTAATCTTTACTTTCACACTTTCTCTTACACCACATTCCTCTCTAACAAAATCATTCCTCACCCTATCACTCCGTCTTTTTCCAATTATACTTCTTAAGTAGTCCATTTCCACTGTATGGACTTTACTAATCTCACTTTCACTCACTGTCCAGGCTTCACTTCCATACATCATATGTAGGGACCGAAAAAAGTGGCGGCTGATCTGTAATGTAGGCGGCTAAGGCCAAGTATCAATTTTCATTTTTATAGATGTTTTGTAGATTTTCAAGTGTTTGTATAACTGGATGTAATTAATTGCTTGTATTCCTTGACTTATAGGTTGGTATGAGGCTGACCACCCATACTGTAAAAAATGGTTCACTTGACCAATGTCACCCTGTGTCAGGGAAGGTCGGCAAAAGTTGTAGGGCTTATGTTCATTTGAGGTTTGGATTTTATTTGTAACTAGGTACACACTACACATTCAGCATTTGTAAGCGCGCGCTCCACGTGTTTGTTTGTGGGCATGCATTTGAGAACTTAAATATATCCTTGCAACTTAGATTATTATTATAGATTACAGATCTGTAGACTATAGAGGCACTATTACAAGACAGGAGGTGTGTTTTAAATTACGATTGAGTAGGGTTTACGGATTTCACAGCTTGCAAACTTGTAACGTGTTACTTTTCCCACGAAAATTTATTTTTTATGATTTTTGGTTTATACTAAGATATTTTGAAATAAAAATATGGATGTAAATTAATCTTTATGCTAGGAAAATATTATTTGTTTCAACACTATCACTGTTTACAGTAAATCTTGTTTTGTAAGTAATAAATGGACAGTTGAACTTATTATACCTATATTACCCTAGCTCCGACTAGCCAAATCTCTACGTACCTATATTAGAATTTCAAAATAAATAAGACGAATACCAACTGTGATCATAAAAATAATGACTAGATTTAGATTCCCTGAGCTGCGTGCAGAATTGTCCCTCTCACCGCGAAGCTCGTTAGTGTAGGCGCAGCGGGAATGTCTCTATCTATAATCTATAAGCTGCAGATATATGTTAACATTTAAGGCTCATATGAAATGCACGCCTACAGACAGGCACATGAGGTTCGCGCCTACACATTCTGCATGTGTGCATACAAATAAATAAAGCCTCATATGAACATAAGCCTTGCAACTCCTGCCGCCGTTCCCTGAACCGGGTTGGTATTGGCAAAAGTGAACCGATTGTTACAGCACGAGTGGTCATATTGATTCTGATAATTTAAGTTGTCCTGTAAATGTTACCTTAAGACCCGCAGTTTGTTTTAATGTAAGTTTAGTGAGCCATCAGACGGGAGTTTTCTGGGCACATATCCTCCTGACTTGGGAATCCAATCCCGCTTTTGCTATTACGTATAGTAGAGTCAATACTTCATAGTGAAATATTTAAAAAAAAAAAACAATTATTTATTTTACAATTACGGACGTTTTCGGTCATCAGGCCATCGGTACCCTTAGTACGAGTTGCAAAACTTGAGTAATATAAAGTTTACGGCAATTATTAAAGAGTGATTTCCCCTAAAATCTGCCGTTTTTGTTTGTTTGAACTTGATTTTCTTCATCACTAACTCTTTTGCTAAGACCATAAAGTGTAAGAAACAAAAACGGCAGATTTTGGGAGAAATCACTCTTTAATATTTTCCGTAAACTTTACTTTTCTCAAGTTTTGCAACTCGTACTAAGGGTACAGCATGTGCATAGAAACTCATTTTTCAACTATATTTTTCAAAATCCTTTCATGATTATAAAATAAAGAAGTGAATACAAAACAGTATGAAGGTTATCAAATAACATTAAAATGAATTTTCAAAATTTAGTATTTCTTTACGCTACTAACAGCAAATGCGGTATCCCGAGTGTGCGGGATTGAATTCCTTACTCCTGACCTTCTCGAGAAACACCTCGTACCATTTATAATATATATGACCATCAGGCCCGGATTAAGGGCGGTTCGAGCGGTGCGACCGAACCAGGGCCCCGAAAGACTGAAAAAATATTGAAAAATGATGTATGGATTGATTTTGATCACTTTGACTCAAAAAGCCCCGGTTTGTACAAAAAAAAAGACAACGATAGTTCAGAAATTAAAGTTTCTTACGAAAGAACAAAAGTTTATATGGGGGCCCTAAAGGGAACGTTTAGGGGCCGTTTTTTATTCTAATCTAAGTTGCAAAGATAATATATATCATTATATTATATTTTATTTTAAATAAAATGAATTTTCACTGTGTGAATACACAAACCCTACAAAATCTAATATACATCATTTGAGATTCATATTAAATGCATTCCCACATGCAGACACGTATAAACATAAGCCCTGCAACTCTTGCCGACCTTCCCTGAAACAGGGGTGAAATTGGCAAAGTGAACCATCTTTTTGCAGTATGGGATGTCAGCCTCATACCAACCTATAAGTCAAGAATAGGAACAAGGAATTAAACCATTCAATTAACATGTTCGTAAATTGTATATTTTGAGTTCTGAAACAAATAGTGGGGGGGGGGTTTGATAAGGGGGGGGGGAGGAGGGCTATAAGGGGCCCCGAGATTTTTTTCTGCACCAGGGCCCCCAGAGGATTTAATCCGGGCCTGATGACCATAATATAATGACCATAATCAATAATAAATATTTTTTCTTTCTTCTTTCAGAAAATGGGAGTTTGCGCAAGATGGTTTCTTCTTCTTGGCATGTTAACCATCTTCGTGAATGCTCAACAACAGAAGAGAGCCATTGAGGAGGAGGGACCATTAAAGGTTTAGCATAATAAAGTATTGTTAACCACACTACTCTAAGTGAGTCGATAGGTTTGAGCCATCAGCTTATCACACTATGTCTTGGCCTTCCGTAGTTTGTGCCTTCAACCACTGCTATCCCCATTTACTGTCTTTCAGTTCACTACTTGGTCAAGCCGTGTTGCTTTCTCCTACCTCAGCCTTGTTTTTCCGCCAGTTTCCTTCCAACAATGTTTATTCATATATATTTGGGGGGTACATACTCATACATTTAATTTCCTCTGCAAATGCCCAGATCTAAGTGTTACCTACAACACTATACCTGGAGGTGGGTCTCCTGAGCTCTCAAAGATACACAATAAAGATCATAATATGTCTTTGAGGTAAAGAAATTTGTTGAAACCAAGTTTAAAGAAATTATCAACTTTACTTAAAGCATGCGCCGGTTAACGGCACCTTAGACCTTCTAGCCTTGGTCTGCAAAATAAAAATAAAATTTCGGCTGACTGCCAACCCTTACTTGCAGGTACAGCTGACTGATCCAGCGGCTTCTAAAGACAGGATGGCCAGGCAGTCAAAAAAACCAAAGACCACACCAAAGCCCAGGCAATTGGGATTCTTTGGAACAATCAAGCAACTTTTATTTGATGTGAGTTTTTCTGCATTTCTTGTTTACGGAATAAGATAGTCTGTGGCATCAATTAGTAAATGAACCAATTTATTTACTTTTCAGCAATTCAATGAAACCACGAGCGCATATTCACAGCTGGGAGAGATTCTCGGCTCACAGTTTGCAGATTCAGAGGTACATATGATTATATTTTACTACAACTTCTCTGTGTATCCAGGTTCTCTCTAATTTGCAAATATTGAAGTTTACACTCCGTGCACATTTGAATTGGCACTTATGAAATAGGGCTCACGCATACCTTTCAACATGAAGCCTGGACTACGAATGAGGATTACGTATTAAGCTCTACGGCTAGTATCTTTCTTTAAAACAAAGATAGCATTAGCAAAACCATGCTTCACAAGATGTTTGGGAAGCCATTTCTCATCGCATTAGTTATGTAAAAATAAAAATAAAATTGACTGAAAAAACTGTAACGCTGTTATTCAAATTTGTATCGCTTTGTCTCCGAAGCATATTATGGCGTGTGGAATTTAATTATTTTCACAGATAAGAGACCAAAACTAAAGATAACCACATTGCTTAAAGTAGAGGTGGCCTTTCTCATTAAAGAGTAGGCTCTTATTCCATGTATCTTAGGTTTAATTTAATTACATTAAATACTGCAGGATCACACTACAATTAGAATATTCATATTTTACAGAAAACTCCAAAAGGTGCCGCTGATAACTCGACAGAGTCCAGTGAGGCGCCGCCTAAACTGACGAGGCAAGAGTTCCTCAACATCATCAGGACGAACCTGATAGCGCTCAGGAGACTGTCGGATCTGGAGTGGAGGCTGGCCTTGCAGGTGACCTATCCTACTACCCTGCCACCCTGCCACCCTGCTAACCTGCTACCCTGCTAACTGCCACCATGCCACCTTGCTACCTGCCACCCTGCCACCCTGCTAACCTGCCACCCTGCCACCCTGCTAACCTGCCACCCTGACACCCTGCGACCCTGCCACCCTGTGACCCTGCCACCCTGCTAACCTGCCACCTTGCCACCCTGCCGTCGTGCCACCCTGCCACCCTGCTACCTGCTTCCCTGCTACCCTGCCACCCTGCTATCCTGCCACCCTGCCACCCTGCCGTCCTGCCACCCTACTACCTACTTCCCTGCTACCCTGTCACCCTGCTAACCTGCCACCCTGACACCCTGTCATCCTGCTTTCCTGCCATTTTGATACCTGCTTCCCTGCTACCCTGCCATCCTGCAAACCTGCCACCCTGCGACCCTGCCACCCTGCTAACCTGCCACCTTGCCACCCTGCCGTCGTGCCACCCTGCCACCCTGCTACCTGCTTCCCTGCTACCCTGCCACCCTGCTATCCTGCCACCCTGCCACCCTGCCGTCCTGCCACCCTGCTACCTACTTCCCTGCTATCCTGCCACCCTGCCACCCTGCCGTCCTGCCACCCTGTTACCTACTTCCCTGCTACCCTGTCACCCTGCTAACCTGCCACCCTGACACCCTGTCATCCTGCTTTCCTGCCATTTTGATACCTGCTTCCCTGCTACCCTGCCATCCTGCAAACCTGCCACCCTGCCATCCTGCTACCCTGCCACTTTGATACCTGCTTTCCTGCTACCCTGCCACCCTGCTAATCTGCCACCCTACTACCTACTTCCCTGCTACCCTATCACCCTGCTAACCTGCCACCATGACCCCCTGCCACCCTGCTACGTGCTTATCTGCTACCCTGTCACCCCGCTAACCTGCCACCCTGCCACCCTGCCGTCCTGCCACCCTGCTAACTGCTTCCCTACTACCCTGTCACCCTGCTAACCTGCCACCCTGACACCCTGCTACCCTGCTACCCTGCTACCCTGCTACATGATATTACAAGGTCTCACATGGGGCGAGTGGAACCTATTTATTTTTACAGGTAAGGGGACCGGCCTTGCACCAACCACTTCAGTTAAAGTGGGAATTTCCCAGCTCCCTAGGGGGCTGGTACTCTAATCTAATCTAATCTAAGCTGCAAAGATATATATCATTTAAGATTTATATTAAATGCATTCCCACAAGCAGATATGTATAATTTCGCGCTAACACATGCCGCATGTGGACCTACAATATAAAAACCCAATCTCAAATGAACATAAGCCTTGCAACTCTTGCCGTCCTTCCCTGAAACAGGGGTGACATTGGCAAAGTGAACCAATTTTTTATATTATGGGTGGTCAGCCGCATAACAACCTATAAGTCAAGGAACATACATTTCTTGTAAAAGCTGAGTAAGCCTTGGTGGTATTTTATTTTGTGGTTTGAAATAAACACCGAAATGGGAAATCATTTCTGACACGTGTATAAATGTGTAAATGCTAGCACTCTACCAACTGAGCTATCGACAGGAGGACTTAACGCTGTTGTTTTTTGATTTTCAGGACTCGAAGAAAAACATTGAAGGATACAAGAGAGAATTTCATCAAAAATTATACGAACAGTTCAAAGACTAAAGAAGCTCTGGCAGAGAAAATAATGTGAGCGCCATAAAATTACATTTGCCACAAAATGTGTAAAGAAATAGGCTTTCTTTAATGATTGGTGATGTTAATACTTACTTAATACTTGTTAATAATAATTTATTTTATTAGAATAAAAAAAATGTCAAATTCTATTTTTTTTTTTTTTTGAAGGGTTTGTGTATTCACACAGTGAAAATTCATTTTATTTAAAATAAAATTATTTTTTCTTAAACGTAGTTTAATAGAAAATATAAGTATTTTAGCAGAATGGCTATATTGTAAATATTCAAATCCCTCTAGCTTCCCCCCCTGCTCATTGCTCCTTTCCGCAATCCGCCATAGCCCAACCCAGTGATCTGTGGCCCAACCCCTTTAATTTTACTTTTATTCTTTGACATTTTGTTGTTATTATTATTATTTGTCTTTTTGTGTTGACTCAATAATTTTATTTTTGCTTTAAACATTTTATTTTTTGACCCTCGGATGTTTGAATTAATTTAATTTTAATTATTATTTATTATTTTATGTTTTCTTTCTTTTAATTTTTTATTTTTTTTTGACTGTTATATTTCATTTAAATTAAGTTCATCTTTATTGTACCTATACCTACCTATTTATTTGAATTTATATAATTTTGATCTATGGTTTGTTCTTAATAATTTTAATTTGACATACATCTATAATCTAAGGTGCAAGGATATATTCATTCAAAGCTCTCAGATGTATGCCCACAAACAAACACGTGTAGTTCGCGCTCACAAATGCTGATTGTGTACTTACAAATAAAATCCAAACTCAAATGAACATAAGCCCTGCAACTCTTGCCGACATTCCCTGAAACAGGGGTGACATTGGCAAAGTGAACCATTTTTTACAATATGGGTGGTCATTCCATACCAACCTATAAGTCAAGGAATACGAGTAATAAATAACATTTAAGTATAAAAAAAAACAACAAACCTTAAAAAATAAATCTATAAAAAAAAAGTCAAAAATTTCTTATGCAAAAAATGTAGCAAACTACGAAAGTGCTCGAGGTATAAAATATTATTGTGAAAATTAAACTACGTTTAAGAAAAAATAATTTTATTTTTATTTAAATTCTCAGTATTTTTTTTTCAAAGTTAATTTACATTTAATTACAATACATATGTGCCATTTTGTTCGTAGAC
Organism: Agapetus fuscipes; assembly: GCA_951799405.1. Taxonomy (NCBI): domain Eukaryota; kingdom Metazoa; phylum Arthropoda; class Insecta; order Trichoptera; family Glossosomatidae; genus Agapetus; species Agapetus fuscipes. Next base: position 476,690 of record OX637364.1, on the reverse strand, counting down.
TATATGCCATATTGTATAGGTAGAGATACATGATCCCGTTGCTGTAGAAATTTTGGGACTTCTGATAAAAAAAACGTGACCCTGCTCTCCGCGGGAATTCGCCATAGGTACAGAAGAAAAAAAAGAGACCTTTCAATCATTTATAGCTTTACAAGACACAGAAGGAAGAGTGTTTTGTAAAAAAAAATCTACGATTAATGCGGAAAAAAATTCTACATCAAGTCCATGCTAGAAAGCGGAATGTACAAGGAGACAGGTGAAAATCCAAGCGCAAAAATATTAGAAGCAGACGTGGGGGTTAGGGGTACCTACTGCGAGTTACAAAAGCTTTCTGAAATCCTTCTTGTCGTTCCCGTTACCACTGCCTCCGTCGAAAGATCATTTAGTACGATGAATAGAATTGTGAATAAAGCAAGAAACATAATGCTACCTAAAACGTTGATGCATTGTATGATGATTAGCATCGAGGGACCAAAGACTCCAAAAGAAGAATTTCTGGGAAAAGTTGTTGATTTCTATGCAAGAAAAAAGCTACGAAGAATACCTTAGATTTTTGTAAATGAAAATATGTTACAAAAAATAAAACTAAATTTGCTTGGTATAAGGTTACTAATAAGTAAAAATTTAAAGAGTAAGGCCCGGTAGTTTCATCGTTAGCATATGCGCCTAATAGCATAAAAATGACTTACTATAGCTTAAAATCTTAAAAACGGTATTTTGAAATATGCTTTAGCAAGAAAATAGTCTAATAGCAACAATATTTTTGCTAGCCAATCTTGGGGAGCATACGTTTTATGCTTTAGCTAATTCCAATATGGCGTCTTTTCTCATTTGTTATTTACAGCGGTTTTGAAGCTTTGAGACGAGACGTTCGCGCCAGTAGGCTCTTGGCTGGGGAACCGGAAATACATGAATGGTGGTAGATTTAAATTGGCTGCAAGGCGGTAAATTTAAATTTGTGGCAGTTTGAAAATATAAACCTTAGTATTAAAATTATGTTATTAGGTATTATTGCAAAAATGTCTTTCAAATTTAAATAAAATTAAAATTTATTTTCACTAAATTTTGTATTTTTAGTTAGGCTTTTAACTGGGGAACCGGAAATATATAAATGGTGGTAAATTTAAATTGGCTGCAGTTTGAAAATATTAATCTGAGTATTAAAATCATATTATTTTTTAGCCTTTATTATAATGGCAGCAAATTTAAATTTGTGGCAGTTTGAAAATATAAATCTTAGTATTAAAATTATGTCATTAGGTATTATTGCAAAAAATGTCTTTCAAATTTAGTATTTTTTTAGCTATTAAATATATATCACTATTGTGAGTAAATGGATGTGTGTGTGTGAGTTTCTGCAATCTATTTATTGTAAAGGTAAATGTGCACAACTATTTTTACCTATTTGTATCTTATTTATTACTTTACTTATTTTTATGAGTGAAACTAATTTTTATTATTTTAGAATCTTGGTATCTTTTAATGTCATGTAACGAGATGAATTTGTTTGTTTAGTAGAATGGAACACTATATTTGAATTTGAATAAAAAAAGGAAAACAAAAGAATGCAGAAAGACAGAAGAAGCTTCCCTGGTGAGAGAGCCGCAAGCTGGTGTAAATTAGGATCATAAATATTATTGTGTTGTGGTCATAAATAATTGTGAAACGAATAAAAGTAAACATTTAATGTGGTTGTTATATTAATAATTGTGTCGATCATCTGTCAGAGGAAAAACCCTCACATTTTGGTGCCCAACGTAAAAAAAAAGCAGTAAAATGAAATTTCTATGAAGAATTTTTTTCCCAAACAAAAACAAATGACAGTCGATTTCAACAAATGACATTCAAAACAATATGAAATAATTACAATTGGACAGATTTATTTATGGTTGTGAAAGCATCAACATGTTTAAAATGTTTTGTGTACAAATGTTTAAAAAAATTATAACAAGAAATTGCAAGATTTGAAAGGCGGTTTTGAAAATATTGAAGGCGAGAGAATTCAAACTACTTAGGTACGTTCAGAAGAATGAAAATTTAAAAATCGAACGCCGCAGGAGAAAGCAGAATGGACATGAACCAGTTTGTTTCAAATCAGTTTAGATAAATATATATAGATGGTGTTATATTTAATTTGTATGATTTTTTTTTTTTTAAATGAAATGATTTTTTTTATTATTCTCTCATTACACAAATTGAAAATATACAGCAAATGACGAAATCTAAAAAAAAAAATAATAAAAAAAGATATAGAAAGTAACACAATGGAGTCCATAAATTTTGATCATCTCAAATTAAAAATATCTTTTAATGGTGAAAGTGAACCAAATGAATTTATAATAAGGTTAGAAGAATTAGCCAAAGTCTACAAATTAAAATTAGATTATTTGGTAGAGTGTGTGCCTATATTTTTAACAGATTTTGCATTAACTTGGTACAGAGCAATTAATTGTGAATTTGATTGGAAAATTTTTAAAACCAAATTCTTACAACAATTTGAAAAATATGACTTTTAAAGGAAAGTTTAGAAATTTTAAATATGGTACAAGGTCATGATAATGCATCAGTATATATTTTAAAGGTAAAATCAAAAAATAATTTATTAAATAAAAGAATGCACGATAAGGAACTTATGGACATAATAATTCATGGATTGTCAGAAAAATATGCAACTTTACTGACAACATCTCAAATTAAAAAAACAGAGGAATTATCTACAATATGTAGCAAGTTTGAATCATTTATAAAATTTAATGAATGTAAGAATTTAAATGTAATGAATGCCACAGAAGAGAAAAATGTGATGCAAAAATGCAATTTTTGTAATAAATTAGGACATGATGAAATAGATTGTTGGACTAAAAATAGAAAATTAGATTACATACAGAATAAATAAAGAAGTTTCACAAATAATATAGTATGCCACTTTTGTAATAAAAGAGGGCATGTGGAAAGAAATTGTTTTATAAAAAATGGAATTTTTAAAAAACACACAGTAATCTGTTACTCATGTAAGCGTACAGGACATGTACAAAAAGATTGTTTTGTTAAAAATAAAAAAAAGCGATTATACAGACAAAACAAAAATGAACAAAGAAAATGGGATACTTTTTTAGATTCAGTACAAAGCATAATAAATAATACAGTCAATTTGGCAACAGGATACACACCTAATGTATTAGCAAGAGGTAGGGAGATTGTACTAAATGGTGAAATTCATGGTGAAATAGTAAATGATGAAATAGAATCAAAGGAAGAATTAAATAAATATAGAGATATGCATAAAGATAAAATGAAGGAATTAAACACATTATACAAAATAGTAACAGAAAATTTATGGGATGCATATAATAAAAATACAAATTATTATAATAAAGGTAGATCAAATCGTGTTTATGATCAAGGGGATATTGTATGGCGTAAGAATTTCATACAATCAAATGCAGGGAAATACTTCTGTACAAAGTTGGCTCTAAAATTTGTCAAAGCAAGAATAGAAAAGAAAGTTAGCAAGATAGTCTATGTATTAAAAGATATAGACACAAATGTTATAAATAAATATCACATCAAGGACATAATCAAATTAGATTTAAAAAAAAACAAAAAAAAACATATTTTCATGTGTATGAAAAATTTGAGGTGATGAATGATACGGTGAAAGTTGATATAAAAGTGATCAGTGAAAGAATGAATTATGAAATATTGCATGAATGAAGGTATGAAACATAAATTAAACAAAGTATTACATATGAAAGTAAAGTTTTTTAAAAAAAAAAATTGATGGACTGATAAATTTATTAATGAAAAATAAATTTGAAATAAATTTAAATATTTGGAAAGATGTGATACATGTTAAAAAAAAAAGTTATTTTAATGAATTGATTAATTAACTGGTGAATGTTTATTATATATTGTTATTTGATTATGTTGAATTGTTTGAATTAAGTATTTAAAAAAAAAAGTTGTGTTTTTAAAAAAAAACAAATATTTGTTTATAATATTGAATATGAAATTTGTGTTAAAAAAAAAAAAAAATATTAGTTTTAAGTATGAAAATAATTAGTATTGTTAAAAAAAAGGTGTTAATGACTGAATAATGTGTCAGAAACAGGTTTTTTTTATTTTCATATTTTTGAAATTTATCCTTAAAATAAAACAAAATATGTGGCGCCGGCTGAGCATTATGATACATTATTTGCTTTTTGCGAAGATGGCAAATTATTATCGTCATGTCAATACTTATCATGGAACACCGGCTACCAAGAGGAATAATAGAATTGTTTGTCCGATTGAACTTTGCGACGTGTCTTTTTTTAATTATCAATCCCTGAGAATTCATTTACGATACGACACGCTTAAGTTTAACTTTTAAAATAAGGGCTATTGAATCACGGGATTATAATACTAAAATTTAAAGATAACTGATTTATATTTTGAATTTAAATTTGCCGCCGTTATAAATGGGCCATATAATCACATTTTTATTTATTTCTGGTACTAACTCTATGGTCTAAACTGAGCCTTTCTCTGTGGTGGTGTGCACAGAGTATGGTTTATAGAGAAGCCACTCTTTTGCTTTGGGGTAGGTCCGTACTTCGAAAACCCCCTTCCCCGTCTTTCTTGCTTCGCTGCCTTACATCTCACTTTTCGGACTTTGATCTTGTATGCATGTGTGTATAAACACGCGGCACGCGGGTACACCCACACCACTATATTTATATAATATTATTATATGCAATGATATTATTGATGAATATTATTACTATTGCTGTTAAGCTGTCAAAATAAAACGCTTATATTTTGCACAATATTTATTTATTCAAGAAAGATTAGTCATACAATAAAAAAAATACACACTGTGTAACGAAAAAAATTAATAAAAAAACCTCAATGTAAAAAACACAAATGATATGGCAAAAATAAACGTAGTAGGTAAACAGTCAATAGGCACCCGTCAAGGAAGATATTGTCAAGGACACTGGCATTCTGTATCTGTATTTCTTGCAAAAGTTTTGGATCCCTGATGATGGCCTGAGGACCGGAAATGTTTATAATATGAAATCTATACACTTTATTTTCACTTTCATCGCCTCATCAGCCGACAGCCTAAAGGCTCAGGGACGCCTGCACCACAATCCTCCAGGACTCTGCCTTGTGCTGCTTCCCTCCATGGTCGCCTCACTCCCAAAACTTCGGCGTTGGCTTCAACGTTCTCTGCCCACCGCATCCTAAGACGTCCGAGTGGTCTAACACCTCAGGGGGCACTATCCAAGACAGTTCTGATGATCCTGGAGTCTTCTGCACGTGCTACATGTCCAGCCACTGGAGTCTTCTTGATTTCATTAATCTCTACACTCTCTTCAATAATAGTGAAAATAAAACAGTTCATTTCAAATACGCTTGACGCACAGGCTTGACGTTTGAAGCCGACTGGCGCCAAGCAGGCAGATTAAATGGCTGTTATCGCTGCGCAAATCCTACACACAGTTCAACCATCATTAAAAAAAAAATCATCAGTTTTTTTTAATAAAAAATGAGCAATTTAATAAATACTACACAATGAAAAGTTTATTTACACTTAAACTCTTTTTTAAATGAATTACAGAAGGTAAATATAAATCATTAGTTCAGATTTATTTACGATCATTCTGATTTCAGTTAAAATACCACTTCTTCCCCTTCCGCCTTACTCCTCTTGATACTTCACTCAATCCAAGATGGATTCCAATATGGCTACCGATATTATGAAACAGGGTTACCAGTAGCAAAATACTAGTTAACGGGGTCGGTGGCATGCTTAAGAAACTTCCCTACAACGATATTGAACACAGGCTTCCTTACTCTACCAGTAGATGCTGCTTTTTTGGTTCTTGTCCAAAATAATAGTAGGAAATTACTATTTTGTATTACCGATATTCCCTTGACAGCTAAAATGGCGCCCACAGATAACGCTTGCTTGGCGTGGGGTCGTAAATTTTTAACCGTTGAATGATGTTTTTGGCTGTTTTCACAGGCGTTAAATTGTGCAAAAAGTTATTTGAAAATAATATAATATTTTGTGCGTGAAAAAAGTGCGTGAAAATGGTGTATAGGTGGCCTGGTGCCGGACAACGTATTTTCGTCGTAACCTCAAAAAAAATCGTTCACAAATATAAGACAGCTATAAAGTAAAATTAACCTTTATGTTTTTGTTACGTTCCAGCTAAAAAATACTAGTGCCTCTAAATAAACTTTAATTGACATCAAACTTTCAAAATGATTTACATTATTTTTACTTAATTTGCCAAAACCTTAATTACCTTAATTTAGCTTACAACCAAAATGTAGTTTGGTGACCGGTGTATTATTTAAGAATGTATATTTGTGACTTGTAAATTTTATTTTAAAAGAAATATTTTTTTAAAACAAAAAAAAACTTTTATTTGACATGACCTCACCATTAGTTTCCTATAATATCAAAAATATTTGAAATAAATTTTAGGTAAGTATAAGTGATATTATACATTCCATAATATTATCAAAAGCTTCCCTAATCTCCCCAGAGATGGCTAAGATTCTGGCATTCCCACTTTTTTTTTAAGTGGGATCTCTATAAACGTATAATACTCTATAGTCGGTGGTGTGCTGTGGGTGTGCTTTTGACGTTTGGCGGACGTTTTCTATTCTTGTGATATTCTTATATAGGTACTATTTTATGTTTGTGGCTAGAATGAATAAAAAATAATATTTTTCGTTAATTAAAATTGAACCAATTCTTACTGTTTATTATGTTTTTCTCTAGGGCTTTTTAATTGTTCAATGTGTATAGTTCATAACCTCAAAATACACGTTTTCGTACCATTACTTTAAGTCTCATGAGCGTATAATATTTTCAGCTGGAGATGGTTGTGTTCACGTGCAACCACTGTGGAGATTCCCTGCAGAAGCCCAAAGTGCAGAAGCATTATGAGACGCGCTGCAGACACAATGTTCCCAATCTGTGCTGTGTGGACTGCCTGAAGGATTTCCAGTAAGTAAACTGTATTAGAAAAACATCAGAAAATCAAGCGAAAATTGAATGACACTTCAGGGTTAGTTTTTGCGGTCTGACTCTGGAAAACAACCCTCAACGTAATGACTTATTTTAAAGCAACTCAAGTAGTAACCATTGGCCGTGAAAACCTGAAACTATGAATATGCAGTGTTTTTTTTATTTAAGTATCTGAAGAATTTACCGATCTATGTTGCAGAGATAGAATAACATTTGAGACTCACTATCCATGCCGGCATGCATAAGCTCTGACTTGATATAACGCTGCCTTAGTTCTTGTTTATCGTATACGCCATTGAGAAAATTTTACATGAGCAATGTTTGCATGTATACTGGACCAATGTGTTTTATGAAAATAAGAAATTTATTTAAATAATATGTAAAACAACTCTCACATTATCCAGTTTTACGGTTTTTCTTAGCTCAGATTGTGTAGAATTTGATTCTTAAGATAACTGCATGAAAAAGTCATATTTGACAAGATTGGCGTATACGATAAACAAGAACTGGGGGTGCGATAAGTGTACTAGTACCATCGATATATACAACTGGATGGGCTGAGAAATCAATACTTTGAGAATTAGAAATGCCCTACCCCACTCATCATACAAAAATCCAAATTCAGTCTTTCGGTAACCTTCCAACTGTCAACAACTTATGTTACCTAATAAGAAAAAAAAAAAAAACAAATACCAAACTGGGTATTTTCTAAATGTGCCAACAAAATAGAGTAAATGTGTTATAGAACATGGAATAATATTTCACTTTAATCACTATTCTATATGATTACGTTGATAATTTTTTTTTTTTTTTTTTAAATATTTTGTTCGCAAAAGTGACAGCCATTTCTAGAACTAGTGATGTTTAAATATATAGGTACTTGCTTCTTCAAGTATGTAACTTATATGCTTGCGGTAATAGATACTTGTGAAAATCATCCGTACACAATGAGGTCGGAACATTTTTGATTTCGGAATTTATCAGATATTTTAATACTTTCAACAACACTAGTAACTAAGTCCGTTGCCATGGTGATTCCATGGTGATGTGTAAAAAGATTGAAGACGGAGTAGAGACACGTTGCTTACATAGAAAATAACAAAAACATTTCATATGTCGTGAGCGAGACAGCACTATTAACAATGTATGGTGTCAAAGACGTTGCATCATGTCGATTGGTACTAAATCACATACATAGCCCTTCCATTGAATATACTTCCATGACTAGTACAAATGAAAGCAATAAAACATTCATCGTTGGGTGAGGTTCTGAGTGACTATGCCTGTGATTTCAAAATGACTTCATTCTTGTTCAATTGTTGCAATTAGTATGGGTATTATGACTCTGGATGAAATGAAAGAAGTATGCAAGGACAGGAAGAAGTGGCGGCTAATCTGCAATGCTGATTTTTAATGTTGGTTTATTGGCTTGCTACATTTTTTGCATAAGACATTTCTTTTTTTTTACTTTTTTTGTATAGATTTATTTTTAAGGTTTTGTTGTTTTCTTATACTTAAATGTTATTTTTACTTGTATTCCTTGACTTATAGGTTGGTATGAGGCTGACCACCCATACTGTAAAAAATGGTTCACTTTGCCAATGTCACCCCTGTTTCAGGGAATGTCGGCAAGAGTTGCAGGGCTTATGTTCATTTGAGGTTTGGATTTTATTTGTAAGTACACAATCAGCATTTGTAAGCGCGAACTACACGTGTTTGTTTGTGGGCATACATCTGAGAGCTTTGAATGAATATATCCTTGCAACTTAGATTATAGATTATAGATAGTATCATTATTAAAAAAACACAACTAAGCTACACATATAGTGTAACTTCTTGCCCCGTTATCCCTGAAGGGGTTGCATGTGCCGAGTTGAACCTATTTATTTTTACAGGTAAGGGGGCCGGCCTTACGCCAACCACTTCAGTTGAAGTGGGATTTCCCAGCTCCCGAGAGGGCTGGTACTCATTTCTTGGGAAGGCTGAGTAAGCCTTGCCGGTATTTTAATTTGAGGCTTGAAATAAACACCGAAACGGGAAATCATTTATGACACCCTCGGCGGGATTCAAACCCAAGCTCACGGCATGGAATGCAAGCACTCTACCAACTGAGCTATCGACTGGCAAATTATTTGTTATTTTGTTTTGTTTGCAGCGGCGATGAATTCGTAGTCCACACAAAATGTGTGAGTGAAGCCCAACGCTATGGTGGGAAAGGTTTTGTGGAGAAGGCGAGCCAGAATAAAGGGGAACGTAAACAAAATGCTTGGATTGACATTGTGCAATCAGTGCTTGATGATAAAACCTTATCAGGTTCCTTGCGGAGGCTTCTCGAGAAGGTTTCTGTTCAGCCCAACACTCCGAGAAAAAAAACCAAGTTTATTAACTTTGTGAAAAGCATGGATCACAGAATTTCGCAAAGAGACATGGAACAAGCATGGGATTTGCTCTCCGTGAAGCTTGATATGCTGAAAACCCCACCCAATCCTAATGCAAAACCTGCAATAAACGGAAACGCTTCATCATCAGAGACCAACAATGTGGAAACAGAAGAAAATGGTGAGTCAAGCGAAAAGCAACATAATGGTGAGAAGAGTAAGAAACAGACGTCCAGAAAGGCTGAGAGCAATGGCGCTGGAAGTGATGTGACATGCAACAGTCAGGAAAGTGCAACTTGTGTGGAAGTGCCAGAAGAAAGGCTTACAAAGAAAGAGAAGAAGGAAAAGAAGAAAAGAGTTAAGTATGAAGCTGAGTTGAAAGAGATTGCCGCTGCCCAAAAACCTAATGATGAAGAACTGGAAATGGAAGAATTCATAGAAAAGAGATCTAAGAAAAGGAAATATGAAGAATCCAATACAGAGGAAGTAGCCAAACAAAAAAAATCTGTGGATGCAAAGGAAGAAGAATTTAATGCTAAAGCTGCACCAACTGAAGAACAAGAACCTGAAGAGCAGATGGATGAAGAGCCAAAATCCAAGAAGAAGAAGGAAGATCATGCGGCCACATTTGATTGGATTGCAACTATCACTGCTGTCTTAGGAAGCAAGGAAAAGGATATTGCTCTAAGGAAACTGCAAAAAAAAGTCATTAATGAGTATTGTACTGTAGCTGGTACTGAAGTTACACATCGTGTGTTGAAGAAGTATGAGAAAAACTTAAGGAAAATTCCCAACATCAAAATTGAAAATGACAAAGTTAGATTAAATCTCAGTGAAGAATAAGCAATTTATTTCAATGTTGGGAAGTCTGCACGTCTGTACATTTTTATATTTTTGAATAAAACATAATATTATGTGTGAATTTAATAAAAACATTGTATTGTGGAAACTTTCAATAAGGTTTATTTAAGTAGATCTACATTATTTATTGAAACATATAAATATGTATTTCAGGTAAGTTGTCTCTGACAATGTCACAGGTAATGTTTGTTTGCCACCATCTTGTTTGTGGAGACTGGTGGTGTGGGTGCAACTTGCCGAGGCAACGGGGCCCAGGGTCGGCTACAGCAATGTGGGGAAGTATGATGTCCTTCAGCCTGATCTCCAGTCCTCCTGTCCTGTCATGGGATCTTTACAGCTTCTGGGATGGCTTCCAATTCTAGTTGGGAATGTGTGAAAGAAAGCTGGAGAAGGTTCAGATGTGCCAGTGACGCTGTTCTAAGAAGGACCCTTTTGTTGAATTAGGTCTTCAGCTTTTAGAAAGACAAAATGTATTTGGAATGTTTTCACAGAAGAAAGATAGTTGTCTCAGATTCAGCTAGAGACAGAAAGTCCCTGATGACAGCGAAGTTGAATTTTGAAGAATGGCTTAGTCCGGTCGATAGCTCAGTTGGTAGAGTGCTCGCATTCTACCCCGTGAGCTCGGGTTCGAATCCCACCGAGGAGGGTGTCAGAAATGATTTCCCATTTCGGTGTTTATTTCAAACCCCATAATAAAAATACCGGCAAGGTTTACTCAGCCTTCACAAGAAATGAGTACCAGCCCTCTCGGGAGCTGGGAAACCCCCACTTCAATTGAAGTGGTTGGCGTAAGGCCGGCCCCCTTACCTGTAAAAATAAATAGGTTCAACTCGCCACATGCGACCCCTTCGGGGATAACGCGGCAAGAAGTTACACTATATGTGTAGCTTAGTTGCGTTTTTTTTTTTTTTTTTGCTTTGCTTGATGGCCTGGGGTGTTGTCGCTGTTTTACACCGAATGCAGAATCCATAAAAGCAATAGTATTATTACCAAGTTGGCAACATTCGTAATTTAATCTGGACTTATAGGTTGGTATGCGGCTGACCACCCATACTGTGAAAAAAATGGTTCACTTTGCCAATGTCACCCCTGTCTCAGGGAAGGACGGCAAGAGTTGCAGGGCTTATGTTCATTTGAGATGGGTTCTTATAATGTAGGTCCACATGCGGCATGTGTTAGCGCGAAATTATACATGTCTGCTTGTGGGAATGCATTTAATATAAATCTTAAATGGGATATATCCTTGCAGCTTAGATTAAATTAGTTGACCTCAAACTTTTGATTTAATTGAAACAACCTCGCCAGATGGAGTCGCTTTCTTAAACTTACATAGCCAAAAATTTGATTGGGAGTTCATTTTGAATATTCCTATAGAACAGTCCTTGAGCTCTGACCCTGGGCGTGGAGAACCTCCTCATGGCTTCTCTCACCTCGGCAACAGTGATAGCGGGAACTCCCTCCTGGCCACTAGAGGACAGACTTCCGCCGCTGACATTGGCCGGGTTCAAGTAATGTCCTCCTTCCAGCTTGGCAAATGGATCGTTCATCATGCCTTTAGAGTCTTGTCGAACTAGAAGCGACAGGTCCACAATTTGGGCAACCGTCTCATTGCACAAGTAGGACAACAGATCAAATGTTTGAAAAGCTATGTTGACGTCATTGGCAGGGTTCAGCCATTGCTTGAGCTTGGCGTGTCCCCCACTTTTACTAACCGAAGAACCAAAAGACACACATCGAGCTTTGTGATAAGCTTCGTAGCTCTCCGCCGGCATGCTCTGGGAGATCTTGTTGGCACGTAACATGCGTTCATTCTTAATGGCGTCAAAGTCTAAACATTTGCTCAGGTCTCCTGTCTCATCAAGGAAGTCAACAATCTCACTGAAAGATTTCTTACGTTTTCTAGAATTTGATTCGCAATCCTCCTCCAGGAGGTTCACGGGCACATACGCATCAGTTAACACCTTAGATTTATTCCTTAGTGAAGCTTTACTCTTCATGAAGAGCAGCATTCTCTGCAGTTTGATCCTGTTGTTTCTCATTAGGAAGATGATGTCCTCGGGGTGGATGGACTTGTGTCCTCTGCGTTCACTGTTTTTGGCGGCCTCTTGCAGGATGAGGCGCATCTGATGCGCAACTATAGACTCCACGAGCACCACAGTGCTGGGGTTTGGCGAGGCATTATCACCGAACCCGTGCATCATGTGAGATATCTCTTTTTGATAAGTTCCATTGTCCGGAGACGGCTGTTCGGCAATAGAGGAAAATAAACCAAGAGACATTTTTATTTTCTTCCCTGTGATTCTTCCAATATTTTGAAGATGTTTAAGAACAAAGAAGAATTTTCATCAAAATTTCTTAGTTAAATTAAAAAAACTCGATAAACTCGTACTCGTAAAAATTAAAACCATTTTTTTAGGTTAGCCAAATGCACAGAGTAGGCCAAATGTCAATAATAAATAAAATTCATTTTATTGGAGGTTTCACAGCTCCTATACAAGTAAGTAGGGTCGTAAAAATTTAGTTTAAAAAAAACTGAAATGAAACAAAACATATTCAGTTTTTGCACATTAAAGTTTTCCAATTGAATACAAATAATATGAACAAACACAAATATGTAAAACAATTAATCTAAGAACTAGGGGCGTTGCCCCTGGCTGCTACGCAGCCAAACCCCTTAACATTTGGGGAATGTGTATATTGCGCATAGTTTCCTCGCGTTAAAATTCGGAAAACATGTAAAATAAAAACACGCAGTCTTTGTAAAATAAAAACATGCAGTCTTTGTAAAATAAAAACATGCAGTCTTTGTAAAAGAAAATCGACCACCCATACTTTAAAAAATGGTTCACTTTGCAGATTTCAGCTGTGTTTCAGGGAAGGTTGCAGGGCTAATTTTTTTTTTTTTTTTTAAGAAAATCCTGTGCGGGAGACTCCCTAGATTCTGAAGACTCTAGGGGTCTATGACACTTGTTGTAGTGCCGCAGAGGTGTACGAGCTTGGTCGTCGCTACAAAGCGCCAATACTCAAGCAAGACCCAGTTGCTGTAAGGCTGGATGGACCCTTGGTGACCGGTCATTGGTAAAGGCTTATGAATTCTTCAACCCAGCGAAGAGCACATTCGAAATATTAATGGTATTTTTGTGTGCTCCGCCGGGATCCGAATCCACAACCTTCCATTTACGAGTCCGAAGTGTTGCCACAACGGACTACGGACCGGTCCGAGATGCCAACGACACGCGGTGTACCTGAGCGGTCACCCATCCAAGTACTGACCACGCCCAATGTTGCTTAACTTCGGTGATCTATGGGAACCGGTGCTTTCAACATGGCTAACGTCGTTGACAAATTAATTAATTTAATGTTCATTTGGAATGGGTTTTTATGTAGTAAGTACACATGCAGCATGTGTAAGCGTGAACTCATAAATATCTGCTTGTAGAAATGCATGCAATATGAATCTCAAATGTAATATACTTTGCAACTTAGATTATAGAACTAAACAAAATAATTTCCTTGACTTATAGGTTAGTATGTGGCTGACCAGCTATACTGTAAGAAATGGTTCACCATGCATATTTCATCTCTTTTTGAGGATAAGTCGGCAAGAGTTGCAGGGCTTATGTTCATTTGAGATAAGGTTTTTATGTTGTAAGTCCACATGGGCATTTGTAAGCGCGAACTTACAAATTGCAAATTTCACTTCTGTTTCAGCGAAGGTTGGCAAGAGTTGCAGGGCTTATGTGCTTTGAGATTGGGTTTTTATGTTGTAAGTCAACATGCATTATGTGTAAGCGTGAACTTATAAATGTCTGCTTGTGGGAATGCATTAAATATGAATCACAAATGGTATGTATCTTTGCAACTTAGATTATAGAACTAAACAAAATAATTTCCTTGACTTATAGGTTAGTATGTGGCTGACCAGCTATACTGTAAGAAATGGTTCACCATGCAAATTTCATCTCTGTTTGAGGAAAAGTCGGTGAGAGTTGTAGGGCTTATGTTCATTTGAGATTAGGTTTTTAAGTTGTAAGTCCACATGGGGCATTTGTAAGCGCGAACTTTTACCTGTCTGCTTGTGGGAATGCATTTAATATGAATCTCAAAATGGCATGTATCTTTGCAACTTAGATTATGTAAAGAAATACACAAAATAATTTCCTTGACTTATAGGTTGACCACCCAACTTATAGGTTGACCACCCATACTTTAAAAAAATGGTTCACTTTGAAAATTTCACCTTTGTTTCAGGGAAGGTGGGCAAGAGTTGCAGGGCTTATGTTCATTTGGAATGGGTTTTTATGTTGTAAGTACACATGCAGCATGTGTAAGCGCGAACTTATAAATGTCTGCTTGTAGGAATGCATGGAATATGAATCTTAAATGTTATATATCTTTGCAACTTAGATTACAGATTCAAATCCATTTTTATTTCGTTTGTTTTTTGTTTAATTTGGAATCAAATAAAAGAAAATATAAAAAAACCTTTCCGATTTTGCCGCTAGATGTCAATATATTTTTCATACATTTTATAAGGGTTTATGGGTGTATTTTTGTGGGCGACTCAAACACATACGCGAATAGTACTGTTTTGCAGCATATATACAAAATTTGATTTGCCTTACACCGGGAATGTATTTCATCTGCTGTGATGGCATTAATTTTGAAAATCAAAACTCCAAGCGAATGACGACGGCCTGGAGTAATATAATAAAGGACTAGGGGCGTTGCCCCTGGCTGCTACGCAGCCCAACCCCTTAACATTTGTGAAATGTTTATATTGCACATAGTTTCCTCGCGTTAAACTTCGTAGTATTAAAAAACATGTAAAATAAAAACACGCAGTTTTGTAAAAGAACATTTACTTAGATTTGTTAGGCTTTGATAAAATAAATTTATGAAAATCCGCCATTACAAAAAAATACTGGGAATATCCCGCACTGTAAACGGTTATACCTTAATATACTAAATACATCGATAGTGTATGCAAATACTAAATTTTTTGACTCAAATGAACATAAGTGCAAAAAGAGTTGCACTTATGTTCATTTGAGTTGGGTGTTTATGTTGTAAGTCCACATGCAGCATGTGTAAGCGTGAACTTTTACGAGTCTGCTAGTGTACTTGTGTTATGTCACTGTGATTTTTGGTTAAAGTGCTGTTCTGTCACTGTGCTGTTTTGACACTGTGCTGATTTGTCACTGTGCTGTTTTGTCACTGTGCTGTTTTGTCACTGTGCTGTTTTGTTACCGTGTTGTTTTGTCACCGTATTGTTGTGTCACTGTGCTGTTCTTTCACTGTGCTTTTTTGTCTCCGTGTTGTTTTGTCACTATGCTGTTTTGTCAACGTGCTGCTTTGTCACTGTGCTGTTTTGTTACTGTGGTGTTTTGTCACCGTGTAGTTTGGTCACTGTGCTGATTTGTCACTGTGTTGTTTTGTCACCGTCATTTTTTGTCACTGTGCTGTTTTGTCACTGTGCTGTTATGTCACTGCTGTTTTGTCACCGTGCTTTTTTGTCAATGTGCCGTTTTGTCACTGTGCTGTTAAATCACTGTGCTGTTTTGTCACCGTGCTGTTTTGTCACTGTGCTGTTATGTCACTGTGCTGTTTTGTCACCGTGCTTTTTTGTCAATGTGCCGTTTTGTCACTGTGCTGTTAGATCACTGTGCTGTTTTATCACCGTGCTGTTTTGTCACTGTGCTGTTATGTCACTGTGCTCTTTTGTCACCTTCCTGTTTTTTCACTTTTTGTTTTGTCCCCGTGCTTTTTTGTCACTGTGCTGTTTTGTTACTTTGTTATTTGGTCATGTATCGTTTTGTCACTGTTATATAACTATGTAATATAGCATTGCAAGTTAGATTACAGATTATAAAGAATAGAAATCAAAATAATTTCCTTGTCTTATAGGTTGGTATGAGGCTGACCACTCATACTGTAAAAATGGTTAACTTTGCCAACGTCACCCCTGTTTGAGGGAAGATGGGCAAGAGTTGCAGAGCTTATGTTCATTAGAGATTGTGTTTTTATGTTGTAAGGACACATGCAGCATGTGTAAGCGCGAACTTATACCTGTCTGCTTGTGGGAATGCATTTAATATGAATCTCAAATGGTATGTATCTTTGCAACTTCGATTATAGAACTAAACAAAATAATTTCCTTGACTAAAAGGTTGGTATGTGGCTGACCACCCATACTGTAAGCAATGGTTCACCATGCAAATTTTATCTCTGTTTGAGGAAAAGTCGGCAAGAGTTGCAGGGCTTATGTTCATTTGAGTTAAGGTTTTTTGTTGTAAGTCCACATGGGGCATTTGTAAGCGCGAACATTTACCTGTCTGCTTGTGGGAATGCATTTAATATGAATCTCAAATGGTATGTATCTTTGCAACTTAGATTATGTAAAGAAATACACAAAATAATTTCGTTGACTTATAGGTTGGTATGAGGCTGACCACCCATACTTAAAAAAATGGTTTACTTACTTTGCAAATTTCACCTTTGTTTCAGGGAAGGTGTGCAATAGTTGCAGGCAGTGGCGTGCCTACAGTTTCTGCCGTACGCATGCTGGATAATTAAGGTTGCACTAAATTACAAATAATAAATCTTACCCCGATGTTTCTTTTCCCCAGTGCTTCTTAAGTTCTTCAGACTTAGATTTTGGATTGAAACAATAAAACCTTCACACACTTAAGATCCTCACAAGGCACAACAATATTATCACCAGAATTAATTTTATATGCTATCAAAAAAGGTGGACAAAAAAAGACAAAAATAAAAAAGCAAAATTAATAATCTAATGATTATTAATTTTTAATTAAAAAACAAAATTAACAATCTTTATAAAATAACAAAATTAATATTATCTTGGTTTTGCAAAAAAGTGGGTTCGATTGCAAACAAGGAATAAGTCGATTATTCTGATATTCGAATAAAACGCACCTGACGCGACAGTTTATTGAAAATACAATCGGTCATTCATACAACTGTAAATGGCTCCAGTCTGGAATCGTAAAATTGAATGGACGAAAAGCTAAGCATATGGTGATATTATTATCATGTGTACTCCCAAGCACAATCTGTAATAATATTGTGTTCATTTATAATGACAAAAGAGCTTAACCGACTATATTCATACAAGCTTACAGAGATCAAGCTTTTTTCATACGTTAAACAAAGACAGGGATACATTTCTCAATAACGGTTGCGTAACAGAGTTTACTTCATCAATGCCTAATAATAATAACCTACTGCCACACACAGATGGCAGCAGCACAACTTTTGATGGGGGGAAATTTAAAAAGACGAATGACTTTAAATGTCTGTAATCTACCCAAAAATATTCATTATTTGCATTTCTGATGGTACGCATGCTTAGCTTTTTAGCTTGTATGATAGTCACGCACTGGTTGCAGGGCTTATGTTCATTTGGAATGGGTTGTTATGTTGTAAGTACACATGCAGCATATGTAAGCGCGAACTTATAAATGTCTGCTTGTAAGAATGCATGTAATATGAATCTCAAATGTTATATATGTTTGCAACTTAGATTACAGATTGAAATCCATTTTTATTTGTTTTTTTTTTTTTTTTTTTAATTTGCATGAAATAAAAGAAAATGTAAAAAAAACTTTCACGTTTTGCCGCTAGATGTCAATATAGTTCCATACATTTTCAGTATGAACCAACAGATTTATTGAAAGAAGTTTTCAGTAGGTTTTAAACACAAACGCGAAAGCTCGCAGCTTTGCAGCATATATACAAAAATTAATTTTCCATGCATCAGGAATGTTTTTCATCTTCTGTGATGGCATTAATTTTGAAAATTGAAATTGTAAGCGAATGACGACGGCGAAGGGTATTATATATGGGTATCGCCGTCGAAATTTGTACCTTTTGTCTTGTGCGTGTGTCCCCTAATGATTTTCAGCTTTTTCATAAAAACTGGTGATCTCTACTGAATTCTAAAATTATCTGAGTAAAGTAAATAAGAAGCGTATCGAAATACAAAAAAAAACTGCAAAAAGCATTAAGTGGCGATGTAATTAAAAAATAAAACAAAAACGCCTTTTTTCCATTCCCATACAAATTTTACATGTCCGCAACCCGTTTTTGACCCTTTGATGGCATGATACGATCAAAATAGTCAAACGTTTTTAAAGTTGAGTATTTTTGCATATACCTTAGTAACGTATCTTTCATTTTCTGTACTAGCCACAATAATATTTACTTATTTAAACACGAAATATTGATTGCTAAGGGTTGTCTCCATTTTTGGCTCCGAAATTTTTCTTTTAGTATGTTACCAATTCCATTGGAACTGACAAAAATCTTGCAATCTTAAGTATTTCTTCACGTATGGTAACTCTTTGATGTTGTGTGGACAACACAAAAAAACTCATTCGATACCTTCATTTTCTTCTGAGAACGTTTACATCAGACTCGGGAATTTGTCGTGAATGTTTTGAGTGGAAGTTAGCTTGGCATTATTAAGGTATGTATTCGAATATGTTGTCAGTTGTATATTTTTTACTTAGATCCATTAATTCTTCTAATGATTGTATGTTTTTATCATTGCTGACAGTATTATTTTTCAAATGCCACAAGTTTAAGGTAATGTCGGGCGGTTTTTTATTTACAATCTTTACCGTATGTTACCAGTATTAAGGTGTATTCACGTAGGTTTAAAAAAATACACCTACTTACCGTTAATTTATGGTTGACTAACAAATAACATTTACGTACCTAATTGAAACATAAAACTATCTAATCAACCTTACTACATGCTATTAATATTTTAAATGCACCGTTTGATGTTTCTTATTCAAAATAGCAAGAAGGTTTATTTCGTGATCTGTGGGCTAAACGATTAAATGAAATTTGGACCACAGAGGTACCTAATTTTTATATCGGTGCTGGATACTGTGAAAAATGTACGCAAAAAAACCATTGCCTATCTATCTAAATCTATGATAATCTATAATCTAAGTTACAAAAATATATTGCATTTAAGACTTTAAGTTCGTACTTAAACATGCTGCATGTGAACCTACAATATAAAACCCAATCTCAAATGAACATAAACCCTGCAACTCTTGCCGACCTTACCTGACACAATGGTAACATTGGTAAAGTGAACCATTTTTTACAGTATGAGTGGTCAGCTTCATTCTAACCTATAAGTCAAGGAAACTTATTGAAATACAATAAACGAACGATTTTAGGTAGTTATTAAATGTGCGTATTCATATTTTTATTAAACATTCATAGACAAACAACATTCATATTTATAGACATTCAAAATGGTGCTCTTATATTTTTACTGAACAGTGTTTACGA